>JBCNJP010000020.1:12378711-12520012 GCA_039602395.1 Deinandra increscens subsp. villosa
TGGCCCGTTTCCAGTTAACAACAATAATAATAATACTCATCCCCCAACCACAAATCCTTTTGGAACAACTTTATTGTGATACGATTGTGGACATACGCATGGTATGCTGGTATATATCTGAAGCTGGGTGAGAGAGACATTTGATATCGCATTGGATCAAGAAACAGATATGATATTCTTGTTAGTCGTAAGTTTTCTGCGAGTCGCATGTAGTTGTAATCAGTGACTCATGGTTGATAATATGGTTATGTGATTTGGGTTGGGTTGTAAACGCTTTAGTCTCTGCCGTTTCCATGGGTTTTTGCTTTTCTTTGAGTTGGAAAGTTATAATAGTAGAGGAGAGCCTATTTCAGCTTTATATATATGTCCTTTATTTGGAACAGTTTCTTAGATTGAATGTTGGGAGGGCTGATATTGTTGTCCAACTCCGACTTTTGGTTTTATATATTATATTAAAAGAGGAATCTGCAAAATACTATGATAATAAATCTTTATTAGCATAAGTATTATATATTTACACTCAATTTACATTTGATTTTCACTTGTATATTTCTCCATTTTGTTCGAAATACTCATTGTGAGTTGCAAACTAAGAAATAGACTCAGCATAATCCAACTCATAACGGTAGCCATTTATAGGGTCTAGAAACATTATTAGCTACAAATCAAACAATCTATATTATAAGTTTGGATTGTCATTAACCATGATACTGAAAATTAAAAGTATTATTATTTAAATTGACAGTATAAATCATTAATTGATCAATAAAACATAGTTTAAATTATTAAAATATAATTTATCAAAGAATAAAAATATTAATAATAACATAAAAAATAACGATAATAACATCACTATTAAAGATGGTAAAATTATTATCATCCTCGTATGCTTTATCACGGTATCAAAAGTGCAGGTTCCTGTCTCCCATATTAAACTGATAATTTGGTGGTTAATAGATGACTCAATAGATGATAGTCTATATTATTAAAATTCAATTTGCCTTGTTTTCTTACTATTCTTAATATTACATTTGTATTAGATGTGGTTTTATCTAAATTTTTTATTTAAACAATGATTTTAAGATGATGAAAATGAGTCCTACGGGTTTACTTATGGTTAAGGGATGCATAAAAACTAAAAAGGTTAGTCCTAGGGGTTTACTTATGGTTAAGGAATGCATAAAAACTAAAAAGGTTATGGGGCTAGATTAGTCTCTCTCTCTTATATATTTTTTTTTAAAGTTTGAAGCTATATTCAAAAGACGCATGTTTTTTTTTTGAACGGCCAACGAATGTCCCGGAAAACCCGGGGACTATTTACACCAGTTGAGCTCATTCCAGGGAAAATCCACCTCCGCGAGCGGCCGGGTGGTAAAACCTGGGAGCTCATGGATCGAACTTGTGACCTTTCAGCCCCAAGTCTCCCCTCATCGCCAATGCCCCTTCCAAAGTGCTGCCCGTATGAATCGAACCTGTGTCTCAAGTAGAGAACACAAGCTTCCTACCACTACACCACAAAAGACGCATGTTGATGTTGGAAGATCCAAGATTCATCACGACGAGAGTATCATCAATGCATCTCTTATCGAATATGAAAGGTCGTATGGAATGCCGTTCATTAAGTTAAACTTTTGGAAGTATGTGCATTAAATATATTACGGCTAATTTATTTATAAATTATTTAACTTGTTGTTTTTATTTATTGAAATTATGTTTAATTAATTTGTTATTTAAAAAATAATAATGATTGTGTAATAATTGGAAATGGCTCCATCCACTATACCACTTTTTCTCATAGGTCGTCATGTCTCGCGATTTGCCCCAGTGAAGGAGTTTCATGACTACACATAGCCTTAGACTCAAACTAGAATACCTAATCCTAATCAATTACTCAAATTACTATTTAGTAATTATGTATATCATAGCTTTCTTGTATATCTCAATCACCCTCTTTCAAAATAAACCTTCCTTTTTTTCTTTCTTTCCTCTTTCAAAATAAACTTTCCTTTTTTTCTTTCTTTCTTTTGTATGATTTAGCCCCTCCAACTTTATCATATATCATGATTGAATCTATCAGTCCGAGGAAAACGTGAAATCAAAATCTCCGGAACTAATTGCCATTTTGCGAGTTTGGGTATGATACGACCCGTCCAGAATTGCTTAAGAACGAGCAGACGGTCCACATACAGGGTATGAGCTGTCTGATAAAGAGGTTAGACTGACTGCCCACTTTGGAATACACTGACCCAAAGTGTCCGCATGAGAATGTGCCTTTGACCATATTTATACGAACTGTCCAAATTATGGATGAGACTCCTAGACGGTCAGCATTGACCTAGATTGACACGATGGTCAAATTTTGAGTTAGACGGACAGTCAGCATCCGACATAAAACAAAAACAAAAATGTAAATTTTCTAACTTTGCACGCGAACATGTTAAGTCAATGTTTTGACCTCGGTTAGTTTTGTAAAACGTTTCCGAAAGAAAGAAAAAACTAAACACTTCTTTGTAGAATAAGGAAAGCATTTTAAATTTCTATGTTTAAACTTTAGAGTTTAGACACTCAGTGAAGGAATGAGTGATAAAGTGACCCATAACAAATGGGTTCTATAGGGGTATCCTTTATTCTCTCAATCTATGTTTAACATTAGATATTCATGTTTTCTTGATCTAATCACCACATGACTACATGAGTCATCTGATTCACTGCCCTAATTCATGTCTTCATCTTTAACTTTACTATTATCTAATCAAGAACGATTTATAGAAATTCGTTTTGAATGTAAACTAATTCATCGTGGATGAAGATTTGTTGATATATGTTTGATTGAATAGTTATTGTGGTTATGTTCTTAGCATTAACATCATATGATGTTTGTCTTTGCAAAATCAATCCAAGCGTCTAATTATTTAATTATTTAGGTATTTTCTTGTTCTTGCTTGTTTATATAAGCAAAATGGAATATTTCCTCTTTGAATATAATCCAAATGTGTCATAACAACTAGGGATGGATATTATATAAGCAAAATGGAATATTTCCTCTTTGATCACCTCATTCTCCATACCTATTTCATTCGTCCGTCCCTAGTGATGTATAGAGCAAGAAAAATGAGCAAACTCCGAGCAAGTCATTTTCGAGCTTTTTCCCAAACGAGCCTAAGCCACGAACTTTTTGAACAACTCTAGGTGCGACCGGTTGAGAAGGTTGAAAATGTTGAGGTGGTGGAACCCGTCGAGAAGATGCCATTTGACTAAAAGCATTGTATCTGTAATTTTGTTGGAAACCGTACATTTATTGTTGAGCTGGGGCATCATTGCGATATAATGTAGGAGGTCGTCTGTTAGTTGTTAGAAAGTTTAAAAGTGTTATAAATGAATCCAGTTTAGGGCTTGACAGTAGGAAGTAATGTCCGGGAACGAATCCTTTTTAGTGTTTGTAAACTGATGCTTACACTTCTCATCATCAAAAAAGATCGATGTCTTTCAAAGCTTCAATATGGTTTGCAGAAGATCCACGGGTATAGTACCGTAAATCATTGCAATGGTGGTGACGGGTGGTAGGCGGAAGTATATGCGACGAGAGAAGGTGAGTTTAGCTAGGGTTTGGGTGGCCAAAAGTTTGAGGAATGAGAAGAATTATGAGAGGATTGATGTGGTCTATGATACCATGTTATGAATGAATCGATCATATGAATATTGTATTTATCACCAACGTATATATGATTACATAATCTTATACTATTTACGCTAATATCCTTATAACTATATATATTAACAATAATGATTACTAGGGGTGTAAATGAGTCGAGCCGCTCGTGAGCTACTCGAGATCGAATCGATAAAAAGTTCGAAACGAGCCGAGCCTTAACGAGCTCGAGCTCTGCTCGAGCTTTGAAATATGGCTCGTTTAATAAACGAGCTTGAGCCGAGCTTTACATATCGAGCTCGAGCTGGCTCGCGACCCTTAGCGAGCTTTTATTTATATAACTTGTATTTAATTTTTTAAATATATTTAAAAAATTATGATTATTATATATAAAATTATGATAGAATAAGTAAATAATATGTATTATTAAACTATCTAAAAAAGTATTATTCTAAATATATATATATATGAATTTAATTATAAAAATAAAAAAAAAAATAATTAATAATAAACGAGCCGAGCTCGAGTTTCAAAAATAAAGCTCGAATCGAGCCGAGCTCGGGCTCTGTTAAATTTAAACGAGCCGAGCTCGAGCCTAGACGAGTTCAGGCTCGGCTCGGCTCGGCTCGTTTACACCCCTTGATTACAACCTAGTCTAATAATTTTTTTAAGAGAAATAGAAGAAGTATTTAAGTTTATTTATAGAGGAAAAAAGGGGAAAAGATTAATATAAAAAATATAGCCGTCGCAATGACTAATTTTTATTTTTATTGAAATGTGAGGCGTGATAATGATCATGAGTCATCTGATTTTATACCTTATAGTGTCCCAGAGACAAATGTTAAAACGTCATAAGGCTGTAAATGCACATTACACATACACATAGCCTTAACTAAATATACCATTGTTTCTAATCAAAATATACTTTTTGATCCTCATTCGTTGGGCGACTACTATATAGAAAGATGTGGGTATGGACTATGGAGGCTCTAATTAGTCTAGAAAACTCTCTTTGTATTTTTTTATTATTATATATATTCCTCTTCTTTCCTCATTTTCTTCTCTTTATTATTTTTTTATTTCCTTTTCCAGTTGGTTATTTCTCTGATTTTCACCGACTATTTTCATGTTTTCATACTCTCTTATCTTTATTCATAAATTTTAAGTAAAACATCTAAAAATTCACTTTAATCAATTCCTCATATCTAATTTTCATATATTAAGTATAAACCAAACTCATCTTCAAAATTTAATATTTTATAATTCACATCGTATATTCGTATCTATTATTTTATTCCTTTTAAAAGCAGATTATTTAAAGAGTTACGCAGTTGTAATAATATTGTTTTCATAATCATTACTAACACAATAGTTATTCTTAAGAAGCTTAAAAAATGGATAAGAAAGATTTCTGGTGAGCCATGTGTGGCACCTCTAGCTTCTATCTTTTATTAAAATGACGTGTTTCATGCAGACATGTTTTTACCGATTCGTTTCAAACCTGATGACTGTCAATGATTTGCAGGTTGCTACCTTTCAAACTTATCACCTGGTTAGGCCTCCCTGTATTAAAATAAAGTTAGGTCTTAGCTGACCTGTTATGTTCTCACGTACATGACTATTTTCTTTTTAACAACTTAACATAAATGATGCTTAAAAAGCAATTCAGCCTCTTTACTTTCGATATATATATGCAGATTCATGCTAACGCTGAACTTGAGTTAAGTTGCCACGTAATACAAAAATGGTGAAGCTGCCGCAACACGCGGTGGGTCTGTCATGCTTATTGACATAGTCTGTCAGTTTGGAAGTTTGTGTTAATGCAAGGTTTTCTTTTCCTTTTCTGTCGCCAGGACTACCTTTTAGATGAGATTAATTTACAACATGCGCCATTGAGTTTTACACATGCATTGGGCTGCCTTTGGCTACACGCACCACCATATATGGTGGTGCCGCCGCAACGCGCGGTTGGTCACCACCTAGTTAGTTCTAAAAAGAAAAACAATAGACGACGGACAGCCGGACATTCGTTTGTCGGTTAGTTGAAAGGGATTCAAGCGAGAAGATGCATAATTGGAAAGCCTAAAATCTTCCTCTAGTACTTTTTTTATTATTATATTCCTTTTCTTTGTTCTCGTGATTTCTTCTATTATCTTCTTCGTTGTCGTTTCTCCGATGTCTTCACTGAACGATCTAATAACTGTAGAATGAAGTGTCGAACACGCATAACAGTATTTCACTATTTCATTCTGATATTTTTGCCTACCAACTACGAAGTTTCCTCGCTTCATGACTTTTCCTAAATTTGATCATTTCCGTCTCATTTCTTTTCATTTGTTTGCTCGCTTGCAATATCTTATTATAACAGTATATATACACATCACTCACTCGTCTCTACCTAGCTATCAATCACTCATCTTCCATCAATTGCCTTGCCTTCCAATTAACAAAGTTTCAGATTCACAAATCCTCTAAATCAAATTAACATCATGCCTTGCATTGAAGATGAGACTCCTCACTTACAGATTCCTCTCCAACACATAAAACTGGCAACTAATGGATTTGCCCACGAGAATCTCATTGGAGATGGCGGATTCGGGAAAGTATATAAAGGCGTATCAGAAAAACACGGCCGTGTTGCGGTAAAACGGTTGGAATATCGTAGGCATGGGCAAGGCGACCGCGAATTTAACATGGAGATTGGTTTGCTCTCGAAATCTCAACATCAAAATATTGTCTCTCTTATCGGATTCTGTGATGAAGACGGCGAGAAGATACTCGTTTACAAACACGAGAGCAATGGAAGTCTTGACAGACAGCTAAACAACAAAGATGTGACATGGATCCAACGACTTCAGATATGCGAGGATGTTGCCCGCGGGTTAATCTATGTTGGGTCTCAACTTGGAATTATCCATCGGGATGTGAAAAGCTCTAACATCCTTTTAGATGAGACGTGGAGAGCTAAAGTTTCAGACTTTGGGTTGTCCAAAGTACGGTCTCAAAATCCGTCGTATTCTTCCTTTGTTATCTCCAATCCGTGTGGCACAAATGGATATATTGATCCATGCTACAACAATGATGGTTATCTCACGCAAAAATCCGATGTCTACTCTTTTGGAGTCGTGTTGTGGGAAGTTTTGTGTGGAAGGCTCACATATGCTTCGTCTAGCAAGGATGATCCTTTTCGTCTAACTCTTTTGGTGCAGAGACATTACAAAAGGCAGACATTGGATGAGATCATTCCTTCCTATTTACGCAAACAGATGGACATAGATTCTTTACGTACGTTTTCAGACATTGCATATCAATGTTTGCAGAACACAGAAGAACGACCAACGATGAAACAGGTCCTGCAACAGTTACAAAAAGCTCTTCATGTTCAACAAGTAAGTCGGTGTTGCTCTCTTTTTGAAACTGTTGCTTTTTAGTGATTTTTTTTAGTTTTGAGTTTCATTATTATTTGGTGTTTTACGGACCAAACATAAGAAATCAATCTTATCGGTGGGAGAACTTATTTGGCCTATAAACTCTAAATTTGTTGTCAATATAATCAATTTGTGACAAGTCGCATACCTTGCAATTATTTTAGTTTGTAATTAGCATGTTGGACTTGTACGCTGTAGTCCCGCGGGAAGTCACGAGTTTACTTAAAGAGGAAAAGGAAAAAAAATGAGATGAAAGAAAGAGATCAAAATGAAAAGAAGAGAGAAGTAGAGTGATTCATTTTCTTCCAAATCCTTACAAATCGGAAGGAAAGAAAAACAATAGAATATGGTTTAACTTTCCCTCTATTTCCCTCCTTTTCCCCCCTTAAATGAAACTCGGGAACATAAATTTTTTCTTCTTCTTTTCCCTCCTTAAATGAAACTCAGAAACACAAATTTTTTCTACATTTTCTTCTCTTTTCATTCATTTCTCTCCTTAAAGTGAACTCGGGAACACAGTAGTGATAGTGAACATATGTTTTGTTTGATTGTTGTTTTTCAGGAGGCAAAGAAACTGGAAGAAGAAGCAAAACCAACCGTCGAAGATGAGAAAATGAGAGAGGAATTAACATACCCATCACCGCTACCACCTCCCTCGTCGCAAGAGGTTGTTTTGAGTGTACTCATGGATTGTCACGCGTGCGCTAAAAAGATTCGAAAATGCCTCGAAGGCTTTGAGGGTTTGTACTCTTCTTTAATTTTGTACTTTTTTTGGTAGTTTTTTTGTTTACTTGATGATTAAAATGGTTTTAAAAAAATAGGCATTAAATATGTTCATACGGATTGTATGACTCACGAGGTAGTAGTGAAGGGCGATGAAATAGACCCGTTAAAGGTACTAGAAAGAGCCCAGAAGAATACCCACCAACAAGTTAAGCTTCTATCCTCGTCGGTCACAAAACCGCCAGCCAAGGAGCCCAAAATGCTAGACCAAGAAGAACCTTCTAAACAAGAAGAGAAGAAATATGAGCCGGTAATTATTACAATTTTTAACATTATTTGTTAAATATATTATTAAATTTTATCATTGTTAAGGCTTGAATTTTAATCTTCATCAAAAAGGTTTTATCTATATTCACCGGGGTATAACCCAAGTGGCTAGTAACCGGCACTTAATTATCTTTTCATATAAAAGTAGTTTACAATTTCTCTAAAATCTCATTAACTTGTGGTTTTCCATATCCTCGTATTTTTCAACGAACAGAAGCCCTTGTCCAAGATTATGGTGACCTTGAAAGTGCCCATGCATTGTGAGGGTTGTGCTCGAAAAATCAAAAAATACATTATGACAATGAAGGGTAAGTCCCCAATTTACTAATTTTGTTTTAAACTTTCTCACAAAGTATTTATCAAATTTTAAAAAATAAAATTTGGGTACGATTGCAGGGGTGAAAAGTGTGGTCATAGACCTAAACAATTCACATGTATTGATTAAAGGCACTTTTCTGGTAGCGGCGCTGGTGGATTACGTTCATAAAAAAACCGGCAAAGATACCGTGATCGTGAAGCAAGATCCTATATCGTAACACACAGGAATCAAAGAGCTTAATCACTAGCGGTTTTAAATGTTGTTTCTACTTGCTGAAAATGATGTTGATAAATTCCCACAAACGGTTTATCTGGAGGACATTATAGACTTATAGTAATTGTAAAAGTACCGATTTGTCATTAGCTCATAGCTAAGGACATTATAGTAATTTTAAAAGTCCAAGTTAATCACATTCAGTCAAGATGCCAGGTGATACCTTTCTATCATTTCGTTTCATAGTTCACACTCTGTACATAGAATTACTTAAAGTTGTATAAGTTTCTATATTTAATTCCCTTCGTTTCTTTATTGTATCAATTATACATACAATGTATATATAGTCTCCACAAGATCAAACAATTATTAGTGCCATGCTCGGTAACTGTTGTTTGGATAACATTCGACCAATCCTTTTGTCTAAAGAAAAATGTTGAAATCTGTTTAAAGCAAACTGTTAAACGATTTTAATTGATTAATAATTACCGAGTTATTGGGCAAACAAATTTGGTCCTATGCGGCTATGCGATCAAACTAATTATAAGAAAAGAAGAAGGAGAGTGTTCCGTTATCGAACAAATTAAATAAGAGTGCATAAACATAAAACCAACCTGATTTCGATGTTTGACGAGAGAGAATGACTGCAAGAAATGATCATGTCCTTAAAGGATTTTACGCCCCTGAAGGTTGTACGGTTCAGCGTAAACTCCTGGAAAATTTAATGCAGATTCAGAATTTCAACAGCACTAGAATTCATAAGCAACTCGTAGCTTGCTAGTTTTAAGTTCTTCCAGAATTTTTTTAGTTTTTGTTATAAGACAAAATGATGACCATTAAAATATCAAACAATCTCGTTAAAGTTAAGAAGACTATAAATGAGCTACATTCGTATTAATCTGTCATAATAACACCACCTCCATTTATCTCACATCCTAGACTGATGTAAGTTTTCACCAATTATTATAAATTTATAAGGGCCATTGATGTTAATCCAATGTGTCGTCATTATTATGCTTATATTATCTTATTTAATAACAATAATGGTTGGATTACATGGCATTTTCACGAGTTTTTGTATTGTGAGGTACCACGAGCTTAAGTAGCTAACAATGGAATTTTATGAAGAACTGGAAGCTGCTGGTACGAGGATCGAGAATCGAGCGGGAACGAGTGAAGACTTAGAAGAAATTGAAGAAAGTTCCTGAGATCCAGATCTGGGCGGTACGCCCAGAAGTGAAGATAATAGGGCGGTACGCCCTAAAGTTTAGAGATGCAACCGGAAGATTAAGTCCGGGCGGTACGCCCAGAGTTTCACACTTTGGGGCGGTACGCCCCGATTCAGTCGGCAGAAGTTTTAGATTAGGGTTTTCTATTTAAACTTGTTCTTTAAGTTTTTGTGAATTAATCTTCATTGTGCGACCAGAGCAGTAGGGTTTACGAATTCCACCTTGTTTTGGAGCTTTTTGAGAGATTTCAATCATTCGGTACGTTAGTTTAATGCAATCTTTCAATAAAATCATGTTTGTTTCATTAGCCATGTCCGGCTAATCCACCACTAACCGCTTTTGGTGATTGGTTGGTGGATTCGTTCTATGATTAACCTATTTCTTAACTAGTTATTCCGGAATACTTGCTACCGTTGAATACCTACATGCGGAATTGTTAAAATTAACTAGTAATCTAGGGTTTTAGTGGTCCACTGTTTATTGATCTAGCACTTTCTTGCGGCAGGACTAATCAGCCCATTAGGAAACTAGGTTATTAGGTCAAGGAAGCAATTGGGGGGCATGTCTATGTGTCACGGTTAAGGAATTAGGTTTTTCTAGATCGGTAGCCAACCAGGATCCAGAAGTGGTTAGATTTGTCTCATTTGATAGTTCAAGTAATTTTCTAGGTTAAAGTTAGTAACTTTGTTAGTTAAATCATCCCAACAAACCAAAACAGCTAAGTGGCAATTTTAGATAATCTTAGGTTAATCAGTAATTTAGTTTAATTTAATAATCAATTAGTCAATTTCCACATATTCCCTTGGTTCGATAACCCTAACTTACCACTACTACAAATCAGTCTAGTTGGGGATTTGAAACGGCCTGACAAACCGTTATCAAATTGGCGCCGTTGCCGGGTAATTAGTGCGCCTATTGATTCGTTGATTTTAGTTAATTTTTGTTAATTTGCATTTTTTATTTAATTTTTTCAAAAAATTTCAAAAAACCCAAAAATAGTGTTTTTATTCCAGTAATTGATTTCTGCATCTGAAAAAAAAAAAATTTAATTTTTGTCGATTTCCAGTTTGGGGCGGTACGCCTAAGAATCCACATTCCTGGGCGGTACGCCTTGGGTTGTTTTTCACAGAAAGTTTTTCATTTTTTGACCATCCAAGTTTCGATTTTTCTTGTTCTATTGCATTATTTACACCCCGTGGAACAGTGCTACGTAATTGATTTGCTCTTTTGTGACCAATTTTGCAGGTTTTAGGTGATTGTGCATGCATACGCGGCATTCCCGCAAGACCTCTCCGTTGATATACAATCCAGAGATTGAGAGGACAGCTCGGCAGAACCGAGCAGAACAAAGAAACAGAAGAGAGATGGAGGGTCAGAATCCAATTCCCAACCAACCACAAAACCAAAACCGAAACCAAGATCAGAACCCAAATCCCAACCAAAATCCAAACCCAAATGAGAACCTCAATCAAAATCCCAATCAACCGCAGAACCAAGGCCAGAATGAACCAGTGGACCCTGCCATGCCACAAAACATTCCTCCGGGTCATATTCCACCATTTTGGGTGCACGGGCACAATTCTTTACCATCCCTTTCCCCTAAATCTTCATACCATGAGGAGGACGGTTACCACTACCAGGCTAGACAACCAAGTCCACCTCGCCAACAACAACCACCCTTATTCCGCCGAGCCCCACCACAACAACCTCCACCACCACAAAACCACTTTCGACAAAATCCCGTGTATGAGGAGCAGTGGGGGCATGATTGGTATGACCCAAATGAAGATGAAGATGGATATGGGTATAGAGATGAACCACAACATGAGCCACCACGAAATCGGGCACGAGCTCCACAGGCTAATGTTGCCCCACAAGGAAGAAGAGCTTCCCCCCAAGAGGAGTTCCACAATTCAACCATGGGGGAGCTCGTCTTCAAATGGAAGGAGGAGTCCCACGATTGGTAGAAAATCCGCCAGTTCAGGGAGTGGCTAGTCACTTTAAGCCAATCGTTGTACCGAGTGCATCTGCGGTAGTCACACCAATCGGAGCAAACAGACGAGCTTTTGAGGTTCGACCTCAATACTTGAGTCATCTACCAGAATTCTACGGGAAAAGAACCGAAGAACCATATCATCACATTCATAGCTTCGAGTCCACATGCATACCTATTGGAGCAACGGGGTTCACACAGGACGAGGTCAAGCTAATGCTTTTCCCGTATACCCTCAAGGATCGAGCAAGGAGATGGTTCGAGAGTCTAACTCCCAGCAGCATCTATACTTGGGTGCAATTGCAAGAGGTGTTCCTCGAGGAATACTTCCCGATGAGCAAAACCAGTGAGGTGAAAGAAGAGATCCGGTCCTTCCAGCAACACACCGGGGAACCATTCCATGAGGCATTCACTCGGTTCAAAGACTTGTTGCGCAAGTGCCCACATCATCGAATCGACACTTGGGATCTCATCAAGGCATTTTATGATGGTCTCCTCCCAGAAGACATCAGAGATCTGAACTCCATTAGCAATGGGACATTCCTAACCAATACGGAAGAGGTAGATTGGGGGCACATGGAGAGGTTGAGTGCCACATCAAAAAGGCTTGCTCAGAATGGGAGAAGATCGCGATCCGCAGCGGTCAAATCGGTTGATTATGAGGCAGAGGAACGCATTGAGAAGCTTCGTCAGCAAACGCTTTTGTTGGAGAAGCAGGTGGCCCAAATGAAGTTGGGGGGTACATCAGAAGAGGTGAAGGCTAGTGCACAATTTCCGGTGTGCACGGGTTGTGGCGAATTAGGCCACTCGGTGGATGCATGTTCCACCATGGTTCAGCAAAGCGAAGATGTCAATTATGTCCAGGGAGCGATGAATTCCAACACTTACCATCCCAACCTTCGCAACCACCCGAATTTCAGGTATGGCAATGCTAATAATCAGTTAAATCCTAACTTTCAAACTTCTAATGTGCAGGGTGGAGCTTCAACACAATATCAAGGCCGAGCATCCGGTTACAACCAAGGGGGCTATCAACGGAACACCTACACTCAAGGTGGAAATCCTTCCCAAGGAAGCTACCAACAAGCTCAACCGACACCGGAAGATGGGATGCAAGCGCAATTTCCCGCCCTAATGGAGAAAATAAACTCACTCGCAGATGGTCAAAAGCAGATAGTCGATGAGCAAAGACAGTTAGCCGCCAGCCACAGACAGTTGACCGACAAAGTTCAGGGGTTTGACCGGAGATTTGAGCTCCAAGACAAGACAATGGGATCATTTCAGAAACAGTTGGGTCAACTAGCTGCTGAGAATTCAAGACGAGAGCCAGGTAAGTTGCCTAGTGATACTAACATTAATCCAGCTCACCAAGCTTCTTCTTCAGGTGTCAAGAATGTCCGAGGAGTTCCTATTAGTGCAATCAACATGTTGGTAGACAGTGACGAAAGTGAGGATGAGGAAGAGTTCGAAGAGTTGAAGACACCATTGATCCCGGTTAAGATTGGAGAGTTTTCAACCAACAAGGCATTGTTGGATTTTGGTGCATCGGTGAGTGTCCTTCCAAGTAGCATATGTGAGCAATTTCATTTGGGTGACGTGCAAGAGGTTAAAACAAAGGTGGTATTTGCGGATGGATCCTCAAAGAAACCACGAGGTATGTTGAGGGGTGTGGTTGTTCAAGTTGGTGAATTTTACTACCCCGAGGACTTCTTGGTAGTGGATTATGAGGATACGGGACATCAACCAAGGATCATACTTGGAAGACCATTTTTGTCCACCGCAAACACACAAATTGATTGCAGAGCGAACACATGTACAATGCAGTTTGGTAGCCGGGTATTATCTTTAAATTTATTTAATCATGTTTTTAAATATTCGGTTATTAATACTATTCCAAAATTGTTTGCTACTGACAAGTGTCCTCCTAGTAAAATAGAGGAGGATACAATGGAAGGTGATATTGTGGTTGACAGGTTTGCAATATTAGAGATAGATGATCCCAAGTGTGGGGATACGGGAGACCCGGTTGTTATGGTGGCATCTCTCGGTCATGAGGAGGTCGACAGTCGTTGTAAGACGAATAAGAAGAGTCCGAAGGCTACGAAAAGATTCAAGGGTAATTCCAAGCATGATCGAGGTGATGATGACGGTCGAGGAGCTGGGAAAATGAAGGACGACGATCACGTTGAGGTATGGGGATGGAGCGATGATGATAACGTGGAATGTGCTCAGCGTTCCTCTACTAAGTCAAAGTTGGGTGACAAGTTACATATTTGAACCTCCGTGAAAGGGAAGTACGGTCTGGCTGAAGACCTTAAAAACTTAGCGCTAACTGGGAGGCAACCCAGCAGTTTGTTTTTCATTTTGATTTTTGTGTGTTTTCGTAGTTTTTGTTAGATTTTACGTTTTTGGTGTGTTTTCAGGAAATCGGGAAGCTCGGAAGTGAATCTGTGCCATCAGCTGCATTCCAGGTAAGTGTTAGTCAAATTTTTGCAGTACACATGTTCGGTGGTGCAAAAGTGGTGTTTTTCCAGAGATAGAAAATTTTTGAGGCTCTAAAATTTCCAAACTTTCTGCCAAAATAGGCCATGGGCGGTACGCCCAAAGTTATCATAACTAGGGCGGTACGCCCGAAATTTTTATCGAAAATGTTAGTTTTAGAAATCCGGGCGGTACGCCCTAAGCCATTACACTTTTGGGCGGTACGCCCGGATTTTTGAATGAGAAAAAAATATAAAACAACCGGCGGTGGGTCGGTTTCTTCACAACCCACCGTCGCACACCTTTTCTCTCTCGATCAAGCCACCACCGCTCACCGACCACACACCACCGTTCCACCCTTTTCTCTCGACACCGTTCCACCACACACCACCGCCAATCGTTACACCACACACACATACCGAGCTTAATCGGCACCGCCGTACGCAGTCGCGCGAAACCACCATTACCGAGCTTAATCGGCATCGCCGGCCGCACCGTCGAGTGTTCCACAGTCAATTCCGAGCTCACAGGTTTAGCTTCCGTTTCCTTTTGTTAGTTTTAGGATTTTAGTTAGTATTAGGTTAGTTTTCGGTTTGTTTATTTTCCGTTTTTCGACTAATTAAGACCGATGGTGAACTGATTACATGTGAGATGAGGTTGTCTGAGAGTGAATTTGGATTAGATTGATCGGTTCCAACCGATTTTGTTTTTTTTGCGAATTGAATTGGGCGGCGTACCGCCTAGGGCTCCAATGTGACGAGGTTAGCGAGGAGATTAGGTGTGTTTGATGCGGGTAGGTATTTGGAGGCCCATTTGACTAGAGGGGCGGAGACGTCTCATTATGAGCTGGGTGACATGAGGTTGGCCAAGATGGTCACCATGACTGATCCCCCGCAGTGGGAGGCCGTGCGAGATAGGGTAGTACAGGGTGATGAGGCTGCTAGGGCCGCGAGGCGGCATAGGATTCTACACCAGGTTGAGAGGTCGCTGAGGCAGAGACCAGAGAGGCCGCCGAGGGCCGATCAGGTTACGCTGGATATGGTGCAGGAGACAGTATTGGATTATGTGGATGTGAGGTTTGAGAGGATTGAGAGGGCCATGCGCTGTATGATGACCCATCAGGGTATGCCGATCCCTGATTTCTTTCAGGAGCCTGAGGGAGGTGATGATGCTGTTGCTGGAGATACAGGTGGAGATGCTGGAGATGCTGGAGAGGATGAGGAGGAGTAGGTGCTGATCATGCTGACTTCACTACCATTGCCGATCGGTTTTGTTTCTTTGACCCTTGTACTTTTTGGTTATTTTGTTTTTGCTAGATCATGGTCTGTATGATATGATATTATATTGTAACTGGGGGTACTGTACGGGGTAACCGGTTGGGGTGGTTGTGATTTTATTTTGGTTGTATATATGGATGATGTGTTTGTTCTTGGTAGCACCATGGTTGAGATGTGACATTCCATACATTACTTCTTCCATCCGATTTCTGGAATTCACGATCTGTGCGAGAGGGTGTTGGCACGACTTCCGAGGAGCTTTTCACGATGATTTCAGGGGAGTGTGTTCCAACTTGTTCTTTTTATTTATTTATTTATTCTCTTTTTATTTTTGCATTTTATTTTTATTTTTCATTTTTATTTTATCGTTCGTGTCTGTATATTCGTTATGTGCGTGTCTCCTATCACATTGAGGGCAATGTCGATCTTAAGTGTGGGGAGGGGGACAGGACGTCAGTTTTTAAATTTTTCGGTAGTTGTGTTATTTTGAAAAAAAAAATAAATAAATAAAAAACATCAAAAAATCCAAAAAGATTTTGCAATTTTTGAGTCATTTTAGTTTAAGTGTTTGAGTCAAAAATCTGTTTGAGGGAAATTGCCGGTACATGGAAAATGATAGTACAATTGGGAGTCGATTTTCAGAATAAAAATAAATTGAAAGGAAGAAAGGGAAAAGTGGTAAGAAAAGGTGAGAATGGAAAATATAGCTAATTTGTGATGTGTCGGTAGGCCCAGCTGATTTAGTAAAGCTTAATTATCCCTTGGTGTTTATTTGTGTATAAATATGTAAATAAATTAGTTTGCTAGTGGGTTCCCATTTTAGGAGTAATAGTGAGATTGAAACTGATGATTAGGAGGAAAAAGACCTTTTTAAATTAGAGACTTATATATCCTCAGAATAAACTGGCACGTTATGATCTTTTTGCGAAAGCAAATCCGAGAAATAACGGCGCCCCATCTTTCCATCTTTTGAGCATAGTAGGTAATAAGCGGTTAATGAATTAGAGTGAAGGGGCAGAATACTCATGTATGATTTCGGGGGTAAGACCTTGTGAAAGAATACCTCTGATGATGTTCCGGATCTCGCGGGCAAAATACTCATGTATGATTTCGGGGGTAAGACCTTGTGAAAGAATGCCTCTGATGATGTCCGTTGGTAAGTATAGTTAAAATTAACCAATTATAAAAAAAAAATGAAAAAAAAAAGAAGAGAAAAAGAAAAGAAAAAAATTAGAAAAAAACCAGTAGACAAAATAAATGCTCAAGCAATTCACTATCCATTTAAATCCATCATTCTTGGGATATATGAGTATCTGGTTTAACTAGGGTGGGGAAAATATAAATATTTTATCTGTATTACCCTTTACTTTGACCAAATTTGAGTTGGGATTAGATTGAGCTAGGACTTTCTGAATGTGGGACACATAAGCAGGATGAGACTATTATTCGGTAAATTATATAAACACCTTGGGGGCTCAAAGATCGGTGGTTGGGTTTAGTCGGACCGAAATATCGGCGGTTGCAATTAGTATATATGAATACATCTTGGAATGTGGAATTGAATTGGTTGATAAATATAAAATGTTAAATGATTTGGAGTTGACTTCCCGATTATGATTCCATGGCAGTTTTTCCGAGACGGAAAAAGTCAAGTGTGGGGATGTGATGTTAATCCAATGTGTCGTCATTATTATGCTTATATTATCTTATTTAATAACAATAATGGTTGGATTACATGGCATTTTCACGAGTTTTTGTATTGTGAGGTACCACGAGCTTAAGTAGCTAACAATGGAATTTTATGAAGAACTGAAAGCTGCTGGTACGAGGATCGAGAATCGAGCGGGAACGAGTGAAGACTTAGAAGAAATTAAAGAAAGTTCCTAAGATCCAGATCTGGGCGGTACGCCCAGAAGTGAAGATAATAGGGCGGTACGCCCTAAAGTTTAGAGATGCAACCGGAAGATTTGCAAGTCCGGGCGGTACGCCCAGAGTTTCCACACTTTGGGGCGGTACGCCCCGATTCAGTCGGCATAAGTTTTAGATTAGGGTTTTCTATTTAAACTTGTTCTTTAAGTTTTTGTGAATTAATCTTCATTGTGCGACCAGAGCAGTAGGGTTTACGAATTCCACCTTGTTTTGGAGCTTTTTGAGAGATTTCAATCATTCGGTACGTTAGTTTAATGCAATCTTTCAATAAAATCATGTTTGTTTCATTAGCCATGTCCGGCTAATCCACCACTAACCGCTTTTGGTGATTGGTTGGTGGATTCGTTCTATGATTAACCTATTTCTTAACTAGTTATTCCGGAATACTTGCTACCGTTGAATACCTACATGCGGAATTGTTAAAATTAACTAGTAATCTAGGGTTTTAGTGGTCCACTGTTTATTGATCTAGCACTTTCTTGCGGCAGGACTAATCAGCCCATTAGGAAACTAGGTTATTAGGTCAAGGAAGCAATTGGGGGGCATGTCTATGTGTCACGGTTAAGGAATTAGGTTTTTCTAGATCGGTAGCCAACCAGGATCCAGAAGTGGTTAGATTTGTCTCATTTGATAGTTCAAGTAATTTTCTAGGTTAAAGTTAGTAACTTTGTTAGTTAAATCATCCCAACAAACCAAAACAGCTAAGTGGTAATTTTAGATAATCTTAGGTTAATCAGTAATTTAGTTTAATTTAATAATCAATTAGTCAATTTCCACATATTCCCTTAGTTCGATAACCCTAACTTACCACTACTACAAATCAGTCTAGTTGGGGATTTGAAACGGCATGACAAACCGTTATCAGCCATAACCGATTAACCGAGGTTAAACGTTTAGTTCTAAGTGTTACTAATTGAAAACCAGACAGGGAAATGCTCATAACCGATTAACCAAAATATAAATAACTAAATGTGGCCGGGTGTTGAAGGGGAATTTTTTTTGGTAAAAGATTATTATTTCAAATCCTAATGTGAACTATATAAAAATAAATATCAAAAGACAACGACATGAAAATAAAACTAAAAAAAACGCTTTAAATATAAACTAAAATTAAAAGACAACGAAAAAAAATTTCTACAACGTAGCATCCATCAAATTATGTTACATGGCCCAATGGAAAAGAAACACTAAACATTTTGACTTGAGCTTTGTATATAGTATAGATTATGCTACTCGTTGTCGCATGAATAATACTGGTACACAAAACCGTCGCATTGTGTTAAAAATCTTAATCATAATAAAGCAATAGAATTTTTGTCACATCTACCTATATATTAAACAAAGCTTTTCGATCCCAGTTGGCACCCATTGGGTTGGTCTTTATTTAAAGAAAGCTTATGTGTCACTCCAGAATTATTAGGAAAGATGATGTGTCATTTTCTAAGTTTTTTTTAAAAAAAACAAATTCAGTCAAAATAATAAAAAAACTCGCGGATTCAAATCTTATTTGTTTAGGTATCCGGATTATTTGACCCGCATATATAAATTCACGATGAACCCATCCTCGTCATTTGTTTCGTTCCAATTTAGGGTTTCCTCACGAATTCTCTCTCGATCCGCCACATATATAAATTCACGATGAACCCATCCCCGTCATTTGTTTCTTCATGATTTTTTAGCCGCTACCATCAACAAGATGTTCATATGGAATCATCAAACGATTTAGGTACACAAATTCTTTATCTTCTCAATATACGTAGCTCTCTCCCGATTTCATCTATTGCAGCCGCCATCATCAATTGGTTCGAAGATTGGAGGCAACGAAGAGGGGATTATTATCGTATACCGACTCCGCCGGTTTAATGTAAGTTTTTGCTCGAAATTTGTGTTTCTGGATGTTACAGTTGATGATTTAAAGTACGTAGATTACTAGATTTGAAGTTCGTATTAAGTTCACGTTTAGGATTAGGATTTTGATGTTCGTCAATACGTGATTGTTAATCTATCCATTTTTTTCTGGCAGATTTTCAGTTATTAGGGTTTTAAGAGCGTATAGTTGATAGATTAGGCCTTTACTCTATTCTTCAACTTATGAAGAAAACTAAGTATGTTGCTTTGTGCATTGTCAAAAATGTCGTTATAATTCTATAAGGGTTAAGTAGATTTGATTAATTTAATTGTATGTTTTGTACAAACAGATTATTCATGTACAAAGAGACTATTCATTCTATATCAATGCAAAGTCCATTCGTTATTGGTTATATATTTCGGTGTTTCATCTAAGACCTATTTTTAATTAGGTTTTATTGATAATTATGGTTGATTAGGTTTTGGAGCTAGATTCATAGTATTGTAAGTGTTTTTATTTTTATTTTGCTATAAATTAAATGTTTTGATGTAGCAGATTTGCAGCGTAGTGAGTTGCAATTATTTATCCGTATGTTGTCTTCGCTTCCCTCTTCCTTCGTTAACATTGAGGTTAAGACATATAAATCGCATATTGTTTACAAAGATACCTGCAATGAATCATTTTTTGTAATATTTGTATATAGACAATCAATATTTTCAATTGATTAAGGTGGTGGCCAATAGCCAATAGGTCGTAACCAGTTCCTTTTTTCTTGATTTTGTAGCATCGTGCTCAAGATAATTGGAAGCCGGGTTCAATGCAACACACACATTTGAAAGGGTTCAAAGCACAAAACCATATAGTTGTTATCCCTCTTGCATTTGCAGGTTTTTCTCGATTCATTGAAACTATGACCATCGTTTCAATCAATGTTATATTAGATGATTCATGTTGATAACCACATGAATGTGGTGAAGGCGCTGATTGGGAATGGATGTAATTTATAGTAATTCTTCTTCATATTAGGTTATGTAGGTAGAGTCTGCAAGATTAAAGTATTATTATAATGTTATGATGTGAGATCTTTAGAAGTAGGTGTGATTTCTTGAACTGGCTACATCAGAGATTCAGTTTAGTTTGGTTTTCATGTATTGATTATTCCTTTTGGTTGAAGTTTGAAGGCTATGAACAAAGTTCTCTTTGAATCCGTATCAAATTCATTCTCATTTTTTCTCTTGCCATCAAACCCCTAAAAGATCTTATTTTAATTTATTTTATTTATCATCTTTTCGTGCAGGTCTACCAGGCTAGACTCCAAGATACCGCCAGGAGTTCAAGCTACCATTTCATTGGACATGTTAATCTTGCGTGCTCTTACAGGACTGATTCGTAAAGCATGGAAATTCAATACTGATCTTTAGTTAAATTTAATTATTAGTTTGATCTTGATCTGCAGGTTGTTGTTGATGATTGGGCATCAAGCCTCTTTCAGGTATGCAAACCGTAAACATTTAAAATTCTTTCTGCTACAAATCATAACCGAAATATTTCAGTGCTCAACAAGTCACCCTACAAACACCACCGATGTTGTGATTTTGTTTTTGGCCACTCTTCCATTGCTCGATCTTCAATTTTATTAATCTTGATTTGTTGTCAGTTCTAGCGTTTCTGACTTGCTAGATCAAAAAATAGAGGCGGTTAAAGAATCGGTTCCACTTGCTGATTCGATGCGGCAGGCTGCGGCTCTGCTTATAAACTCATTCGATGGTACAAACCAATAACCTTTTTTGGTATTTTTTACATCTTGATCACTTCAATATACGTGTAGTTGGGTGTCAACAAAGGCTGGTTCATGGAGGCTTAATCATCAGATTCCTGATGCCGATCTTCAAATGCATATGTATGCATATGCACTGTAAGTAATTGGTTATAATTTAAAAAATTAATTCATATGTGTAAGATAGAAAGGTAATGAAAGTGTTCGTATATGGTTATGTTGGAAGTATCTTTGTTCCTGCTTTTTAGTTTATGAGGTTGTAGTTGTATGAATCATTTTGGTGAAATATTTTTTTAGATGCTTTTGTCTCTGATTGTTGACAATGACCTCATAGTCTTCTTTGTAAGTGTACATACTTTGATGCATTATGAAATGTCTGATTGTGATCGTTTTAGGTGTTGTTATTTTTAGTGTCCTTTTGTTTTTGCCTAATTTAGTGGATAGTATCATGATTATGTGGCGACCTATAAAGACGGGCCATTTTTAATCAGGTGAGGGCATTTTTTCTTTGTCGGTTGATGGCAGCTTGGACTTCTGATACATTTGCCCTGCCTATTGCTTTGTGATGAGATGAGAGTATAAATTAATTAATTTTAATAGTTAAATTAAATTGTGATGGCGTGTTAGTAAGAAGGTTAAATTGAATTAAAAGCAGGAGATGCAAATTGCATATTAAATACATAGGGAAAAGTGGAAGAAATGAGTGTCACAGTTGTAGTATTTCCTATTGTGCACAGTTGTTTAATTGTTCTCAACTCCCAAACTTTTAAAGTTTTGGTTTCTGTACTGTTTTTTACCTTTCATTCATGAGCATTTTTTTTTGCCTGTTATGAAATTGAAATTGTTAATGACACGAGTTTTCAACAAAATTAATTAGAGGACAATTAAGGTGTTGATTGGTTTTTTTCTAGACTGAGTTCTTATTTTTAAGCTTTGTTGTTGATTGTCCAAATATAGGGCATATATCTTAATTCCGAAAGATGGCTAAGAAAGAGATTGAGTTCAGTTGTTGCAAGAGATATAATAGTTTAGTCATTAGAAGAAGATTTAGACAAGGATTAAAAAATGTGTTGATCATTTGCAATGCTCTTAACAAGATTCAATATGTTTTGCTTCCTTATGTGAGCTTTTTTTTTCACTTCTTGATCTTTGATCTTTCTTTTTCTTTATATTTCTTATTGCAATTTAGTGGGAGTGGTAGCTTGAAGTGCTTTACTATGTAAGTTCCTTAAATTTGACTTTCTATCTCTTCAATTTATTTATTTTTCCTCTTTAGTCTTATTAGCTTTTCGATCTTATCTTTTAAAGTTTCAGGTAGAAAGCGAGGTGTATCTGTTTGTTTGTAGGTCTTGCCACTAATGCATTTGAAGTAATACAGTAATGCACGTGAAATATTTAACAAGTTTTAGCTTCTCATTTGTCCTTTCATTATGTCTGAAAAAGTCACCGAGTACAGAGGTATGTAATAACACAAATTTTCGTTTCAGGTTCACACAACAAATGATAGTTTTAGAGTCTTTCGATATGAATCAAAGATCAACTTATGCATATAATGTACGAACTATCTCTAATTAAGTTCATGCCTGATACGTTTAGTGTGTGTTAAAAATAAGACCATTATTTAAGTGTAAACCAAAAGAAAAGAACACCAATATAACTATACACATTCTTGATTAAAAACAAGATTAGTGCCTACTTAAAAACAAGAATATTGTTTGGAACACCTCTGCTTTCGAACTTTTTACCTGTATTTGTCGAATCTTATCAGAAAATACAATTTTTTAATAAATAAATACTTTGTTTTTAATAGAAAAATCTAACTTCACTGTTAGTGAATGGTATTTTTCTCTCTGCTGGATTTTTCTTTTCCATTGCATTATCTATTTATTCTTCGCTTGATGCTTTGGTAGCTTCTCTTTTTGTTGTTTTGGGCAACATGTCTATCGATCCATTTTGTGTAATGAGAAGGTGTTCTGCTGTAGATGCAAGTGCTTATATGTCATTGGGTGTTGATATCGCAACAGGTGACATGTCTTCGCTTTTGATATGGACTTTAATGCCTCTGTGGGACCTAATACATGAATTTTACCTGTGTAGTTTGCCTATGTTCCTTTTGTTTGTTTTGATTTGTTTATCCAGTTTATTATAGTATATGAAAGTATGCTTAGTATAGCTCATTATAGCAATAACTATCTCTTTTACTTCCATACATGTCATTTTTTTGTTTTAAAGAACTTTGTGCTTACACTATATTGTATTTGAGTGTCTTTGTTTAGTTTTTATTTCTTGAATAACATGCACATATGTTTGTTTGTTGTCTATACTATACTAGAAATGCTTTGGAACTATTTTTTTTTGAGTAACTTATTTTCTTATGTATACTTGAATAACATGCACATGAAGACTTTTGCGTACATTGAAGTCGAATAGGTTCCACTAGACTACTCTTTGCTTTTATATAACTTTATAAGTGATCATCAGATGGTTTAAAAAATAAACCAGTCTTGACTGATTAGTTTCTTCTTTTTCGTAAATTAAGCTTTTGTGTTTTGGTGAATTAAAGATTAATGTCAACCCTAGCTTTTGTGTTTTGGTGAATTAAAGATTAATGTTGACCCTAGCTTTGTTCCTTGCTCTATGGTTTTGCAAATTTAGAATTTTATGAACTTGAATGCAGAAATGAGTTACTAGAATCACAATTTAAATGGGTCATTTGAGTTCTGAAATTTCATACTAGATCGGTGCTGGTGCTCTTCAGTGTTTTGTACCTCTCTTTAGTGCGATGTTCATTGTGTCTCTTGTGTATATGCGAGGTCAGTTAATTGACCGTTTTAAAATGCTTCTGAAGACATTTTTTAAACTAACCTTGATGATTTAAAGTTTTTAGATTTACATACTTTATTAAGTAATTGGCATGTCAAATGTGGTCATCAATAACCAAATTATTTCCAAAATAAAGTCACTCTACTAAGCTCGGAAACAGTCTCTTTGACCCAATAAGTCAAAATTATTTATTTTTTGTAAAGAGAAGGAAAAGGGTAACGATGTAAATAAATTAGCATTTGATCTTTTTGCACTTTCAATTGATTGTGCATTTAGATGTCAATGGTAGGATCATATAAGTGTTTTACACAATGTATTCGTCAAAACTAATTGCAGGGGGTGGATAGTCATCATAATGATTATTGTTTGTGCATGGATCCAACAAAGAAAGAAGCAACTATAAAGTGCGAGCGTGCAATGACATACACCTTCTCTGGCCAGGTAAACTCAAATCACATTTTCTTATCCATTGACTGTTTTTAATTGTTCTGATCAAATCATTATATAATTGTTGTTGGAGTTGGAAGAAGAGATGGATTGCTCTTTGACCATGGAATTTGTTTCCTTTATTTACCATGTCTCATGTTTTCATTTCAAGGATTTAGATGTGTTTGTGGACTCTGAATGAATGATAATTACGAAAAAGGATTTGAATGTAAATAAGTTATAACTCTAACTTATTATACCTTTTTATTTCTCATTTCATGCTTTTTATATTACAACCCCGGGTATTTACCCGGGTCACTGGCTAGTATCTCATTTATAAATGGTTCACATCATCACCGTCACATGTCAAGATCACAATCAATTGCCAATTTAGTAATCATCAATTAAGATTAGTTACCAATTTTATCAAAACTAAATTTTTATTTTAAATTTTTTGATAAAATTAATACATATTTGATTAATTTACTCAATAATTTTGATTTTTTATGGAAAGTAATTAACAACTTGTCAAACATAATAAAATTTTAAATGTTATAAGAATTTTATATCAATCATAATTTGAAATATCTTGATCATTATCTTTTCCTTTTGTATTTATATAATATTATTACTCTCTATTCAGCCCGTATAGTACACGGGTTACTAACCTTTTAGAGAATATAAACGATTATAACCGAAACCAAATGATTTTAACACAAATACAAAATCAAACTGTGTACATAACCATAAACACACAAAGAAAAGTGCAAGGCTACAAATAATCTAACTTATGTTCATCAACAAAATGGAACCTAAAACTCTCAAGAACTCTAGAAGATGAAAAACAGAAGGAATGGAGAAGTCGACTATACCCGAAAATATGGATCCACGCTTAATGCCCTAATCCCTAATACTTAATATTAGCGATGCTATTGAGCTGGTTGACCCAAGACCCACGAGTATAGCTATCCGGAGTATCCAACTTTAGCCCAACTCCTTCCATCTTTTGCCCAGCTTGTGGTCCAATATCCAGAGCCCAGAACTTATTGACAACCAAACCTTAGAACATAAGAGAACAAGCCAACACATAAACTTGTCATTAGAAATATTAGCCAAATAGAAGATAAAGTAGAATTTTAGACAAGCATTAGAAGTTTCAATTATCTTGAATATTAGACAAGCATTAGAAGTTTGAATTATATTTGAAGTTTGAATTATCATATACTTTAACACATTGTAACACTATAATATGTGAAGAAAATAAAAATAAAAAGACGTGTACGAACAAAACGCTTCAAACCAAAAATTACGTTACACTATTGTATCTAAGAAAATCTACGTGTGCCATACTTATCACACCACTAACAAAACACCAACTCCTTTTGTAAACACAAACGACTCAGTCGCAAATAAAAAAAGACTACATAACAACATCAAAATAGAAACCGGAACGCTCAAAGTGTTGAGCTTATCACTTAAAAGCTATGTTACACGTATATACCCATTACACCACAAACAAATGTACTAAACTCGTCACGTTCGGATAAAACAAAAGCAAAATAAGACAAAAAAAATATTATATTTTACTTTAGCTACTATACCGAATGAAAAAAAAAACAATTAAAAAATATTTGGCCGTTTTGTTTAGGGTTATTGAATTTTATTAATCCAAGTTATTATCAATTGACTAATATTAATCCCAATTTCAAAAATTACTCACATTAATTCCAATTATTAAGGTGTTGAATTTCATTGGACACTTTTGGAATTTTTTGAGTAAAATCCCAAACGGAGTTAAGAAAAATGTAAAGGGGGTCCAATGAAATCCAACACCTTAGTAATTGGGAATAATGTGAGCTATTTTTTAAATTGAGATTAATATTAGCAAATTGGTAATAACTTGGATTAATAAAATCCAATAAACCTTTTGTTTATTATAGGATGTGGCCGACTTTCAAAATACCTTTAATTGAAAATTTTGGGTTTCATTTGGTGAAAAAAAAAGGTTTATTGGATTTTATTAATCCAAGTTATTATCAATTGGCCAATATTAATCCCAATTTTAAAATTGGCCAAATTAATCCCAATTATTAAGGTGTTGGATTTCATTGGACCCCGAAGGTAATTTTTTGAGTAAAATCCCTAACGGAGTTAAGGAAAATGTAAAGGGGGTCTAATGAAATACAACACCTTAATAATCATTGGACCCCAAAGTGAATTTTTTGAGTAAAATCCCTAACGGAGTTAAGAAAAATGTAAATGGGGTCCAATGAAATCAAACACCTTAATAATTGGGATTAAATTGGCCAATTTTGAAATTGGGATTAATATTGGCCAATTGATAATAACTTGGATTAATAAAATCCAATAAACCAAAAGAAAAAAAAAACCAGACCAACCAAACATGAAACACCCCTACTCTATCAATACCATGGGCCGAGTGGGCTAAGCCCAATTGAAAGTAGAAGTGTAGAACGGTCAATTTGGGTCTTCAAATTTCTGAGGATTCATATATATTTACTTTTTAGGCATGACTTTGTATTAAGCCAGTTTTTTATGTTTAGGACAAGGGATGGTTACAGATTTACATATGAGGAATCCTAAATTCTTAATTGCCCAATCTGTGCTTCCCACGTGTCAACAATGAATGAACGATCACCACAAAAATCCTTGCTATAAAACATAAACTCCTCGTCAAATTAACTTGGTTTGTATTTTTTACTTGTCGTATCCATGATCCCTCCATGATCCATCCCTCTAAGTTTATATCTATATCTATATCTATATCTATCTATCTATATTCTATATATCTATATCTATATCTATATCTATATCTATATCTATATCTTCTATATATATAATAAAAGAAAAGTTTTTGGTATCATAATTTGCC
Source organism: Deinandra increscens subsp. villosa (assembly GCA_039602395.1). Taxonomy (NCBI): domain Eukaryota; kingdom Viridiplantae; phylum Streptophyta; class Magnoliopsida; order Asterales; family Asteraceae; genus Deinandra; species Deinandra increscens. The sequence continues at coordinate 12,406,048 of JBCNJP010000020.1, forward strand.
ATGTGGCATCACCACATTCATCCTCAATAATTTTTCTCGCCAATTCTCTTAATTATGGAAGTGATTTGTATTTCCAATTTTTTATTTATCGCATTCCAAAATATTTTAATAACCAATTATTTAATTACTAAAGATATAAAAATACATAATTGTCGTATATTATGATTGTATTTATAGTTTTTTTTTAAAAGTCACCCGTGTAACACACGGGGATAAAATATGTGAATACAATTAAATCTTTTTTTTTCTATATGTATCTTTTAAACAAAACAATTTGTCTATGAAAAACATCTTCCCTCCATATTTAAAAATCTTTTATTATAGTTTTGTCTTATATACTTGTGTATTAATCAAATCTTAATATATAAATTAAAAAATAAAAATAATTCTCCCACATAATCAATCTTCATCTATAAAAAATAAACATCAACTTTTAACCTAACACACAATTTTAACTAATAAATATTATTTTTATCATTGTTAATTAATAAGTTGGATACCTAAAATCAATTTATTTTATTAAAACAAGTTCTTTTTATCGTTTTTATAAATATGTTATATTATTATTATTATTATTATTATTATTATTATTATTATTATTATTATTATTATTATTATTATTACTATTATTATTTATTAATTTTATCTATTTACAACAAAATATGATTAAGGGCCGTTGAACCCATTTATCAGTTCATGGTTTGGCCTGTTTCCACTCAACAATAATGATACCCATCCCTAAACTATAAATCCTTTGAAACAACCTTATTATCTTATTATGATTATGATATATCTAAAGATGAGTGAGAGCTTTAATATGATTTTACAATCGATCAAGAAATAGATATGATATGATATTTTTGTCATTTGTAATATTTTTTTTTTCAAGTTATATGTAGTTGTAATCAATAACTCATGTGATTTGGGTTGTTAACATTTTAATTTGTGCCTGAACAGTCTCATGTGTTGGAGCTTTTCATGGTTTTTTGCTTTTATTTAGTTGGAAAGTGTGACAGAAAATAACAGTAAAAGATGGCATATTTCAGCTTTATATATATATATATGTCCTTTATTTGGACCAATTTCTTAGATTGAATCTTAGGATGCTGAAATTGTTGTCCAACTTTTGGTTTTGTGTATCAAAAGAAGAATCTCCAAAACACAATCACAATAAATCTTTATTGATCAAGGAGTGTTTGGAGGTAAAAGAGTGATGTCTCTCCCTAAATAAGGGTTCAAGTCTTATTATGTAAAAGTATATAGATTTAAGAATAATAGAAGTTTTCATGGGTTCAAGTCTTATAATGGAAAAATATGAAGATTAAAGAGTAACATTAGAGTGTATGAGTTAATCACTCTAAAAATTAAAAAGATAATAACAAAGTACATCTTTGTTGAGAAACTTCGATTTTGTATAATTTTTTATAAGTTTAATAGAGTAAATTACATAACTAGTCCAAAACGAACGTGAAATCCTAATTGATGACTTTTTAAAATGGTTTCATGGTTTAATACAATAATACTGACTAATAAACATATTCGGTCCATTATGATATGAGTTTAATAGATTTTTTATAAGTTTAATAGATTTATTAAAGCATTTTTCTGGAGTTAATTTTAGTTTCTACTGTTTTTTAGTTTGATTCTTGATTTTGTTTGATCATTTAATTAGTTTAGAGATCAAGTTATTTGATCTTAAACTAGAAGCCATTAAGATCGTTCAATGATGATTTCTCAATTTTAGATTATTATTTTGAACTTTAGTGGGTGGTAAGGTGTCATTGTTGAAGTTGTCTATTCAAAAGCAACAAGATGTGGGGTTGGATACATATAAACATAAATTTAAAGTATTTAGACTTTCAACTTTCAAGGGTGTATTCTAAAACACATATATAGTATTATTAACCAAAGGTTTTTCTTTTTATGAAGGTGTGTACAAAATATATTTATTTGTTAGCACTAATGGTTCATCACAAAATAGATCAACTATGTATATAAGGATAGATCGAATAAAGATAGTATTGTAATATATTAGATTAGACTTCGAAGCATTAATTATATCACGAGAGAATAATTAATGAATTCATCAGTCGAATCATGTAAAGAAATAAGATAGCAAAAAAAATGTTGATCGAAAGTCGTAAAAAGGTTTTGAATGGGATTATCGATCCCATGTACTATACTAGAAAAAATGAAGTGAAAAGCAAATTGGATTTCGTCTATATTTTGGGGATTACAAAGTGTATTTATACTTCAAAGAGGTGTAGGTGAAGAAAAGAAAAGTTTTTTTCTTTTATGGGAAGACATGGTTGATATATATTTGTTTATTATGTACGATATTAATTAGTCTTGTACAAAACTCTTTTTGTATTGGTTTTTTATATCAAAGCAACAAATAAGATTTATCTTGTACTGTTTTGATTTTGTAACGGTTTAAATGAGTAGTTTCTTGGATTTTTTAAACAAAAATAAAGGGTTATGGATTTCGATTTTTTTTACCAAAAATATAGGGTTATGGTAAATGTGTTGCATCTTTATTCTTTTCTAAATGCAGTTGATGTATTTTATTGGATTTTTTATACTGGGTTTTTCCTTTTATTTGAAGTTAATACAAAAACGTATTGTTTAAATGCAACACAAAAAGGTACTAGATTATAAAATCTAATGTGGTTTTTTAAACGTTAATATAGTGTTTTAAAATCTAGTTAATTTGTTTGAAACACTACTAGAAAAACTATCATTTATGACGCGCAGTGCGCGTCATAAAGGCTGTCAGTTGACGTGTATTTGCACGTCAAGGAAGCCTCTGTCATAAATGGAGATGATGCGCATTCTGTGTGTCAGCTGCTTATGACGCGGATTTATGAGTTATGACACGCAATGCGCGTCCAGAAAGCCCCCTATCATAAAGGGAGATGACGCACATTTTGTGAGCCACCTGCTTATGACACGCATTTTTGCATGTCATGGTTTTATCTAGTATATCGACTTCTACATCTTTCTAATCTAGCGAGAGATTGTCTAGTATATCGTATTATTTTTTTTAACGTAAAATTTGGCTCACTAACGGGACCATTGGCCCACCCGATCATCTCCATTCCCCGAGTACAAGACATGTAGATCACTATTAAGAGGAAACCCACATGAAGATCACCATCAGGAGGAAACCCATCATAGGTGAGAAAAAACCCTTGGCCCATCATGGAATCCCTATTTTTTTTTTGTCATAGGTAGGATTTGAACTCTTGACGTCCTCATTTTAATGTTTTTGGGTGTTTCTTATATGTTCAACGGAGATCGCTTTTTCTAATCTAGCCGGAGACCGTCTAGTATATCACATTGCGCTTCTTATACGTTCAATTGAGATAGCTCTATCACTTAATCTATCATTCAGCAAAAGGCTCCTAATCCAATGGTACTTGTATTATTTTGATGTTGTTTAAGGTGTTTCCCCTCTAGAGGTTGAGGATTAAGTCTCATAGTTAACAAATTGTGCCATTTTTAAATGGAAAAAAAAAAACACCTTACTTATCTGTGATTCACATACAAGTTTAAAACATTAACCATATATAAATGCATAAATGTATTTCGTTATACAAGAGGTTTGATAATATAGTTTTGAGAAATGAGATTGCAGAATCATTAGATGAAGCATTATCTATAGTAACAGTTAACACATGTTAATATAATAACATGAACAAATGTTTGCTTATTTTTAAGAATCGATCATTTCACATAAGCAATGCTTACGGGACTACGTGAATGAGAATTGGCTTAAAGTTTCATGCTTGTTTTGGTCACTCCGAGTCGGGTTTTTGAGTTTATTTCTCGAACATATGAGATCCTTGACTCTTCATCAAGGTTCTTGGATAAAAGAAAATAAGAATAAAGTTAGAAAAATATTATTTGTATTATATAATTTAAAGATAATGACATAATATAATGTTTTGGGGTGAAATAGACGTGCCTACTTGTTAAAAATTCAATTAATTCCTTTGGGTTGGGTGTAGGTTGAAGTCTAAGGTTATATCGTGGGAGGACTGGTGTGCGTTTATTATGTAGCTCTTGTTGTGGTTGTTTGTTTTGTGGTTCCTAGCGTCTTGCTAGGTTCCTTGTTTAATGAAGTCGCCGTTCCAAAAAAAAAAAAGAAATTAAAGTTGGATGATAAATAAAATTTAAAGAAAAAGCAAAAGTCATAAGCTGTAATAGTACTTTTTGAATAATTTGGGGAGGCTCTTGGATCTCACAATCTTTTTTGATTCATACTTTTTTATTTAAGTGACAAAAAATCAAAAGAGTATATAAAATATAACATAAGACCTTTTGTTATTTTAGAACATTTTTACTAATTAAATAAATATACATGGATTAAAACATATGTAAAATAGCCCTTAACTAATTAAAAAAAACAAAAAGGAAGAAATTTTATTAATCCAAGTTATTATCAATTGTCCAATATTAATCCAAATTTTAAAAATGACCCACATTAATCCCAATTATTAAAGTGTTGGATTTCATTTGAACCCCTTTTACATTTTTCTTAACTCGGTTTGAGATTTTACTCAAAAAATTCCAAAGGGGGTCTAATGAAATCCAACACCTTAATAAATTGAGATTAATGTGGGCCATTTTTGAAACTGGATTAATATTGGTCAATTGGTAATAACTTGGATTAATAAAATCAATAACCCTTACAAAAAGTATAAAAGTGTGGTTTATGAAAAAAAATCTAGTTTTTATAAAACCAGATTTACATCTACATAAATAAAGGATTACATATACATAAACACCATTTTGTATATAAGTGAGTTAGTTCAATTAAAAAAAAAAGTTTAAGTCTAATAAGTTTAAGAAGAATTCTGGACCTAACACGTTTTTTTTTAATTGTATAAACTAGTTTTTTGTTTGAAACTTTTTGATCGTTACATGTCTTTTTAATTTCTATTTTCTTTATGTACCGTAATACAATGACATGGTTTATGTGCCCACATTATCTCGTCGCAACACGCGGATAGGAAATCTTGTTACAATACATTTGAGAATGAAGAAATTGTTCTTATACACTAATTTTTAAAAGTCTAAGGGGGTAAAGTTATATTGTATTTATTTGACTACATTAATTATTTTTTAATACAACAAAGTAACTAAATATTATAAATCTAATTGTGTAAACAATATGTTTAATTAAATTCTTCAAAATTGTTTTAATTTTTTATGATTTCATATTTACTTTATTTTATAAAATTATATTAAAACATTAAATCTATATGATATTTTATCAATTAATTGTTCAACCACTTTACCAGTGTTTGTGTTTCTCGTTGCATCGCGTAGATATCCATATCCCTCCGGTAGTACAATGTGCATATATGTAAACATCAATTCAAGTATCATTCATTGTTTTCTGTGTTTAGCGCCATAAGCTAGCTTATAGGCTAACTTATAAGCTAGCTTTTGACGTACCAAACGGACTTTTTTAAAGAGCTAGTTTTTTAAAAAGTCCCGTTTGGTAACGTCAAAAAACTAACCTATAAGCTAGATTTTGAAAAGCTAGTTGGAGTAGCGTTTCAACTATATTTTATAATATTTCCAATTTTACTCTTCCCTAACTTATAAATAAATACCTTTATTTACATTTCTGACATGTACTTTATGTCATTTTATATTTTTCAGCTAATTTATCAACTAGTTTTTATCAAACGTTATTTTTTAGCTAGCTTTTCAGCTAATGCGTCAAACACAACCTAAATGACATAAAAGTACATGTCAGAAATGTAAATAAATGTATTTATTTATAAGTTAGGGAATGGTAAACTGTAACTATTATAAAAGTTAGTTGAACCGCTATTCCAACTAGCTTTTCAAAAGCTAGCTTATAAGCTGCCTTTTTTACGTTACCAAACAAGGCTTTTTATAAAAGCTAGCTAGCTTATAAGCTAGTTTTTTGATGCTCCAAACGAAGCTTTTTAAAAAAGCTAGCTTTAAAAAAAAAACTTGTTTGGTACGTAAAAAAACTAGCTTATAACTAGCTTATGAGCATCAAACACAGCCATCGCTTTTTGTCAAATGCCAATTGCGTAATATAAAATTGCTAATTTGATTTGTGATCTCTAATACTAATGTGATAATCTAAAAGAAATATATATAGGTATGAAAAATAATTAAAATTCCCCAACCACCATAGAAGATTCAGATGTTGATAGACTCCATGAATATTATTTTTAGGTCGCAAGATAAATTAAATAACCTACAACCAAATAAAAATAACAGAAAATATGTTTCTGTTTTTTACTTTATTTTAGACCCCAAAATAATTCAGTCATTCTTTTTATCATTCTAAAGTCAAATTATTTTATGGTTCCGCCGATGGTTCTAGCTAGCATTACATTTACATTTCGTTTATATATATATTTTTTTTTCATATTTTCATTCATGTGTGAAACAATCATGTCAAGGGACCAGTTTCAAAACTTCTAGTTTAGGTATCAAAATTATGTGCAAATGCTTTTCACTTAAAACTTAAAATGTTGGTTGGACAAAATTCAAAATTTACATGGTCTTGCAAGGTTATTGTTTAGACAAGTATAGTAATGAACTTTATATTAAAACAAAAATTAGAAGGGTAAAAAAGTAATTTTAGAATGAAAATGGAGAAAAGTATTACACAGCATGGTGATTATTGACCAAACATGAGAAAAGGAAAACATGGACATGTATGATTAGGTCCAACATATGCCATCCATGGTTGCTTTATATGTGGTCCACCTCCTCATATTGTGTTGTTTCTTGGCCCCTCCATTTGATGCCCATCAACAAAAAGATTGCAAATCATCACCCTTAGTTGGGGTTTAACTTATCCCTACTTTAAGAACCCAAGATTAAGATGAATCCAACAAAAATGTGTTGAGCCAAAATGATAAATACTTTTTTTATACATATCATAGATATATATATATATATATCTATAATATATTATAATAAACTTAAAGAGAAGAAACTTGTAATTTCCTAAAAAAGTTAAGAGTTTAAGAAGGGAAATCATCTTTGTCCATTACATTATTAAATAAAAAAAAGTAACCAAATAAGTAATTAATTGCGAAATTAATTTAGAAATGTAATATGCTTAGCTAAACTTTAAAAATTATTTTTATTATATATAAATATAAATTTCATTTCATTAAATCTATATGATACTCATCAATTAATTTTTAAAACGTTTTTATCAGTGTATTTAGTATGTTGTGTTCTTCGTCACATCGCACGGACGGCCTCACTAGTGTATATATATACACACACATCAATGTCCAGCGTGAAGTTAAAACTCTTATTTGGGTCATAAACATCATCAATAAAAAATTACACAATCTTGAAATTCTTCAATAAATTTTTTTTAGAAGATTGAAGATTGAATGATACCTAACTGGACCCGTGGACTCACACTAATAAACCCTAATAATACTAATCTAATATCTAATAGAAATGAACAAGCTATAATGCACTTTCGTATAGTTGTGTTATTCTATTTTCTTAGTAAAATTATAACTTGTTTTTAGAAAAATAGTTACCAATCATTCAGGAGAGTTTGAAGTTTGGTAGAAAAATTAATTTTGAATAATCAAGTGAGAAGAGTATGAAATCAAGATGTATTGTTCACTAAAATCCATATTGTTATTAATTTGTTTCAATTAACTTCAAGTATAAACACAAATTAAGATAGGTAAAAGATCCGTGTAGACCCCTTATTTTTTGTAGACCCCGTAGACCCCTTATAAAACTCAATAAAACTCATTAAAACTCACTAAAAATAAAACTCAGTTTTGTTAATTTAGTTTTTTTTATTTGCGATAAGCTTATTTTAAGAACAAAAAAAGACAATTAAAAAAAGGAAAAACGAAAAACATTAAAAATTGAACATTTTAAGACAATGAGTTTTAAAAATCAATGAGTTTAAAACTCAATAAACTCAATAAAACTCAGTGTTGCGTTTGAAACTCATTATTTTAAAACTCATTGTCTTAAAATGTTCGATTTTTAATGTTTTTTGTTTTTTTAAATTTATTTATTTATTTTTTTGGTTCTTAAAAGCTTATCGTAATAAAAAAAAACCAAATTTACAACACTGAGTTTTATTTTTATTGAGTTTTATAGGGGTCTACGGGGTATACAAAATTTAAAGAGTCTACAAGGAACCTTTCCAATCAAGATATGTGTGTAAGATGCTCATTAGTATCAATCAATAATGTCTACAAGCTAGGCATCTTATGTATTGGAACTGAATGAGAACTAAGAGAAAAGCATAAAGATATAAATAAATAATTGAAATCCACTCCTCTAGCATATCTTCTCAAACGGAAGATGTTAAACAATGTGAAACTCGAACGTAAAATTGTCAAACTAAGTGGATGAGAACTTTTGGTTAACATATCAGTTCACTGTATAGTAGTAGGCGTAATATGAATATGAGAATCCGAGCCAGGATCGTATGCTTGAAATATCCAAATCAATGTCAAATTGTTCCGTACGTTAAAGAAATACAAGATTGACTTCTAAATCAGTGGCACCAGTATTGTCACACCAAGGTGTACGTGGACACTAAAGAAAACTATATGTAGGTCATGTAAAGTGGTGTAATTGTGTAAACCAATCAATCTCTACATAAGTGTCATATAGCCGGGTTTTTCTTAGATAAGTCACCACGAAAAAAATCATTGTTGACATGAACTTGTCATATAACCCATCCTCGAGAAAACATAGAGTGGTATAGTAGGAGGTTTAACAGCATAACTAAACGTTTTAATGTAATCAACACCATACATAAACTAATAATTTGATGTAGGAATTAATTTATGAAACTTATTGGGTGAACCATAACAAATCAAGTGATTACAAATCTAATATACACAAATGCTAAAGTTACATCACTCATATAGTGTACACATAGCAACCAAGTTATACAACCTCATGGAACCAAGTTATACTCTCTAGGAATCAAATTCCCTAGAGAGACACCAAAGATGATAAGAAGAACCCACACAAATCTAGTTATAGGAGATTTCGTTAAGAACAATTTACCTCTAAACCACCAAAGTATAACTTCTAAATCATTAACTTAGTTATGGATCATATAATCTTACAAACTATATAATATATTACATTAATGTGATTGTATCACTCAAGTTCCTACTTAGCGTTTTAATGATCATTAATATGTATCTAGTATGTATATAATTTAATTCAATTGTAGGTAGATATATAGAAATCAAATGACATTTAAGTTTTTAACCTAGTGGTATCGTGATATGTAAAAGATGTTTCTTTTTGAAAATCCAGAGTTTTATTGTAAAGTGTATAGTAGATATTAAAGTAGATTATATGGATATATGAGTTCTTGTTAAAAGTAATAATTATAAATACACATAGGCCATATTTTCATACTAGCCAAGTAGCCATTCAACCTTTATGACATTAATCCCATAAATATACAAGAATTTATGAAACATGCAACCTATCTAGGTTCAAAGAAATAGCCATACATCCAATAATAAGTATCAAATAGGATAAGACATACAAGCATCAAATGGGACAACTGATATATATTAGATAATTTATAGAAATGCAAAGTAGATGTATTCTCTTAATTAAAAAGCTATCACTTCAAATGCATTTTCATGTTTATAAAAATTATAATTTATTAAAAGTGCTATTACCACAATGTAGCTTATCTCATCCCACATTTTCATCAAATCACAAACGGTCATTTTAGAAAATGATCGAGTGAGTGGTATAATATCTTCGTCAGTGATCCAAATATGTTGTTAAAAAAAATAAGTAGACATTTAATTAGTATTAAAATATTCATATAAAGGTAGAGAACTACTCCTAATAGGACTAAAATCAGACAATAGTCTAACGAGTTACGAAACTACTATACGACTATTTAAAGTCGAACTACCGGTTTAATGTATTAATAAACAGTTATCTTAAGGTGATATACCATTAGATTTATAGATGGTATGAGAATAAATATGTCTTTTACATTTGATTTCTAAATTTAATAAACTGATAATCCGGATCATTCCTCTTTGTTTTTATCAAAAACATGACGACAAAAAAGTCACAAAACTTCACCAAAATCAATTATATATTCCCTACTCCTTTTTAGTTAAATATAATTTCCCATTAAAAAAACAAATAAATGATTGAAGAAATAAAGAACAATCCAGCAATTCCCAATTTCCCATTGATTTGTTGGCCTAATTAGTTAATAATTATTATTATTATTATTTAACTAAAAAATATTAACATTAATCTATGCTGTTTTTCCCATTGATAAAGCTTGCTTAAAACCCCTCCCTCTTTCTCTCTCTCTCTCTTATGTGTGTGTAAATGCACACAGAAAAACAGAGCATCAATCGATCGCCATGGCTGCAAACAAATTTGCATCAATGGTGCATAAAAACACAAACAAGATCACACTTGTTCTTATCTACGCTTTCCTCGAATGGATTCTCATAATCCTCCTTCTTCTCAACTCAATCTTCTCCTATTTCATCATCAAATTCGCTCAATTCTTCGGCCTAAAACCGCCCTGTTTGTGGTGCGTTCGTCTCGACAGGTTTTTCGACCCAAAAAACAGAGATTCGCACAGAGATCTTCTATGCGAGCGTCATTCTAAAGAGGTTTCGGAACTGGGGTTTTGTTCAAAACATGGGAAATTAGCAGAATCGCATGAAATGTGTAACGATTGCTCGTCTGGGGTAGGTGAGAAGTCGAATTATTTCGTGTTTTCGAAGGTGAAAAAGATTGATTTTGTTCAGAGTGATGAAGAAGATGAGGTTTGTTTGAAATGTTCTTGTTGCGGGGTTGATTTTATCAGGAAAAGTTTCGATGATTCTTCTTATTTCGTGATTAATCCTTCGTGGGATTTTCTGGGGTTTCCCAAAAGTCAAAATTCGATTGCGGACCTAATCGGATCGGATTTGGTGGATGGTGATTTTGGGGGAAAACATGAAGATCAATTTCGTGAGAAAGAAACAGAGGAACCGGAGATTGAACCGATTAAGGAGGATTTAATTCAATTTGAGAAGACGGAAGATTCAAATTCGGAAACACCGACACAAGATCTTGAATTCTTGTTGGATTACAGTGGGAATCAGTTGGTCCCTATCGAATTAATCGACCCGATTTCTGAAAAACTGCAAGATAATTTAGAGGTTGAAGAAGATCAGGAATTTGGGGATTTTCAGAAAGCTCAGGATGCGTCAGAATCATCCAAATTTGCAGAGCTAGACTCAATGGAATTTGAAGAAACTGAAAATTCTTTGGTTTTTCATGCAAATTTATCTGGTTTTCCTGATGAAAAACCTGAAATTTCTGAACCAATTCAAACTCCATCCGAAACTAAAGAACTAAAAGAAACAGAGGAGGGTGATTCAGGTAAAAGCTTTTAACTTTCTCATTTTTTGGTTTCATACATTTAATTTTGAGTTAGTTAAATTAAATAATTACACAGATCATGAAGAAGCAGAGGTTTCAATTGGAACAGAAATTCCAGTTTTGGATTCATGTGATGAGATGAAAGCTCAAGATAACTTCAATTTGTATTCTTCATCACATGAAGACCCTTCATCAACTTCCAATGATTTGGATTTCAATCTTGAATCTGGTAATGATTTCAATCTCCAATCTTGAACCTTCTAATGTTGTTTTTCTTGTTTATCCATGCCCAATTTCAAGAAAATGTGATATCATGTTATATAACAGGTTTCCAAGAAGATGAAAAGACAGAGGAGTTGATGATTGAAAGAAAGGATTCAATGGTGGAGGAGTCTTTTGATGGAAGCGAAATCGACGGTGGAGATCCGGTTAACACAACCGAAAAGCTCAAATCCGCTTTGCGAGCCGAGAGGAAGGCGTTGCAAGCACTATACACCGAGTTGGAAGAAGAGAGAAGTGCGTCTGCCGTGGCTGCAAGCGAGACCATGGCTATGATCAACCGGCTTCAAGAAGAGAAAGCCGCGATGCAAATGGAGGCGTTGCATTATCAACGAATGATGGAAGAGCAATCGGAATACGATCAAGAAGCTTTGCAGCTATTGAATGATCTTATGGTGAAGAAGGAGAGGGAATTGGAGTTGTATCGAAAGAAGGTGTCGGATTACGAGACGAGGGAGCGGATGAGGTTCTCGACGACGAGTTTGAAAAGTGGCACTTGTTCGGCTTCGTGTAGCCATTCGGAGGAGGACGGGGATGGAATGTGGGTTGACCTGAGTCACGAGCCGAAGGAAGGGAATCAAGAGAGTCGGAATCAGAATACCCCTATCGACGGTCTAGTGAATCTAGACTCGTCGTTTGCGGACTTCGAGGACGAAAGGATGTCGATTCTCGAACAGCTTAAGATTCTAGAGGAGAAGCTTTTCACATTGAGTGATGAAGAAGATCGACACTTTGGTGACTTGAGGCAGATAGAAGATTACTTTGAAGAGAATGGGAAACACTTGAACGGGAATCCCATTCCCATTCCCGGTTTCGATGGTCAAGAAGTCAACGGTATCACCGACGGATTTCCAAAGGAGCCTCTCGAGGCACGTTATCAGGATCGGAGATCCGTTGGTTCAACGGGGAAGCGGCTTCTTCCTCTTTTTGACGCACTTGAAACCGAGAGTGATGATGGAGTGATCACGTCAAACGGGAATGGAAACGGATTCCATTCCGACAAGGTGGAAGACACCGAGATCACACGATTCGAGTTGCAAAAGAAGAGAATCGACATCGAAGAGGAAGTTGATCAACTGTATGTGAGGTTACACGCTCTAGAAGCCGATCGAGAGTTCTTAAAGCATTGCATCGGATCGTTAAAGAAAGGCGACAAAGGAATGGAGCTTCTTCACGAAATCTTGCAACATCTACGCGATCTTAGAAACGTGGATCTTCGAGAAAAAAGCTTCACCGACGGGACTCTAGTATGATCGTCTTCAAAAAACTATGGTAAAATAACTTACTAATCAAAATATTATGCATCGAGTCGAGCTGAGCTCAAAGCACAAACTCACCTAGGGTTGCTTTGAGCTCGTTTAACATAACAGAGTTTGAGCTCGGCTTGGGTTCGTCTCCTTTATTGATTTATTAATTATTTAGTCATCTACATATATGGATATTTTATATATATTTCTACTTATCATTTACAATTTTTAGGTACTTTACAAGTAAGTATAACAATAGTTATTATATTTATATAAATAGTGGGTTGTTTAGGCTTGTGAGATTATTCAAATTTGGTATATAAAACTCGAGCTTGTTTTTTTTATGAGCTCCGGCTTGAGCAAGGGTGAAGGGTAAAGCTCTTTAAACTCGTCTAGATAGCTTTTCACGAGCCGATAACAGATAGCTAACGAGCGGGTCAACAGGTCAACTCGACTAGTAGCCAGTTTACAAAATATTAAATGAAATTTCTCAGTAGTTTCATGTTTTTGGCTCATTATACAGGTGAAGAATGAGGGGACTTGGCTGATGAAGTGCTCATATTTGGGAGGCTAAGCTACCAAACTTTATTTCTTTTATGAATTTAATCATATATTTTGAGGAATTTATTATTTTATTTTAAATGCCCATTTTTTCCTTGTGGGGTAGTGCAAATTCATCTCTACCTTTTGAGGGGAAAAGGTGGATGGTGAATTCATGTGTTTGTTTCTTATAGAGAGTTAGGTGTAGGATTTTTCTTTTTAGTTTTTTTTTAATTTGTTTTGGAGTATTAAGAAAGGGAAGGGACCCTATTCTTAATCACTTCAAGTGTAATTTGTAAGTATGTACAATGGTATTTTGTTTAGAGTTATATTTTGTGTGTAATTAATTATTGTATTTATTTACTTTTCATGCACTCTGCTTAATTGCTTATGATATAAAAGTCTAACTCAATTAAAATTTATTAGTTAATATAATATAAAATGTGCAAGTTTTATTGGGATGAAATATGTTGGAATTAGGGATACACAAAACCGGTTTTTTTAGGTAGACTCGTAAGGGTGAGGGTTATGGCAATAATGTTGAAGTCTCAAGGCTTCAAATCTTGTAGCCAATAGTTTTTTGCCAAGTTAAAATGTGTAGGAAAGATAATATGAAGCCTCAAGGGTTTACAATTTGAGTATGGTTGTGAAAATGAAGCCTACAGGCTTCATTTCTGATTTTTTTATTATTTAAATAAAAGTTACAATTATTTAAATAAACATATATAAAACATTAAACTAAAATATTCATTAAACTTAAATAAAAAAGTTACATCTTAATTGAAATATAAAATAAAAACCGACAACTTTCTTTCTTAAAATCAAACCAACTAGAAATTGCAGTCTTTATTTAGGTGTATTTATTTATATAGTGTATAATTTGGTTTTAAAAAATTAAACTAGCCGTTGGCTAGTTATTGCAGCCCAACGGTCAAAAAACACACCCCAATTCAGGTCGGCTTTCAACGTCTAGAAGTAGCCGAGAAACCAAAAATAAAAACCACAAGCTTGGAGCTGGAAAAGAGGGTGTGGTTGCTTGGGAGTAGCCGCGAAATTGTAAGAAAAATGGGGGTTAGAGCCGCAACCATACCCCACCCCACCCATATTGACGGATTTGATTGTTTCCCACCCGTTTCACTCAAATTGGTTTCGGATCCGGATCCAATCCGTTTTGAATTTTAATATGTTTGAAATTGGAATGTTAGTTTTCTCTCATTTTAATTTTCACCGGCTGAAGTTGGGCTTATTGGGTTAGTTACAAAATGAATGCAAATCTTGGGCCTTAAGCCTTTTGAGTTAATGAACCTTTTATTATCAAGATAATAAGATTATGAAATACCAACTACGTAATAAATAATCAAACCAATAGATAAATATAAAATGATTGATGAACATTAAACAATAATATTACTATACTCTAACATAATATTATTATATTACACAACTAAATGTTCCAAAAAAAAAAAAACAACTTGAATATAAGATAAATAATAAGTAAATTCTTTTTTAACAGCTAAAATGATCACATATGTATAACTTTTTGGTTGGAAAATTACAATTTTATCACTATTTTAACCCTTGATCAAATAAATATAAATATTGAGTAATAAAAATATTTGTAAAGAGTCAACCTGCTTTTAATATTTTATTTAAAGCGTTAACATACTGTTTTTGTTTAAAAAGAAGCTATTTTATTTTTCTTTTTGATAAAAAAAAATGAGACAACACAGTATTGTCACTAAAAATTTAGTTGAAAGTTGATGTGTGTAATAACTTTATTTCTGAAACAAGAAACTATATATTAGCTCAAATTTACACTTAATATATGTATAAATAAACTAAATGGAATATATAATAAAAAATAGAGAATGTGGAAAACTACAGTAAAATGAAAATAACAAACAAGAGAATACGTATGCATCATAAAATTGTGAATATTTCGGTAGTTGATGTGGCTTTTTTGTAATTTGATTATTAAAACATTATGAAAATGTGACTATTTAGGAAGTTGAGGTAGATTTCTTGTAATTAACTACCGGATATTGTTGCTATGTTGTAGTGATGATATTTGTATAGTTAGATACGTAAAGATAAACGTATGAAGTTGTGTCATTTTATTTCTAAATAGCAAGTGTCGTAAAATTGAGCGTTTATAAACACGAAAGCGAATTTATAAAAATAGTAATACAAATCATATTAAAATTTATGTATAAGCGTAGATAAAAATAACCACATAGTTGTTGAAAAAACTGGAGACAATGAATGAAAATGTGTTTTCTTTTTCTTCACTAAGTTGGAAAAATGATTTTTGTCAACTTTGGGTTTGTGCCCTGCTATTTGAGGGCTTTGTAACATACCAAACTATTGAAATATATAGATGTCTTGTTGTTTAATTCAAACCCTTGTTCAAATTATTATTAATTTCTCTTTGTTGTTTGATTGTTTAATGTTGCATACGGAGAATGGACTCAAGCTGCAGTGTAGCAAATTGGGCTGTATTGGGCTTGTACATGGTCAAATTGGAGCTCGGATATAAAGAGAGTATTTTCTACTTCTCACAGTTCTCTCTTCCGTTTTTCACTTTTCAGTTTAGGGTTTTTCATCTCAAATCAATGTTTTCGCTCTTCTGATCAGATCGTACACGATCTGAGTCTATGTTCTTGTTCTGCTAATCATTTCAACGATTGTGGTCTGTATTGTGTCTTAGTTTTTTCGTATTCATTGTAATCATGATATTATTCATATTTGGGAATACACAAGGTTTGGGTACATCGATTTGTCGATTTCTTATTCTTGACACAAACAACGTTCAAAATGAAGCTACAATGAATGAGCTACCGATAATCAAAGTTGGGTGTTTGAATCCGTCAAAGTTATGAAAATTCTAATTAAAAAAGTGGAAAATTTTCACACATTAGTGGTGGGATAAAACTTGAAGAGATATATAAGTGTGAGCTTCTCTTATTTATTGTTTCGCACTTACACTCACACGAGTACACATTCACATCGTCACTAGCCACTTCAAAACTTAAAAAAAGGAAATTATACCTTATATACATTTACCAACTGATTGTACAATTTCTGAAACATATTGTACAAGTCAGTGGTGCACATATGGTACCATTTTTTGAACATGTCGTACAACTCAAAGCTGCACAACCAAAATAAACCCAACGGATGTGTTGATTTAGTGTGTGGGCCCCTTTACATGACTTTGTATGTCCTTTTTCTTTGACCCCATCTCCTTTCTTGCAGCCATCTCTCACTTTTCTGATGATTTGAAGCAGGTGAGGAAGTAAATAAACATTAAGCAGAGCAGTTGAGCAACCATTTCCTATCATTCGTTTTACTTCCTCGCTTTGTCTATCACCGCTCATTGTTTCTCTGTCTAGAAACCTTTCTTCTGAGTTCTGATAATTTCTATGACACCGCTGGCATGGTGACCGCCGGCATACGCGATCTTTCATGCTCCGGTGTGACGCCGCCGGTGTGCAATGCTTTGGGTGTCTAAGGTTTCTTTTGGTGAGAGGCTTGGAACTCTGCGATTTCAGATCTGTACCAGTTTTGATGTGAGTAATGGATGTTATTTTTGTGTTTGAATCGTTGTTTTCTGGTGGTGGATTTCGCCGATTTGGAACGCTGGCGTGTGCTGTGGTGCTCAATCTGTTTGATGATCCTGTGATATCCTGTCTAAGCCCGCTGTTTTTCGGTAGGTTTTCATGGTTATCGTCGGTTAAGATCAGTTTTTTCTAAGCATCTTGATTTTCTGATTTGATTCTGTTGCGAGTGCTTGGTTTCTATGGCCCGTCGCTGTGATTTTCATCTCAAAAGTGTGGTATAAAGAAACTTCTGCTTGGTTTCTGGTGTGGTTGTTTCGTTTATATGGCCAGAGGCGCTGTGATTTTCACTTAAGAAGTAGGGGGTATAAAGATGAATTCGTATGCATTTTGGATGCTTTTAGTTTCTTTATTTTCCATTGTGATAGTTGTTCCATTTGTGGTCGATTTCTGGTGTGGATGTTTGGTTTATAATGCAAGTATGCAACACACTGTGATTTTCACTTGAGAAGTGGGGTATAAAGGATCAATTGGGCTGCATTTTTGCTGTCTTTTGTTTCTTTATTGTCAATTGTGCTGCTTATGTTTGCAATTCTGACTTCTGTATGTGCCTGTTCCATGTAGATGACTAAAGGCTATGATGTTTATCTGTTAACAACTGGGGTTTATAGAGGATGCCTACTGTTTTTTGGCGTGGCAATTGATTTTTGCAGCCATAGCAGATTGTGCAGCCTCTTTGTTATTTCCTCCCATTGATATTCTGAGCCTTATGATTGCCTATGCTCTAAAGAAATGAGAAGTGGGGTATAAAGATCAATTGGGCTGTATTTTGACTGTCTTTGTTTCTTTATTGTCAATTGTGCTACTTATGTTTGCAATTCTGACTTCTGATGTGGATGTTCCATGTAGATGACTAAAGGCTATGATGTTTATCTCTTAATTGGGGGTTTATTGGACAGCCTACTGTATTTTGGCATGGCAATTGATTTTTGCAACCATAGTAGATTGTGCAGCCTCTTTGTTTTTGCTCCCCTTGATATTCTGAGCCTCATAATTGCCTATGCTCTCCAAAAATGGGTGATGAACAACCTTATCTTTGAGAAAAAATTATGTTTGGAAATTACAATATTTATTACTACTAATACTACTCTTATATTGTCACAAATTATTTAGGTTACACTGTAACAATACTCTTAATACTACATACATATTCTTTGAAACCATTGGCGATGTTCTTGAAACCATTAGCGATGTTCTCTTTATGTGGATTTGTAAGTATTTTTGGAATTCATATATATATTTTTTAATTCCACTGATTCGGCTTATTATTGATCTTTTAAGTTTTTATTGCAGGCTCTTGAAAATGGCTGACACCAGCCTATCCTTTGTAAGTTTGTGTTTGTTTTATTGGAATTTCATTGATAAAGTTATTGTCATCAAATAGAGTTCTATTTCAGCCTTTGTGGGTTATATTCTTGCTATTTTGACCCCATTTTCATATAATGAATACATATGATATGAAATATGAATTTTAGCAAGAGTTATGTTGCATTCCAAATTCGAGTTATGTTTGTCTAAATCATAAATCATAATAGGTGGTTCCCCTGCAATGTTTGATTAAATTTTCATTTAAATGTTACTTTCCTTAAATTATATGTCAACTACATTGTTTGTTCTCTTATAAGATCTATTTGGTACACTGAGTTACCATAAGCAATTAATTCATGACTTTTTGTTGTTATTGTTGCTGTGGGTTTTATTTAATTAACATGACTTTGTGGGTTTATTTCTATATTTTGAACGAATTTTTGGCTTTATCTCTCATGTACTTATTTGGATATTTGAATATGACTGTTATTGTAGGTTTTGCACAACAGGTCTTCCAGGTGATATTGTCGTTGAAGTGAAGAATATGTCTTTCCATCTCCATAAGGTAAACATGATTGCCCCTTCTATTCTCTATTGACTGCGTATGTTCTTGAATATGACTGTTATTGCTGGCCTTGCTGATGTGACACTGTTTGACCATGCTGTGGTAGTGTGACATCCGAGAATTTCAAGGTTAACTTCCGTTAGACAACCTCCGTTAGTTACGTTATAAGTGTTAACTTAGTAACTAATGCTTAACTAGGCCGAATACGTCCACGACCTTTGGTTGATCACCGAACCCGCCCATATGTGTTATGTGTTTAATTGTTTATTGTCATTATGTGCAATGTGATTTAAATACATGATTTAGTATTGTGAATAGCGTGACAATTCATGAATCGTGCTTATCTTGCTTAGAATGTAAAATTGATCACTATTGGTTACCAGCGAAACTACCGGGCGAAACTATAATGTCGCCCGGCAGTCAGACTGTTGGCTCACACGTGATCAGAGCCAGTTTCGCTTGGCCAGCGAAACTGCCAGCGAAACTAGCCCCTGATATATATATTTCATAAAACCCTAGAGATCTCATTTTTGCCTCATCTCATACAAAACACACACACCACTCTCATCTGCTCACTCGAGATTTCTGGTCAGTCGAGAAAACCATCAAGGAACCATCATCTCATCTCATCCATTCGAATCCAAGACCAAATCGTAAGCCCCATGAGCCTTTTTATGTGTTTTCTATGTGTTTTACCTTAAAGCATGACCAAACCTCCATGGAATCACTTGATCTTCTGATATGTTGCTTAGGAATGCTAGATCTGTTATAAAGTCTGTAACTTTACGTTTGAAATCCATCCATAATGAAGATTTATGCCATTTTAGTCATTTTAGGTTTAAAATGTGTTTTTGGTGATTTGATGATGAAAACCCATGTTTAAGGTGTTAAAGCTTATTGTTTTATGTTGGTAAATGATCATACATGCTAAATATTGAATCACATGAAATATGGAAGCTGTTAGATTGATTTTTAGGCTGATTTGTGAGTTTTTCGCGACCAGCGACACTGCGTGTTCTCTGGGCGAAATTATGTAGCGAAATTATGTATATCTTCATCCAGCGACACTATGTAGCGAAACTGTAGTGTCGCCGGGTAAACCAACCAGACCTGTCCGAACGAAACTACCGAGCGAAATTCCCTGAACGAAAGTTCAAACCAGTTTCGGGCGAAACTAGCTAGCGAAACTGTGTCATCGGGTATTGCCTAGCGAAAGTGCTGCCCATGCACACAGCGAAACTGTGCAGCGACACTGCACAGCGAAACTCTAGCGAAACTGCTAGCGAAACTGTGATCAGACCTAAACCCAAACTTGTGCAACTTATTTGAATGTTATGCTCTGACTTACATGATTATGCTATGATGAAACATGCTATGATTTCTGTAATATGTGAACCCTAGTTTATGATCAACCATCGGTGTCGTGTGTCGTTATGTCGGGTCGTAGTCCAACGTGCTATGTTATGGGCCATAGTGACGATAAGTTAATGATTAGACACAAAACTAATACTTAAGACCTAAACGTGTTTATAGGTCTTCGTTAAGCAATAATTGGATTAATTAGCAAGTGTAGCTGAGCAACCTAAGGTGAGTTTCACAAACCCTTTAATTGTGAGCCCGTTTGGGACACAACGAATGAACTTAACGAAAAACAACGCTGACATTTTAAGGTATTACCAAATGGGATACCTGTTATGGAAGTTGGAGTGTTTTATGGGGAGCACTTGCAACTGTCCATCCTTGGGGTTTCAATTGAAATCTGGAAACGACCATTTTGACACTTAAACTCTTTTTAGGATTTCAAATGAAATCCAGAATAAACATTTTAATATGACTAGTGTAGGTTAAAGTCTAAACCAGATGATATCACATGATTTTTAAGGATGCCTTAAAAACTTACAAGTCCTCAATTTAGTACTGTTGATCTGAGAAGCGAGGGGATGTTGGGTAGATCTATTGAGGGTTTGACAAACCCTGCTCCGCGGTACACAAATGTGTAACCAACCGGCCGGGGGCCGAACGGAGTTCAATATCAGCCTATTTTAGTTGTGGGCCTCCCAAATGGGACACAACTGGAGGCACCAATCATCGGCAAATGCCGAACTCTGTTACGTCAGCTTTCAGCCCTAGTACGACTTCCTTAGTGCATGGAAACCGGATTAGCTACCCGCGATATCGGTTGACCACTTTAACTTTTACTTAACTAGTGCATATTCGATAATTTAACACTTGGCAATGGTTGCAAAACTAATACTTATTATATGTTGATACATACGCTATGAGACCGGGCCAATGCATGACATGCCCACCGTGAACTCACCAACCATTAGGTTGACACTTGTGTGGTTTTCACTTTTGCAGATCGTTGAAGAGTATCCACTGGAGGTTGGCATGGCACTTGAAGATTTCCTATTTAAAACTCAAACTTGGGTGTTTAATAACAATTCATGTTTTGTAATTTAAGCACGTGGTTAGTGCTAAGATACTTATGTTTTTATTCCGCTGCGAACTTTAAACTGTTTTATGATGAATGTTTGGACTTTACTCTGATTCGTTTAGTATTTGTAACTAATGGTTGTGGTCCTGGTTTGCTCGCACCCCTTAACGGTATAAACTCCGTTAGTGGTTATTTGGGGGTGTGACAGGTAGCAATGCTTGGTGTTAGCTGTTCAGATATGGTAACACGCCAAGGCCACTCCAACCCAATGCAAGCTCTAGACCCCATAAAGGCAATTGTAGGAATGAAAAGGATATTCCAGCTGAAGAAGTCCGAGAGGGCATTCAAGAATAGCCTCCAGTTTGTCGTCAACAAAGTGTTTAACATCAGCAGTGAGCTGACCTCTTCTTCATCCAGCACACCTGCCTCTGCAGGCAAGGCGCTAGCCCATGCCACATGTGCAAGTGAAGACGCTGACAGCCCACCAGCTGCCAAAAGAAACATACTCGAAGAGCTAGGTAAATATTTAAACTGCATGTCACAATATATTTATGTATAAACACAACATAGAAAAAAAATTAATATTGGGTACTCTAAACAGAATCAGCGGACTGTGTTGGGAAAAAGCTGAAGGGCAAGGATGTCATATGATAGCCTGCTTAGAAAAACCAGCAGCAGGGTGTTTTGAAAGCAAATAGTGCTACAAATATAATATTTTCTAAGCCTAGCAAGTAGGAAATGACGAAAAACCTACCTTTTGTTCTTAGCCGCTAGCTACATTAACAAAGATATATAAGGACAGTTTGTACTTATAATTGCATACGTGCAATTTTTTGGAAGCGATAGGAGCTATGTATAAAAATGCTATGTTAGCCCTCCTAAACTCTGCAATGCAATGGTTAAAGGTGCTATGCTTAAATTCAGTTTCATATAATATATAGCTTTTTTATTTTTAATGTGTAATGGTTTTAGAGGAGAGGTCTCTGCGTTCAACCATCTTCACTGTGTCTTAGCTTCAGCGGCTGTTAAAAAGAAAAGGTCAGTGAACTACATCATGTTTGTTGTGCTTTGACATGAAATTGCATGTTGCCTTCTCCAACAGGTCATAAAAGGTTTGCCATTTTACCATTGCATCTATTTCAATGATAATGATTCTGTGACTCACAATGCAAGATTAAAATCTAAAACATTTTTTTCTATGGTTCATGTTATCTATCAATGGTTTATGGGTCCACCTCCATGTCATAATATTTACTTCATTTTCATATATTATATACATTTTTGTTAGTGTGTGACACTTTGTTCATAGCAGGTCTTCTGCTCACTTACTGTTTGTCTTTAGATGTGGTATTTACAAGCACCATCACAAATTAGTACATGCTTAATACATGTTTATTGTTTACTTTTGTGATGACCATTTACCCTGACATTGGGAATCAACATGTATGGAATTTAAATGTTGAGATGAAATTGCATAGCATTGATGCAAGGGTTGCTTTCACATAGAGCCTGCCTTATAAAGGCCTCATCACCAATTGATATATACAGCTTTAATAAATTGGGGTCTTAACGAACTGTACGTATATTCGCTTAACAACATTACGCTGCTTGCCACCCGCACATACTGCTCATTTATTCGTAACACTGCAAATGGGTCCGACTCCGTCGCGAAGCGTGGGTCGCCCCACTTGTATATATACAAAGTTGAACAATCATAATTGATGGAGAGATGGAAAGTAGCTTCTGGTTGAATACAACCCCTAGGTGTGGCCCAGAATCACGGCTTGCAAAGATGGTCTCTCATATTTGACCATGTATGTTGAGCACCCATTTTTTGTCTTCCACATAACCATCATTTAATAAAATTTGGGATAGTGACTATACTTTGACAATTTTTCATAATGTTGAACCCGTTCAAATACCATTTGCACAAGGCGTCTACAAATGCCTCATGCCACGCTCGTCATCTGTTCCATTTACTGATATAATGATATTATTGATCGCTGGTTTCGTTCTGTTACAAACTTATTAGGGGATTAACCCAACTCCTTACGTGCTGGTCGTACTATAGAAGGGCCAGTATTTTAGTTGCATGACCTTTTTATAATTGTCGGAGCAATCTCTAAAGATAATCAACAGCGGCTACATGGGTGGACCTAGCATAGGAGCAGGGGTAGCGCCCGCTACCCCTGAACTTTCACCACGTAATGGAAAAACTTGATACCGCCTAGTGGGAATTTTTTTTATGTATTTCACCCCTAAAATGATTTTTCCACTAAACCGTTATTTCTAAAAATATAATCCTTGGTTCGTCACTGAGCGACTAGTAAAACAGCGGCTAGTAAACCCAAAACGTTACAGTGCATTTGAGTTGATCATATGATATCCAAAATGTTATGTGATTAGTTTATAAACATAACTTTTACAAACTAAACCAAATATTGTTTTAGTTCCTACGGTTTGGTCAAAAAATGCTTTTAATCTAATAGTTTTAAAATGACGATTTCAATCTGAGGCTATTGTATCCTGAGAAACAAACAAATATTATTGGTTGACTCCAAATTTATTTTAAAGGAAATTATATTTAAATAATCTTAATCATTGACCATTGGCCGGGAATAATCCTAACTGAACTTATTGTTACTGGCAATCCCGACTAATGATTTTGTTTTTCTAACAATCCTACCTTCAACTTTTTCAACCTTCATTAGTTTTGATGACGTGGCAGCTGATATAGCCTAATGACGTGTTTTTATGATATATCTTTTTCAGCCTCCTTTAACTAGTTCAACCTCCGTTAAATATTTTATTTTATTAGATAAATATGTAATTAAGAAAACTTAGAAGAGAGAACATATGTAATTATCTCTTCTTTTTATGTATTGTAATAGAAAATAATACAAGTGTATTTATTTATTTTATACGAACCTATACTTGAAACTTAAAAAAGGGTATATATAAATAGAGTTAAAATAATCATAATCGAAGCTACCTTTGATTGAAGACAACCCCTTGGTGTGGCCCAGACAGTCTCACGGCTAGCAAAGATCGTCTCTCATATTTGACCATGTATCTTGAGCACCCAAATATTGTCTTCTCCCACATAACCAGCATTTAATAATTATTGGGATAGTGACTATACTTTGACAACTTTTCCTAACGTCGAACTCGTTCTAATCAATGTTTTAAAAACCGGTTTTTTAGTTGAACCGGAAAACCTTTCGGGACTGGTTCGACCGGTCGGACTGGTTAGACCGGCTGGTTGAACCGGTTAGGGGATTTATATATTTTTTTTATAAAAATGCTCATAAACTTGTACACCCCAACAAAAGTAGTTAAAATACAAATATAATCAACTCAAAAATAATATCAAATATGTATTTCATAAGAAAATATAAGTTTTAAACTTTAAAAAAAATAAAAAATATAAAAATTAAAAAAAATAAAAAAAAATAAAAAAAATCAGAAAACCGGTTGAACCGGAAAAAAACCGGAAAACCGACCGGTCTAACTCGATCCGGTTATTGCCAAAAAATCGGCCTTTAAAAAACCGGCTAGAGGACCGGTCACCGGTCGAACCGGTTTTTAAAACACTGGTTCTAATACCACTTGCTCAAAACGTATTCGGTCCTAACTTCAAACTCGTTCTAATACCACTTGCTCAAGGCATCTCCGGATGCCTCATGCAACACTCACGATATGTTTCATTTGTTCCATTTACTGTTATTATTGACAGTGGCAGAACCAGAACTTTTCTATCAGAGGGTCCAGTCCGTATCTTATTTTTTTTTACAATTCATGTACTACAAATACGGGAATGGTTATTATTATCTTTTAATACTACTTTAATTAATGATGAAAGGATTCCTAGTTTTTTTTTCAAAGTATCTTTAAAAATAATTTCTCTGTGTAATAAAAATCCCCTTCAATATAAATATATATGTATAAGGGTTGAAATCTTAAAATTTTCTATTAAAAAACAAAATAAAAAGAAAATATGAATTATAAAGATAAAATGAATAAATAGTTCAATATCTTTTATATTGTTGAAATTAGTTGTTATAGACTTTTATTTTCTTTTAAACATTTATTTTACATGAAATATTCTACTAAATATGAAATATTCTACTAAATAAAGAGCACGTATTTTTAACTTGGATATTGGGCTGTAGGGCCCAAATTTACAACATTAATTTAGGTCATCTTCATCACTCTTTTCATACATCTCGAGCAGAGGTGTAAAGCCGTTCATCCTACAGTCACCGAAACCGGCATAGATCGAAGAAAATCCAGTCATTCTGTTCAATTTTTATCTTCTTTTCTCTTATTATTCTCTTTTAGCAATAATTTGCGGGGGTCAAGTAAAAAATATGTGGCGAATTTATATACCATATTTACAGAAAGCTTGGCTCGCCGGAGGGTCAAATGACCCTCCTGACCCCCCTCTAATTCCGCCAATGATTATTGATTACTGATTTCGTTCTGTCACAAACTCATCAGGGGATTAGCCCAACTCCTTACGGATGGTACTAGAGAAGGGCAAATATTTCAGTTGCATTACTTTTTTATAATCATCGAAGCAATCTCTAAAGATAATCAAGAGCGGCTAGTAAACCCAAACATTATAGTGCATTTGAGTTGATACGATATCCAAAATATTTGGCACGTCACATTAAGATGAATTCTTTAAGTTTATAAACACAACTTTTACAAACTAAACTAATATTTTTTAAGAGAGTAAATTATTATTTTAGTCCCTATGATTTGATAAAAAAAAAGAAAAACGTTTTTAATCCAATTGTTCTAGAACTAGAATGATGACTTCAATTCGTTAGTTTTGTTTTTTTGTCTCGGTTTAAATCCAGCCCATTAACCCATCTAATTTTTTCCATTAACTTTTATAATAAGACAAAAATACCCTTAGTATTATATAATTATAAATGAGAGTTTTAAATGAGAAGTTTGACGTTCATAAGAATGATAGAAAGAAATCTCAACCATTGTTAAAAGGGAAAAAGACGAAAACTGACTTTTTGACCACCGTTTGATCAAAATGTCACAGTTGACCGATATGGGTCTCAAAATAGACCCCCTTTCACGGTCGTCATGGACCACCGTCCATGGTCGTCCAACCGTCCGCCAGGGCCTATAAAATTACGCCACGTCACTCTTTCGACGGTCGCCACGACCGTCCGTCACCAAACGGCGACCGTAGGATTATTCCCTCTGTAACGGTCGTTCCGATCGTCTGACACCTAGTCTGGTCGTCCCGACCGTACAAAATGATTTTTTTTTTAATTTCAAATTCCTTTTTTCAACAGTCGTCCGACCGCTACGACCGTATATACGATCGTCCGACCGTTTTCGTCTTTTTCCCTTTGTGAATACTATTTTTCTCAATCTCTACCCTCTCTCGGATCTTATCTCGCTCACTAGGTATTATTCTCACCACCACCTCCTGTAATTGTCTTCGCCATCACCCATAACCATCATAAATATAGGTCGTCGGCCTCCATCTCCAGCCATACACCGTCGAATCATCTCCTAAAACCGATTGTGAGGGGAGGGGGCAGGTTTATAAAAAGACCACTTTATGAAGAAATAACTTTAAGAAATTAAATAAAAGTGCAAGGTTAAATTGATTTAAAAAATTTATAAGCTTATAAAGTCAAAAATGTTTTATGAGGATATATTTTTCATAAACCATATCAAACATTTCACGTGTTGATATTTTCAACCTTAATGGCTCTCGCGCACTAGTACATTTTTAACCTTAATGGTCTTCAGCTCCTTCATACTACGCGCCTCCTCCAACATGGCAATCTCCCCCCCTAATTATAATTATGTCCATCATAGGCGCCTGATATCATCACTAATAAAAAAAAAAAACCTTAATTCTCATACAACTATAACACATGGAGGTCATAATTAAGATCATTATTCTCATGCTGGAGGGTTGTTATATGGATATACAATCTTCTTCCTATGACGCCTTAACGTGTTATTATATGTGTAGGTTCACTCTGTTGATCTAGTTCCATCCCCTTCCGGTGAAGTTTGACCTAGACATTGGTTGGTTTGAAGAAGATTTTAATGATCCAACCCGATTGTCTTAACCTGATCGGTTTTAACTTCTAAATAAGTACAAAATGAAAACGGTTAAATAAATCATACATGTAAGAAGATTTTAATGATCCAACCCGATTGTCTTAGGTTGTGCATTTTCTGATACAATAGCATTCTTCTTGGGTCTCCCTCTAGGCCTCTTTGCTGGTACATTTGAATCTGCAGCTTTTGGCTCCTTGCATCCCTTTTTATTATGCCCTTTTCCTTTGCAGTTGCTACAAGTTGTCAATTGACCATGTTTAGTCAACTTTCCAGATTTCTTGGGATTCTCATTTGGGTCCTTCCTTCTCTTCTTCTTTGGTCTTCCTGGACCAATCTTGATTGGTGGTGGGTCAAGAGGCAAATGTACTTGTGGCCAATATTTGGCACTAGGCAAAGGAGGTATACATCTATCATAAGATGTCAAATACATCTCTTTTTTATAACAGTTTGCAACATAATCCTCTGCTGACTTGCCTAGAAATCCCAACACTGCACAGACATGGTGGCAAGGAATACCTGTGAGATCCCACTTCCTACATGTGCATGTCCTTTTATCCAGATTCACTGACACATCTTCCAAATCTTTCACTTGAAACAGATCCTTTGTTGAAGGGTATATCTGACAGTGATGAGCCCTTCCTTTCTCCTTATCAAGTTTCATCTGGATCCTTGGACAAACAGTAACAGGCTTAGACAACATTTCTTGGTGTTTTTTCACAAGTCTTGTCATGATGGCCACCCTAATATCTTCAAGCATAGTGATTATATGCTTTGATCTAGATTGAATAATGAAACCATTAAAGGTTTCAGCCATGTTGTTCACCACCACATCTGCATTGCTTCCTATCTCTAGATAACACCTACAAAAACACTTAGGATTTTGATTCAAGAAAGCAGTGGCTGCATCATCTGACAATGCCCTCATCTCTTCTATTGCTGTTAAGTGGTCTGCCTCTGCATATGCCCTTACAGCCTTCCAAAATACAACTTTAAGCTCCTCACCCTTATGTTTCTTGTTCCAGTTGGCATATATGTGCCTAGCACAGTTTCTGTGTTCAGCTCTAGGCCAATACATGGCAACACCATTCAACAGTCCCTGTGATTGAATATAAAGTAAACAATTGGAATAAGTAAACAAGCAACATAATGTCATAAGTAAACTAACATCAAAACAATATTATACCTTTTGTTGATCAGATACTAGTGTCCATCCCTTTCCATCCTCTATCACATGCAATGCTTTCTTTAACCCATACATAAACCATTGCCAACTTTCATTGTTTTCCCCTTCTACACCAGCCCATGCTACTGGGAACATCTGATCATTACCATCTCTACCTATGGCAGCCAATAACATCCCTCCCAAGAAAGTCTTTAAGAAGCAGCCATCAAGACACAGTAATTTTCTACAACCAGCTAAAAATCCACTTCTTACACCATCAAAACATACAAATAGTCTATGAAACACATCTGCGTCTCCCTCAACTCCTAAGTAACCTGGTGTAACAGTTTCAAGTTGGAAAACAGAAGTGGGATTTTCATGTCTCAATGCTTCTAAGTAGGAGCCAATCTTACCATAATGCTCCTTCATAGAACCATGTAATGTTCTATGTGCATGTTGCTTTGCCCTGTAAGCCATCCAGTTGTTAATAAATACTTTAAATTTCTCTCTAACAGCATCCTGAATCTCTTTAGCAGGCCAATGTGGTCTTTGTTTAAAAACAGGCAAGAACTGTTGGGCTATATAACTAGCATTTAACTGCCTATTCCTATTCATATTCCTCTGACAGGTGTGTTCATTAACTACACTTTTAATCATGTAACAAATTTTTGTATCATAAAAGGAACAATATACCTTGAAAGGGCAGCCCTGGACACAAGTGGCACCTATCCTCCCACTCCTATTCCTATTACTAGTTGTGATTGACAGACTTCTACCATTGGACAATGCATAGTTTTTAATTGCTTGCTTGAAAGCTGCCCTTGTAGGAAATCTAGTTCCAGGAACCCATTGCCACTTAGTCCAATCAGTTGACTCTGTCACAACTGGTACAACTAGCTTATGCTTCTTCCCTCTAATATCATCTTCCTCACTCTCACCAGGTGAATCAATATCAGCTTCAGAGTCTTCATAATTACTGTAACCTTCAGCTATAACTTCTGGTTCAGGTTCAACTACCTCATCAAATGTGATAAATTTTGCATAGTAAATTTTCTGATCTTGTTGTTCTTGTTGATTCACTTGTTGTATTGCAGCTGCAGACTCTCTCCATTCTTCATCATCCGAATCTGAACCAGATCCAACCACCTCATCATGTTGTACTTCTTCATTGTCATCCACATACTCAACACTTGAGTCAGATTCATTGCCACTACATAGGGCACCACTTTCATGGTCTTGGGCTTCATTATTAATGGGTTGGGCTTCAGAATTGGATTGGGCTTCATCAGAGCTGGGTTGGGCTTCGGATTCAGCAATTTGGGCCTTGGTATCAACTATTTCGGGTGAACATATTATAGGAGGCAATAATTTGTTACTAGTGCATGCATACACATGTAGAATTCCAGTAAACTCACCCAAGGTATAAAGCAAATCAGCAACATCATTATCATCTCTGATCTGAAATAGGTAATCTTCAATGCTCATATCAGGATGCTTCCAGTAGATGAATACATCATCTTTTGACTTGTAGGAGTATGGGTCACTGTTTAAAACACAGTTAACAAGTTCCAGGTGGGATAATTTGGCAATTTCAACTTCCACAAGCCTCGAACTGCCACCTTCATACTTTGTTCGTGGTATAAGACGGATTTCGCCTCCAAAATTGAAGTCGATGAAGAGAAAACCAGTCATCGGTTTCGGATTATTGTTGTATTTGATAATCAGTGAGGAGATTTGATGGTGCGTGGGTTAGGGCAATTCTAATTTAGGGCAGAAAATTGAATTGTAGAGTTAGGAGAATAATGGGGGGAAAGCCATGTCATAAAAAGAGTCGATTAAAATAAAAAGAAAAGAAAAAATATTAACACGTCAGCTGCCACGTAGGATTTCCGTCATGTCCGTTAAATTTTTTAACGGAGGGACCAATGGAAATAAATACAAGTGAAGGTGGGACTAGCGGATGCCAATATGAAAGTTGGGATTATTAGTTGCCAATCAAGAAAAACTGGGATTATTTAAATCCAATTTTCCATTTCTCAAACATGTTTTCAGAATTTCAAAATGCAATAATACATTTTCATTGAAAACTTAACCATATGAGCAATTCACACACGTTACATTTTAGAAACATTCCAAAAATGTTGGAGTCTCTTTTCCAAACAAATAATCATGTTTTCTAAGATTTTATTTTTAAGATTTTTTTTGTGCTACTTCTTAAATATTTTTCTAGTTCCGCCTCTGGCCTTAACGTGTTATTATATGTGCAGGTTCGCTCGGTTGATCCAGTTCCATCCCCTTCCGGTGAAGTTTGACCTAGACGTTGGTTGATTTGAATAAGATTTTAGAGATCCAACCCGATTGTCTTAACCTGATCGGTTATAACTTCTACATAAGTACAAAATGAAAATGGTTAAATAAATCAAACATGTAATATGAATTTCTCAAACATGTTTTCAGAATTTCAAAATGCAATAATACATATTCATTGAAAACTTAACCATATGAGCAGTTGACACACGTTACATTTTAGAAACATGCCAAAAATGTTTGAATCTCTTTTCCAAACAAATAATCATGTTTTCTAAGATTTTATTTGTGCGTTCGGTTTAGAATTTCTCTTGATTTGTTAGACTTCTATCTCTTTAAGAATATGATCAAGCATAAGATTTTATAGAAACGTAATATTAAGGCTAAAGATTTTTAATGTTTATAAGGCGGGTTTAGAATTTCTCTTTATAGTCCATGTCGAACTTTTATTTTCTTTTCTATGGCGGCCTTTATGCGTATATATTTACATCTATTTATCATTTATCATCTTATTTTATCTACTTATTTTTAATTACTCTTTTGGTATTATTTTTACTTTTTCTTCTATTTCCCTAGTTTTTATTTTATTTCTACTATTTTTATTGCCACTAGTAGTATTAATTATTATTTGAATTTATTTTTCATTTCTATTTCTATTTCTATTATTTTTAATACTTTACTAATTTTTCTATAATTTATTTTTTTTAATTCTTTTTTTTTCCTTCTTTTAGCTCACTTGAGGTACGGAGTTGGGCGTCTCCTTGGAAACAACATTTCTACCATTTCAAGCAGAGGAAATATTTGTCTACGTCTCACCCTCCCCGAAGTCAACTAAAAGTTGTACGATTGATTGATTGGTCTAAGATTTTATTTCTCAAATCTCAATTAAACAATGAAATGTGTGAGCAAATATCGAGCTACCGATGAACAACAATCAAGAAGAAAACAATTGAAATTGGAAAATTAACATTGCGAAACTGAAATCGAATGTTTACAGAAACGATTACAAGAAAAACGAAATGAAATGAACAAGAAACTCTCTTGAATTCTTCTCCTGATTTCTCTCTCGTCCGTCGTCTCAAAACGCGCCCAAATGACAACCTTTAAAAGGCTGTTAATGACCGTTAACCCTTGATTAACCAAACTAGTTTACATGTTGACAAAACTAGTCCCTAACCTTTATCTTTCGCAATGTTGTCAATTTCTGCCCAGACTTATATTTACTAAACAAAGCCAACATAAGTTGACTGATTTAACTTGCTTAACCCATATGAGTCATAAACATGATCCTTAACAATTAACCATCATCATGCATCAGTGACTCCACAGAGTTTATATACACTAATGTGATTAAATCCCAAGAAACAATGTTAAGCTCATATGTTATTCACTTTGCTTGGTTAAATCTTCACTATCATGATTGAACTCTAATCTATACTTCACAATCTCCACCTTAGATTATGAGTTCAACCTAGTACCAACTCTTAAGTAATTCCCAGCTTTGATTTACAAAGCTCAAACTTTGATTTGACTACAACCTTAGTCAAATAATCAGCTTCATTGTCTTGAGTATTAACATAGTTAACTTTGACCTCTCCTCCATTAACTATATCCCTGATAAAGTGAAGTTTCACATTTATATGTTTACTCCTTTCATGAAATACATGGTGTTTTGATAACTGAATTGCACCCATGTTATCACATTTCACCTCTGCTGACCCAGTTGTGAACCCAAGTTCATTCAACAACCCTTTTACCCAAATAGCCTCCTTAACTGCTTCAGTCAAGGCTACAAACTCGGCTTCAGTTGTTGACAAGGCTACTACTCTTTGAAGAGTAGCTTTCCAACTAATGACCCCACCAAACACCTTGAAAATATACCCAGTGATTGACCTTCCTTTATCTGGATCCTTGGCAAAATCACTGTCAACAAATCCTAACACAACTGGGTCATCTTCTATCACATTACCATAAGTAATGCCAACATTTCTCGTACCATTTATATATCTTAGAAGCCACTTAGCCCCTTCCCAATGCTGCTTACCAGGATTGCTCAAATACCTACTTAGCACACTCACAGCATTACCTATATCAGGCCTTGTGCAAATCATGAGATACATTAGTGATCCAATGACATTTGCATATGGGACCTTTTGCATGTATAACCTCTCAGCATCACTGCTAGGACAATCTTGCAGTGATAACTTGAAATGACTAGCCAATGGAACAGTAACAGGTTTGCAATTCTCCATATGATAAGACTTCAAAACCTTCTCAATATACCTTCCTTGAGTCAATCTTAGCTGCCTCTCACCTCTGTTCCTTGTGATCTCCATACCCAAAATCTTCTTTGCTTCTCCTAGATCCTTCATATCAAATTCAGACTGCAACATTGTAACATCCCGAAACCCG
The DNA here is from genome assembly GCA_039602395.1 of Deinandra increscens subsp. villosa. Classification (NCBI taxonomy): domain Eukaryota; kingdom Viridiplantae; phylum Streptophyta; class Magnoliopsida; order Asterales; family Asteraceae; genus Deinandra; species Deinandra increscens. Next base: position 12,439,466 of record JBCNJP010000020.1, read on the forward strand.
AATGAATATTTTTGTCATAAATAAATGACGGGACGTTAGTCCATAACTCAACCCTTTATGTAAAACATGAGGTTAAAGTATAAGATAGGTAAAATAAGGTCTATTTTAAATAAACCTCAAAGTAATGGGTAAACATAAGTTTTAGTTGTAGATAAATCAAGAACCAAACTTAAGGGGGTAAAACTGTCAATTGGTGATAGTGGAATAAACAAAAAAGGGAAAAAGAAGGAGGGGAGGTCGTATTCACGACTGGGAGATCGAACTCCTCCCCCTCCACTCTACTCTTCTCAAATTTCTTCAATCCAAGAGGTATAGGCTGCGATTTTGGCATGCAACTTTGGTTTTGGAGTAGTTAATCATCCCTCATCTCCATTATTGAGTCAAGTAAGTAAAACCCTTTGAACCTTGCATGGGTGGTTACGAAAATTAGACCTAAAAATCTGCAATTGATGCTTAAATTGTGTGTTATATGATGTTAAGAACATTATTTGTAGCATAACTTGTTATCTTGATAAGTAATTGGTGTAGTAGGCATCACTTTCTTGCACTTGAACATCCATGGTAGATGACTACTTATGATGGTCATGAAATTGGTTCCAATGATGGATTTCTAGCTTGTAATTGATGTCACTTGTATAATTGATGATGGGTTGGAAGGGATTCCACCTAATTTGTGTTAAACGGTAGATAGAAAGGTTCAAAAGATTGAATTTCATGTATGTATGGAATTATGCACACAAGGTGTTCGAGGAAATGCCTAAATGAGATTGATCATGTGGATTAATGAATAAATGTATGAATGTTACATTACTAGAATCATGAAATAGCAATGTGCATCGAATGTGAAATCCATGCTTATAATATGTGTTAAATGGACTTGTAAGCAACCATAAAAATGATAAAAATCTTGTTGTGGGGCTGTTTTGTAAGGGTTGTATAAGATCACTCGTATGTCCGTTTGGGATGGATGATATACGGTCGAAAAGCTTGTTGTGAATACTATGTTTCGTGTTTGAACACTAGAAGCTGAATCTGATGTATAATGGGTCAAAATGACCCGTTAATATGGTCACTCAACTTTCCAGCATGCTGTTTGGTTAAAATTAAGCTACTGTCCTGTTTTTATAAAAATTGTATAAAATCACAGAAAAATCGTTAGAGGATGTGGCTTATATGGTTGGAAAGCTCTTTGAACCGACTTCAGCTCACTTTTATAAATCAGAGGCTGATTCGGTCATTAAGTGGGTCAAAAATGATGATTTCCGCAACTATGCAGATTACTCAGCATGCTGTTTGGAAATAAATATAGTTGCTGTTCTGTTTTTATAAAAATTGTATAAAATCATAGAAACATCGTTAGAAGGTGTGCCTTATATGCCTGGAAAGGTAATTCAGTCTACTACGTTTCATGTTTGAACATGGAATGCTGGAAAGACTTATAAAATGGTCAAAATGGACTGTCACTGCAGCACTGCTGAAAATGTTGCACACGAATTCATGTTTTAAAAAGCTAGTAAGAGTGAACAAGTTGAATTGCTTGTATATTGATAATTTGTGATATAAACCTAACATGGGTGATAACCTTAGTAGGTAACAAAGTGGAAGGAGCAGACGAAAGCCGGGTAGTAATGGTTAAAGCTCTCGAGGTAACATTTATGTTATGTTGCACGTTTAGTTTATTGCCCATTATGGTTATAATGCAATGTGATGCAACTTGACGAGTAAAGTGTTAAACTTGTTCAAGTTGGGAAGATATGAATATGTTAAGGAGAGTTAAACTCTAGCTAAATGATGATGTGCCTAAACAAGGTTACATTATGACATCTTAGATGAATAATGTTGAATCTTGTACGGTATGGATACATGGGTGCTAAATAGCATGTAGAAAACCATAATCGTGGTATAACTTGTTATTTGGAGGTTAAGCGGATTTAGAAATCTCTATGATACGCTAATGGTAGGAAATATGAATATAAGAATTCATGTTAACGGGTCAAGCGGGCTAATGTGTAAAGACTCAAATGAATCAAGGTGATGAACCAAGTTTTAGTTGTTAACTAAATGAATTATGTGAACCACATTAATTGTGAAATTTTAGGAATGGTCTTGTAACGTATTCCTACACGTTATATTCATATGAATTATGTTGGAAAAGTGGTCGTTGAATTGACTAGGTACTTGTTATTAAGTGCATACTTGAGATGGTAAAATGACTTGTAGTAGTCATGCCTAGACAAGGGAGTGCATATGGTAAAACGTTGATACACCTAAAGGATAATGGTTTAACAAGTAGGTCCATAAGGACGATTGTTAAACCTATAGTTGTCTAATTAGAACACCAAGCGATGTTGAGGCCTTAAGGATTATTGAATCCTCATGCGTTGGCCCAAAGCATCGATGGTGACCAATGGGTCGATAAAAGGAATTTTGGTAACTAAGCCGTATGTAGAAATATGTGTATAATATAGTTGAGTTAGACCCGTTGGGTGGTTTTAATGGGTTATATGTTTTGACATTGGTAATTGCCGTAAAAGTCGTGTTATTAGACTCACGTTACATTGCAGGTTCGAAAGGAATGCTTGGGGGTTACCCCGGATAGATTTCGGATGCAAAAAGGCAAGAAAAAGGGGGTGTTCCACCAGGTGCCACCGTAGCTTACGGTGCCACCGTAGCTTACGGTGGTCCCTGATGAGAAAACCCCACCGTACCACAGCGCCTGGCCACCGTAGCCTAGCCAGGGCCACCGTAGCTTACGGTGGCTGGCGTAAGCTACGGTGGAGGTGGTTCAAAATGTTGAAAATCGTCCTCGTTTGTTAGTTCAATGTCGTATCTTGCATCCAATATGTTTATTACTAATGGGTTTAAGCTGAATGCAGGTAGGGGATGTGCGGGACTGGATTCCACAAGCAAGTCCAAGAACCGAACACTCGAAGACCGTTGACATCGGCGTTGTTTTGTAAATCGTAATGGCGCTAAAACACTAGATACTTGTATTAAAAGCAATTATCATGTCTTTTGGGTGATTCGCACGTTTTAACGACGTTAAATAACAAAAAATTTTCTGGGACCTAAATTCTAAGCTAACGTTTTAACGTTATTTTCCTAAATTGAAACTCGGGTGTTGCAAGTTGGTATCAGAGCCGTGGTTTGAGGGATTCAAGTACGCGAAAGGTGCTTGAACTCAAACTCCGAGCTCGAGGTACGGGAAAAGTGTTCGGTTCAAGCTTGATCGGGAATCCAGGTGAGTAAAAGTTTGCATATTGTGGCATAGTTGTTAGTAGCTAGTGTATGAACAAATGGTTAAACATATGTAATTATCACATGGTAAAATATTTGATATAATGCTTAAAACTGTGAATAGCACGGAAGATTGTAAGCGCTAGAACCGTGAATTTTGTAAATGTTAGGGACAGATAGAAATGGGTTAATGCTAAGGCAAAAGACCTCGTATAAATCCGTGGGATTATTTGATAATAAGATGACATTGTAACGAGGTAACATTGTGACAAGTAATTGTGCAATGTTGTATCTCGAATAGTATCTGTAAATGTAACAAGATAGCATTGTGACAAGTCCATTGTGCAATGTTGTATCTTGAATCAAAATTGAAAGTGTAACGAGGTAACATTGTGACAAGTAATTGTGCAATGTTGTATCTCGAATAGTATCTGTAAATGTAACAAGATAGCACTGTGACAAGTCCATTGTGCAATGTTGTATTTTGAATCAGAATTGAAAGTGTAACGAGGTAACATTGTGACAAGTAATTGTGCAATGTTGTATCTCGAATATATCTGTAAACGTAACAAGATAGCATTGTGACAAGTCCATTGTGCAATGTTGTATCTTGAATATAAAAAAAATGGAAATTGGCGAAGAACGACTCTTTAGGAGCCGTGAAACCAATACAAAGAAAATGGAAATTGGCGAAGAACGACTCTTTAGGAGCCGTGAAACCAATACAAAGAAAATGGAAATTGGTGAAGAACGACTCTTTAGGAGCCGTGAAACCAATATAAAGAAAATGGAAATTGGCGAAGAACGACTCTTTAGGAGCCGTGAAACCAATATAAAGAAAATGGAAATTGGCGAAGAACGACTCTTTAGGAGCCGTGAAACCAATATAAAGAAAATGGAAATTGGCGAAGAACGACTCTTTAGGAGCCGTGAAACCAATATAAAGAAAATGGAAATTGGCGAAGAACGACTCATTAATAGCCGTGAAACCAATTTAATGAAAGTGGCAATTGATAAAGCCATTAATTTGAAACAAGGTTGCATTCGGGATATCACTAGATGTACAAAGGATGAACCTTATGTGAAGTTGTTATAAGTGAAAGATTAATGAGTAACCATGGAACTAACAAGTTGAAACGGTCCCATGTCTTTAATTAATAAAGCCGTTGGGACGGTTTATTTACGTTGGTATGTAATATCGTAAAATTGTTAAATGATGCCAAGTTATATAATGTGATTGATTTTCATGTGATTTGGGTTAAAACCCAAGTCGAGAATTATGTAAAATTTCGAAATGGAAAAAAATAAAAATAAGGAGAAACGGGTTATTGCATATGCTAGAAAATCCGTAACCCTATGAAATGACTAGACGTTTAATAAAAGGTGAGAAGTAACCTTGTTTAAACATAGTAAAAATTAATGATGGTTGAGTCATGTTGATTCCCATGTAAGTTTCGTATAACTAATAGGGAATTAAAGCTGTTAGGTGGGTGACCGACCTAACTTCATGGGTGAGACCCACACGCATAGATGATGGCGGAAGTAGGGAGGACGCTGGAAGCGACCGTTCCCGAAGACGGATAGAGGATTGCTATGCAAGTAAGTATCCTTAAAAAAAAATTTCCAAATAAATGTTGGAATGTAATATGAACAAGTAATGGTTCGTAAGAACCATAACTACGTGCTCAAAAGTGTTGATGTGATTGATTAATGATTATTAAGAACCATATCATATATGTTAAATTATTTAGAAATGATCCTTAGGGATCATAATGCTGATTAGTTGTCTGATTGCTAGCTAAATGGTTCAAGGGAACCATGGCAACGCTGAAGAATACGTAAATAAGCCAACATGTCAACTGAATAATAAACGGTTCGTACGGATCTCAACGGTAGATTAATTGGCAATTGAATGATAAACAATTCATAGGAATTGTGCCAATAACTAATGAGGCAAGGACGGATAAGATCTTGCTAAACGTCATACTGACATGAAATAGCTAAATGGCTCTTAGGAGCCATGGCTTGATTAATAACACGTATGTTGATGTGTAAATGATTCAAACGAATCATAATTAATGTGATAAATGCTAAAGGCTAGTATATGAGCCAAGAATAGATCAATGTGTGACACGTTGAATTGTAATAGATGGAACAGTGTAATCCTAAAAAGGGTTATGGGATGAGTATAAATGGCTTTTAGAGTCATAGGAGCCGTCCAATAAAAATGTACTACCTTTCCGAATGTGAAATGTAAACGACAAGTGACATGCTAAACACTTGCCAATATTGTTATACTGCTTAAAAGGTGTAGGTACAGTTACACTGTGCGAGGACACAACTAGCAGGGAAGCCGCAGGACGAGATTCCGATTAGGATTATCGTCAAGGTAAACATTGAGCAAGGAAGCTATATACGCAGATTGTGAAGACACTAAGGTACATGTGTTATTACATTAACGTTTGAAACTCTTACGGAAAGGGTGATTATGTGAAATTTGATGCTTGATTAACAAGGTTATGACCTTAGTCATTAGAACCTTGATCCTAAATAACATGTGGAGTTATAAACTGTGGACTCCTAGACGTGTAAAATAGGGAAGATAAAGGATAACAAAAAGTTATCATGCTAGTACTATCCTACGGGGCGGGTAAAAGCAAGAAGTAAAATTTGTCGTATGATGACTAATTCGGAGTTGATAAATGTAACAACTCAAACCCGGTTAGTCAAGTTTCCGGGATTACATGGGACATTAATAATGACCATAAATTGGCCATAAAATGTGGACATTGAATGGTCCATAGAGAAGGTTAAATATAAATGGTGACATATTGGATACATATTCATACGTGTGTTTAAATATGTACACACCGTGATTTTTACGGGTAACCATGAAATATAAGGTAATGTCCTTAGGTGACTAAGACCTGGAATAGGTTTCGGGGACGAAACCTTCTTTAAGGGGGGTAGATTTGTAACATCCCGAAACCCGAATGAATATTTTTGTCATAAATAAATGACGGGACGTTAGTCCATAACTCAACCCTTTATGTAAAACATGAGGTTAAAGTATAAGATAGGTAAAATAAGGTCTATTTTAAATAAACCTCAAAGTAATGGGTAAACATAAGTTTTAGTTGTAGATAAATCAAGAACCAAACTTAAGGGGGTAAAACTGTCAATTGGTGATAGTGGAATAAACAAAAAAGGGAAAAAGAAGGAGGGGAGGTCGTATTCACGACTGGGAGATCGAACTCCTCCCCCTCCACTCTACTCTTCTCAAATTTCTTCAATCCAAGAGGTATAGGCTGCGATTTTGGCATGCAACTTTGGTTTTGGAGTAGTTAATCATCCCTCATCTCCATTATTGAGTCAAGTAAGTAAAACCCTTTGAACCTTGCATGGGTGGTTACGAAAATTAGACCTAAAAATCTGCAATTGATGCTTAAATTGTGTGTTATATGATGTTAAGAACATTATTTGTAGCATAACTTGTTATCTTGATAAGTAATTGGTGTAGTAGGCATCACTTTCTTGCACTTGAACATCCATGGTAGATGACTACTTATGATGGTCATGAAATTGGTTCCAATGATGGATTTCTAGCTTGTAATTGATGTCACTTGTATAATTGATGATGGGTTGGAAGGGATTCCACCTAATTTGTGTTAAACGGTAGATAGAAAGGTTCAAAAGATTGAATTTCATGTATGTATGGAATTATGCACACAAGGTGTTCGAGGAAATGCCTAAATGAGATTGATCATGTGGATTAATGAATAAATGTATGAATGTTACATTACTAGAATCATGAAATAGCAATGTGCATCGAATGTGAAATCCATGCTTATAATATGTGTTAAATGGACTTGTAAGCAACCATAAAAATGATAAAAATCTTGTTGTGGGGCTGTTTTGTAAGGGTTGTATAAGATCACTCGTATGTCCGTTTGGGATGGATGATATACGGTCGAAAAGCTTGTTGTGAATACTATGTTTCGTGTTTGAACACTAGAAGCTGAATCTGATGTATAATGGGTCAAAATGACCCGTTAATATGGTCACTCAACTTTCCAGCATGCTGTTTGGTTAAAATTAAGCTACTGTCCTGTTTTTATAAAAATTGTATAAAATCACAGAAAAATCGTTAGAGGATGTGGCTTATATGGTTGGAAAGCTCTTTGAACCGACTTCAGCTCACTTTTATAAATCAGAGGCTGATTCGGTCATTAAGTGGGTCAAAAATGATGATTTCCGCAACTATGCAGATTACTCAGCATGCTGTTTGGAAATAAATATAGTTGCTGTTCTGTTTTTATAAAAATTGTATAAAATCATAGAAACATCGTTAGAAGGTGTGCCTTATATGCCTGGAAAGGTAATTCAGTCTACTACGTTTCATGTTTGAACATGGAATGCTGGAAAGACTTATAAAATGGTCAAAATGGACTGTCACTGCAGCACTGCTGAAAATGTTGCACACGAATTCATGTTTTAAAAAGCTAGTAAGAGTGAACAAGTTGAATTGCTTGTATATTGATAATTTGTGATATAAACCTAACATGGGTGATAACCTTAGTAGGTAACAAAGTGGAAGGAGCAGACGAAAGCCGGGTAGTAATGGTTAAAGCTCTCGAGGTAACATTTATGTTATGTTGCACGTTTAGTTTATTGCCCATTATGGTTATAATGCAATGTGATGCAACTTGACGAGTAAAGTGTTAAACTTGTTCAAGTTGGGAAGATATGAATATGTTAAGGAGAGTTAAACTCTAGCTAAATGATGATGTGCCTAAACAAGGTTACATTATGACATCTTAGATGAATAATGTTGAATCTTGTACGGTATGGATACATGGGTGCTAAATAGCATGTAGAAAACCATAATCGTGGTATAACTTGTTATTTGGAGGTTAAGCGGATTTAGAAATCTCTATGATACGCTAATGGTAGGAAATATGAATATAAGAATTCATGTTAACGGGTCAAGCGGGCTAATGTGTAAAGACTCAAATGAATCAAGGTGATGAACCAAGTTTTAGTTGTTAACTAAATGAATTATGTGAACCACATTAATTGTGAAATTTTAGGAATGGTCTTGTAACGTATTCCTACACGTTATATTCATATGAATTATGTTGGAAAAGTGGTCGTTGAATTGACTAGGTACTTGTTATTAAGTGCATACTTGAGATGGTAAAATGACTTGTAGTAGTCATGCCTAGACAAGGGAGTGCATATGGTAAAACGTTGATACACCTAAAGGATAATGGTTTAACAAGTAGGTCCATAAGGACGATTGTTAAACCTATAGTTGTCTAATTAGAACACCAAGCGATGTTGAGGCCTTAAGGATTATTGAATCCTCATGCGTTGGCCCAAAGCATCGATGGTGACCAATGGGTCGATAAAAGGAATTTTGGTAACTAAGCCGTATGTAGAAATATGTGTATAATATAGTTGAGTTAGACCCGTTGGGTGGTTTTAATGGGTTATATGTTTTGACATTGGTAATTGCCGTAAAAGTCGTGTTATTAGACTCACGTTACATTGCAGGTTCGAAAGGAATGCTTGGGGGTTACCCCGGATAGATTTCGGATGCAAAAAGGCAAGAAAAAGGGGGTGTTCCACCAGGTGCCACCGTAGCTTACGGTGCCACCGTAGCTTACGGTGGTCCCTGATGAGAAAACCCCACCGTACCACAGCGCCTGGCCACCGTAGCCTAGCCAGGGCCACCGTAGCTTACGGTGGCTGGCGTAAGCTACGGTGGAGGTGGTTCAAAATGTTGAAAATCGTCCTCGTTTGTTAGTTCAATGTCGTATCTTGCATCCAATATGTTTATTACTAATGGGTTTAAGCTGAATGCAGGTAGGGGATGTGCGGGACTGGATTCCACAAGCAAGTCCAAGAACCGAACACTCGAAGACCGTTGACATCGGCGTTGTTTTGTAAATCGTAATGGCGCTAAAACACTAGATACTTGTATTAAAAGCAATTATCATGTCTTTTGGGTGATTCGCACGTTTTAACGACGTTAAATAACAAAAAATTTTCTGGGACCTAAATTCTAAGCTAACGTTTTAACGTTATTTTCCTAAATTGAAACTCGGGTGTTGCAAACATCCTCTTGGTTTCTTCTACTAACTGCAAGTCAGTGCAAGCAACTAACATATCATCAACATAAAGTAAGAGATAGATATACCTGTTGTCTTCATATTCCTTGAAGTATATGCAACAGTCATAACAGCTTCTTTTGAACCCCTGTGATATCATATAATCATCAAATCTCTGGTACCACATCCTGGGAGATTGCTTTAACCCATATAAGGACCTCTGTAGTAAGCACACTTTGTCTCCATTATGCTCAAAACCTGGTGGTTGTCTCATGTAAATTTGCTCATCCAAATTTCCATGCAAGAAAGCTGTTTTGACATCCAACTGGTGTAGCTCAAAGTCTTTACAAGCAACTATTGACAGTATGATTCTAATAGACTTATGTTTCACTACAGGTGAAAAAATCTCATTATAATCTATGCCTGCCCTTTGGGTAAATCCTTTGGCTACTAGCCTAGCCTTGTACCTAGGCTTCTCCTCTGGTAATCCCTCTTTAATCTTGAATAACCACTTGCAGTCAACTAACTTATGACCTACAGGTTTATCAACAAGAACCCAAGTTTGATTCTTTAACAATGAGTTCATCTCATCCTCCATTGCACCCTTCCATTTCTCACACTCCTTTGACTCAATTGCTTCCTCAAAAGATTTTGGCTCATCTTCTTCTCTAATTTCATTTACCACATTGAAAGCAAATGCTGTTAAACTAGTGCCTTCCCTGTATCTAACAGGCTTAACTCTAGTTCTTTGAGGCCTATTCAAAGCAATGCTTTGAGGTTGCTCCCCTGTATCAGTCTTCTCCACCTGAGGAGAAACATCTTTAACAGGTTCATCTTCCTGACCTGCTTCTACAGGCTCTACCTCATTTTGTAGTTCACTATCATCAAACTGAACACTCTTTCCTCTTATAACATCCTTATAGTACATTCCTTCATTGAATGTGACATCTCTGCTAATGATAATCTTAGTTCCACCTTCTTCTAGTTTCCATAGCCTATAACCTTTAGTACCTTCAGGATATCCTAACAACACACATTTGATAGCTCTAGGTTCTAACTTTCCTACACTAACATGAGCATACCCAACAGTACCAAACACTCTAATATGACTATAACTAGGTTTCTCACCATTCCACTTTTCTAATGGTGACTTCATATCAATAGCAGATGAAGGAGTTCTATTTATAAGATAGGTTGCAGTGTTTAAAGCCTCAGCCCAAAACATCTTAGGCATACCTGAACTAAACAATAGACATCTAACTTTATTCAAAAGAGTTCTATTCATTCTTTCTACTAAGTCATTTTGCTGTGGATTTCCTCCAACAGTCAAATGTCTTACAATACCATGCTTCTTACAAAACTTATCAAATACATGGTTACAAAACTCAAGTCCATTGTCAGTTCTGAGTTTCTTAACTTTCTTACCTGATTGAGTCTCTATCATAACCTTCCACTCCTTAAATTTCTGGAATGTTTCATCCTTAGACTTAAGTGGAAATGTCCATAGTCTCTTAGACCAATCATCAATTAAAGACAAGAAATACTTAGCTCCACCTGCTGACTGAGTCCTAGCAGGACCCCATAAGTCAGCATGCACATAGTCTAACATACCTTTAGTCCTATGTTGGGTCCTTTTGAACTTAACCTTATGTGCTTTAGCTATCACAGAATGTTCACAAAACCCATGGTCTAAATCTGATAACTTGTCAATAACTCCTGCCTTAACCAACTCTCCTAAACCTTGAGAACTAATATGTCCCATTCTTTGGTGCCATAGAACAGTCTTAGCATTGGCATGTGATACGACACTAGCATTAACCTCACCAGAAACATCACAATCTAAGAAATACACTTGGTTGTTTTTCCTAGTTCCTGTGAGAACTACCATGCTCCCTCTAATTACCTTTGCCTTTCCATTCTTAAGACTCACCTGGCATCCACTATCTTCCATGGTTCCTAAGGAGATTAAATTCCTTTTGAGAGATGGAATATACCTAGTATCTTTCAAACTAACTATAGTTCCATTAGCCAGTTTAAGATCTACAGTGCCTATTCCTTCAATATAACACTCCCTGTCATCACCCATTCTAACTTGCCCCAAGTTTTTATACTCTAAACTTTTAAAGTAATTCTTATTGGGTGTCATATGATAGCTACAACCTGAATCTAAGACCCACTCAGTACTTCCTATTGTATCAGAGGCAATCAACACATCAGCACTATCATATCCTTCACTAGAATCATAAATAGTACTATTGGAATTACCTCTACTCTTGTACTCAGCCTTTCTTCTTTTCCATTCAGGGCAATCCTTCTTGAAATGAGATTCTGATTGACATACAAAGCATCTTCTCTTAGTCTTGGATTTGGATCTTGTAAATGGAGTTTTCTGCTTGCCTTTGTATCTCCTTGATTCTGACCTTCCTCTTGCCACCAAGACTTCTGGTCCCTCATCCTTCACATCATTGTTCTTCTTATGAAGTTCTTTGGAGTTTAAGGCAGCAGTTACATCTTCCATTGACAAAGAATCCCTGCCAAACATTAAAGTGTCAACAAAATGTTCATAGGAATTTGGCAATGAAGACAAGAAAATAATAGCCTTATCTTCATCAGAGATGGTGACATCAATATTCTCCAAATCCAGGGTTACCCTGTTGAAATCATCAACATGGCTCTCAATTGTAACCCCTGGTCCCATCTTGAATGTATAGAGCTTCTTCTTCATGTAGAGTCTGTTTGCCAACGATTTTGTCATGTAAAGCTGTTCCAATTTCTTCCAAGCAGCTTCTGCAGTGACCTCTTTTGACACCTCTCTCAACACCCGATCACCCAAGCACAAAATTATTGCACTGTGGGCCTTGTCCATTATCTCTTTCTTCTTCTTATCAGTCAAACCCTCGGGTAAATGATCTTCTCCTTTCAACGCTTCTGCATTTCCTTGATGAACCAGCAACGCCTTCATTTTAACCCTCCATAGGTTAAAATCATTTCGGCCATCAAATTTGTCAATATCAAACCTACCGTTTGATCCCATCCTCTTCTGATTGTAGATCGAAACCGAAATCGATGATCAATTTCTTCGCTCGAGCCCTAGGCTCTGATACCAATTGTGAGCAAATATCGAGCTACCGATGAACAACAATCAAGAAGAAAACAATTGAAATTGGAAAATTAACATTGCGAAACTGAAATCGAATGTTTACAGAAACGATTACAAGAAAAACGAAATGAAATGAACAAGAAACTCTCTTGAATTCTTCTCCTGATTTCTCTCTCGTCCGTCGTCTCAAAACGCGCCCAAATGACAACCTTTAAAAGGCTGTTAATGACCGTTAACCCTTGATTAACCAAACTAGTTTACATGTTGACAAAACTAGTCCCTAACCTTTATCTTTCGCAATGTTGTCAATTTCTGCCCAGACTTATATTTACTAAACAAAGTCAACATAAGTTGACTGATTTAACTTGCTTAACCCATATGAGTCATAAACATGATCCTTAACAATTAACCATCATCATGCATCAGTGACTCCACAGAGTTTATATACACTAATGTGATTAAATCCCAAGAAACAATGTTAAGCTCATATGTTATTCACTTTGCTTGGTTAAATCTTCACTATCATGATTGAACTCTAATCTATACTTCACAAAATGTTTTAGAAAATTACTTGAAAAGATCAGAAAAACGTACGATCAAATAAAGCGTGCATCTTCAATAAGACATCCTGGTGTGATGGTTAAGAGTATATCTTACAACCTAAAGATTAAATATTTAAATTCTATAAGTCTACGGATGGAATTAATTTTTTCACCAAAAATGAAAGAGTTGTATTTTAAAAATAAAGAATAAATAAACTTAAACTTCTGGGTTGGTCCACAATCCCACGTGTGATGGATCGATCTTAAAATAATCTTTGAGGTTCCATAATTTTTAAAGTTGATTTTCGCTATTAAGCATTAATTCTTTTCAATCTTAATCTAACCTTTCACACACCCTTGGGTCACCTGGTATGCTTGTGTTGTGGGTGGCGTGAAAGTCTATGTGGCTCTATCTTCACGGCGTGAAACCATCCCACATACGGTATTGAACGCAACATGGTGAATTAGTGTGAAGATTTTCACGGCGTGAAGGGAGGAAGATTTTCATGGGGTCCGGTCACAAACTGGTTGGGTCAGAAACCAGTTAGTGATACAAAAGGACGAACCCGTCTTTAACCTAGAGTTTGTATCATGCTGAAATTCGTTTGGGGCATAGAACGGTTTCAAACCGAACCAGTTTCAATCCGGGTCATCAATTCAAGTTTAGAAACCGGTTTGCTTGTGTATCTATATCAACAACTCAATAATACATCCGTTATTATGTAGTATTCAGGTGTGAAACTATCGGCATGGATAACGATAGACTTGTTCCTATGTGAGGAGCCTTTGAATTCAAGTCAATTATGAGGATTTTAACACATATACGAATCTCTTTTTATATTGTATCATATATCATAAATTAAATAGCCGCCGTTCAATAAAATAAAAAATAGTAATACAACTACGCGTAAGGTCATAAACAAACGGTTAAAAAGAACTTATTAAACAGAAGAAGTGGTCATTTCGTCTTGTTGATTTTAAAATTGTCAAATCTTTAACATTCTAATGCGCTAGCATTTGTGGAAGTCAACTACCCCTTAGTAGGTCAGAAACCAAGAACACGACTCATCTCTACACATAAAAAAGATCACACCCATTTCTGGTTTGCTGATTTATGATTGATTCTTTTTAGTTATTTAACAGAATGATTGAATTCAAGAAACTTTTTTGCGACCTCACCAAATCCTGCTCAGGTAAGATTCTTGAATTCCCAGTTGAAAACTGCATCAAAGCTTGCATTTTTATTAGTTTCTGAAGTGAATTATTGATTAAATCTGGCTAATTTTTCTGGGTTTTGAAATTGGTGATGAGAAGGTAAACAAGAAGATACGGAAAAGGTTGCTCTGCCTCAAGAACAGAAGATTTTCACAATTCAATCTCTAATTTCTGCGACAAACAATTTCGAAAACAAGCTTGGTCAAGGGGGTTTCGGCCCTGTTTTCAAGGTTCGATTCATCTCCCTTTAATTCTTTGAATTCATAACTGCAGACAAGCAATTGAACAGAGGAAAACAGTTGAAACACAAGCAAAATTAGGATTGGGACTTTCTTGATGATCAATCTTGAATTATTATTGTAAATTGGGTGTTCATTTTTGTTCAATTTCAAATCTTGATGATGATCAATGATTGATATTTGATTACTTGATGAATTGGCTGTTTGGATATGCAGGGGAAGTTGGAGGATGGCAGGGAGATTGCTGTGAAGAAGCTTTCTGAGACCTCAAAACAGGGGAAAAGGGAATTTACAAACGAGGCGCGATTATTGGCGTGCATACAACATCGTAATGTTGTGAGTTTGTTGGGGTATTGCGCGTTCCCGGAGAAGCTTTTAGTGTACGAATACGTGGTTAATGAGAGCCTCGATAAGCTTCTCTTCAGTATGTTCTCTTCTCCTTCATTTTCTTAAGCTTCTATGGTCTTATTTATTAGTATCCAATGTTATTTTAGGCATTTGATCTTTAGTTGAATAGGTATCTACCACATGTACAGATGTATCTTGTTAAGTCAGTGACGGATTCAAAATTTTTGATAACTATATCATCCTTTTGTGTGTTGAGTGGGTTATGGACTTGACAAAAAGGGTTCATTTTGGCGATTTGGGTTTGGGTCCGTGGTCGGATTTGTTATTACCGAAGCTTGTGTTAGACCTTTGGCCATTAGTTGAGTGTGTTTCAACTTTTAACCCCTAGTTAATTCATTTACGAATCCAAGACTTTAGAAGATGCACAAAATATAACAGTTTTGAAGTTTATCATTCATGCTACAAAGAAAAAACCATGACATCTAATCCATTTGCTTTTAAGAAGTATCTAGTTGTATATCTAAGTTATCCCTCAACAATTACAACAATAGACTAATCTTATAGGTCAAAATCAATATCATTGAGCAATGAAACCTGAAAGGTGGTGGCACAATTGTAAGTGTCTAATTTCTCTTAGCAAAGGTCTCTTATTTGAATCCAGCTTACATCGGGTTTTATGTCTAGAACTCCCTTAAAGGCTACATGCATCTAATCTTGGTTGGGTTCCATCAATTTATTGATATCCTAACTAGTTTATTTTTTTTTATCTTCATAGAATCTGGAAAACGGGATGTACTTGACTGGAAACGAAGATATTCCATAATTGATGGTGTAGCACAAGGCTTGCTTTATCTCCATGAAGACTCACATGAGCGCATCATTCACAGAGATATAAAGGCTAGCAATATTTTATTAGATAAGAAATGGAGACCCAAGATTGCCGATTTTGGCATGGCCAGGCTCTACCCTGAAGATAAAACTCATGTCAACACCCGTATAGCTGGAACCAAGTATGTTCTATCACAATCCAGGCTTTAGTTTTCTTGAACTCGATAACTTTATAAACTTGGTGACTTTTGCCAAACATTCACAACAAAACATATTCAAGTACACATAAAATAAATGGTCCCGCCAACACCACTCTGATGTAGTTTACGCTTCATGAAGGTTAAGGCATGAAACCAATGTTAGTTGGATTTAAATCTAAGTCCCGTACTAGAGGAGAACCATACACTTGTGTCATCCCCTTGATTTTTAAGACCGACATCCTAGGGGATCTCTTAATTTAATTATTTTCTGATTGTCTTTCTTAAACAGTGGATATATGGCACCAGAATATGCATTGCATGGTAATTTATCAGTGAAGGCAGATGTATATAGTTACGGTGTAGTGGTTCTAGAACTCATTAGCGGTCACAAGAACTCTACATTCAATCTGGTTCCAGAGTGTCAAAATCTACTTGATTGGGTAAGCATCCATCTGTTTATGTGCAATTTGACTTTTGAAGTCAAAACTAATACTCCTGAAACATAAGTTTTTTTTACTAGTCAACTACAATAAATTCTAGATTGGTAGCTTAAACATAGAGATTTTTGCAGGCATTTAAGCTATATGAGAAGGGAAAAGGTGCAGAAATCATGGATCCAACACTGGCTACATCAGCTGACCCTAACCAGGTGGCAACTTGTACACAAATCGGTTTACTATGCACCCAATCTGACCCGAAGCTACGGCCCACCATACGCCAGGTGGTGGTGATGCTATCCAAGAAGGGAGGCCCACTAAATGAACCCACCAGGCCAGGGTACCAGGGTGTAAAAACTAGAAGACCAAGTAGACCTTCTAGTTCATCTTCATCAGTAGGGGCTTCCAGCCAAGCAGATTCTGTTTCTTCTAGGTCCACCACTACCGGTAGCACATGGGCTTTTGCAGGTTCAACTTCGCATGCTCATCACAATCACCGCGGTTCAAGTTATATTAGTTCAGTATCAGATCCTCATGGCAAGCGACCCATTGAAGGGTAAAGAGTGATGATATAGATTAGGAAACGGTTGCATCTTATTTTTGCTTTTGTACAGTAGTGATATAAATTGTAAATTATAGAAGAAAGAGAGATGTGATATGCAATTTTTGAGATTTAAGATGGATTCAAATTCAAATTCAAATTCAAATTCAGAAACAGTTAAAAACAAACCCAACTATGTGGTAAAAATAGGCCGCAGTCGTTCAAAGATCTCATCTTCTGTTCCTATGGCATTGATCTGCAAAATTTGGCAGCCATTACTTATAAGCACAAACTATGATATTTTTAAAGATGTTAAAATGCATTGAGCATAGGCTGTTGAACTAATAAATAAATAAAAAAGCATCGATGGTAGTTAAAAATAATTACGAATTAGCGGTAGGAAGTAAAACCTTGTGAAGCTTCTGTTTCTGAGAGTAGTATCTAATAACAGGTAGAGTATAAGCTTCAAAGACTCGAAGGCGTTCCTTTGTGGTATCAACATTATCATCAACCCGCCCCTATCAGAGTTCAATTGTTTAACACATTAGTGGGAGGAATTTTATACAACGTCAAATCATCAGTTAAGGTGAATACACACCTGATTACGATGTAGTACTCGTTTCATCATCTCCTCTTCATTGCAATCAAAGAAAAGTACAACTTCTGGTTCTATTCCGATCTATATATATATATAAACCGTGAGATATTACTACTCAAACATACTTGTATAACTTGTATTGCAGTAATTATTCAATTCATGAGAAGTTAGAGGTGACAAAATTGGGAAGGTCTGCAGGTTGGGTCACTGGTCAAAAGGTATTAATTTTTTTTTAAATAATTAGTGTTCGATACATTATTACGCAAATTATGGTGTCATTTTCAAGAATAGAGAATCTAAGATATGATATTCAAATACCAAGTGATCTGGATGGATTAAACAAGTATTTAAGTAATAATACAGATAATGAAACTCACTATTTGTTCATAAACCATGCGGTTCTCCTCACTTCTTGGGAAACCATCAATTAAAAATCTATCAGTTTCGCTAGATTCAATAACCATCTTGAGCAATTTAACTGTCACTTCTGAAGAAACGATTTTTCCTTTTGATATTGTATCCAATATTATGTCACTGAAAGTATAAACAACATCACCAGGGGTTTTAGTTAGAGGTAGCAATTTCAATCCACTTATATGAATTCAGGTGAACTTGGGTTGTATTTTGGGTCAACCTGATAAAACATTGAAAGTGGATAAAAATGAAATTGGATGAATAGGTTAAACGGGTCAATAGTAATATGAAGTGTATTCAAATGCTCACCACATTCATTCAAATGCTTACCACATTCTAAATTATTTTTATTTAAAAAATTATATCACTATTTTATAGTATAGTTTTTATTAATTGTATTTACAGCATTAAATATTGACAAAAAAAGCTTGAAAATATAAAAAAAGTGTTGGCATGTATATACAGACAGATCCGACACGTTTTGATCCACACATAAAAATTATTCAACCCGGACCTATTTCAATCACTACCAACGTGCCCATTTTTCCACCTCTATTATTTGTGCATTGACAAAAAAGGGGAAGTTAGGAATCTATACCCATATTCACTGTTGGAAGATATTTCTTTTCTCAGCAAATCTCCAACGCTTAGGTGTGTGAATCCATAAGTCTCAGCAATCCGTGTACATTGTGTACCTTTTCCAACACCAGGGCCTCCTAATAGCATATCACATATCAAGGGTAAACATCCAAAGTTTCCAGCCAATAACCATCAAGAATGATTAAAGAATCATATTTTATGAAAATGTATTCTGGAAGATCACACACATACATATTAAGTTTACTTTGCTCACCAAAGATGACTAATATGTATAGCATGCCTAAAAATATAAAAAAGAATTATATAAACTACTTCCAGGATATAGAATTATGTATTTCTACCTATATTTCTACAAAAAAAAAAAAAAAAAAAAAAACACCATTTTAGTTTGCTTGATGAGTGCTGTCCATTACCTAATACAAAATTAATGGTTGGGGACCTTGCCTTTGACTGGATTGGAGCATCTGCCTACATCCAAAAAAGGAAATGAAAAGAGTATAAATAATCTATCTTCGTGATAAGAAGCAGAAGGTCGATTAAATAAATAAATAAATTGCACGTACAGAAAACGAATTAATGTTCAAACATACACTCCCACATTGTACCAGAACTATAGATGTCGTGAAATTTTAAGAAGTGCTTTAAAGTAGAACGGCCTTGTAAATTCACGCAGCAAAGTTACTTGTTCCCACATTTTATATGTTAATCCTATATCCAGATAAAAGACTTTCTGATATAAATAAGATCCAAGAAATGGCTTAATGAAACAGAATACTGAATCAATAACTACACATACAGACAAGAATAATGCAAGGTGAGACTCTGCTGAGTTTAGTTATAAATATATGGAAGCATTTTGATGTATGAGAACAAATTATTCACTAAGTGCCAGTTTTTTATGTTTGACCAATTAGGAGAGGTACTGACAATTGAATGGTAGAATCCTTCATTCAGCAAAGATCTAGGTCATGTTTAACTTGATGATTTATCTGTAGAAGAATATAAATGTTGCACATACATACCAGATTCAGGGCCTCTGTGCTTAAGGCTTTGAGAAAACTCAATCCATATGCCACCTTTGTCATTGAAACATTCAATATAGTTAAAGAGGATATCACCAATTTATGTAAATGAAACATTACCTATCCATGTAAAAATTTGATTCAAATCAATTGCAACATATATATGTATCATAGGGAGTGAGCTTGAAAAGAACCATCACCCATAAGACATATTCAGTGCTTAGCAGCTTGGTTTAAAAAAGGCTCGCCTGATGAGCACGAGGATCAGGAAAGCGCCTCACTCTCAGGACCTTGAGGCATCCCTTCGTGTACTTTTGGGTCAAAATGGGTCAAAGTTGGTCAAAATTGGGGGGGGGGGGGGGAGGGGTATGTGAAAAATACAACCAAAGGGATGAAGGGTTTGCTTGTTAAAAAGGTTGATGTGTAAAATAGTGACAGAGACACAACTTCTTGTTGTAAATAAAGCTTATTTGGTTGTATATAGAGCAATGCCTAGCATACGTGATGTATGTGCCTTGTGCCTCGGCTTTTGGGAGAAAAATACATTCGAAGCATAAGGATCACAAAAACATAAATCCCAATTACCAAATTACCAAAACCAAATATTTGAATTTTCAACAAATAAGTAGATGTTGACTCAATTTAAATCAATTTGGTATGCTTTTAAGTTTCCAAAACAAATAGAATCCTGTTTACAAAATTATCTCACACAGTTAACATACAAATATACAACTTAAGTGAGAATCAAATCTGGTATTATCCTTACAATTATAAAAAATCAAAAGACTCTTCACGCTCACATAAGAGTCAAAGACCTCACAAAGGCACATTTCAATTCAATGCAGATTAATCCTCAATCTAGAGAACTAAATAGCATAGAATTAGCCAATTCCTTGAACATTTGACACTGAGAAATCAGCATGAGTTGCAGACTTGCAGATCACCACATTCTTAATCTCCCAGCAAATGCAGACAAAGAAATAACAATAAAATCTTAAATGAATCAGGAGATCATAGTTTCTAAACTAGTTAAAGCATACATTTCCATTCAGCATCTCTAATAAGCCGTAACATAATCAATTGACTCATAAACCGCATAAATTACTTTCAATTTTGTCCTAAAATAGACAAACAGCAACTGAACCAATTCACAAAAACAGAGAATAGTCATCAAAAACTGAAGCGATCTCACAGCTAACAGCTAACAGCTACCAGAACGAACAGATTGCTGTACCTGGTTAATCAGAGACGGTTTTGCCGCGAGAATAAGCTTCGAGAGTGAACAACCACGCCTCAACATCTTTCGATCTCAACTATCTATTTGCGTGTACTTGCACCTTATGAAATGTGAATATTTATGACCAAAATCCGTGAGCAATGAGCAGTTCGTCGTTCGAATTGAGATCAGTACAGTTGTAGATCAGTAAATGTTAGCTTCCGATCAGTTCCTAAGCTGTTGACGATTGGAGGCATAGGGTTTAATGTGATCGGAATCAGTTTTTCATAGACATTTTGTCGAACACCTTCCGGCCATGTGCAACTGTCCTCTGGGTTGAAACAGGAAACGTGATTTTCAATTTTATGGCGCTTTTTGCAAGACATCAATAAGGGCATGAGGTATACTCATGTTAAGTTAACATGTTAACTTTGCCACATAGGCGCCACGTCACCTTTAACTTAACACCAAAATAGTTAACATGAATGGGGTATACTCATGTTAAGTTAACACCAAAAGTGAGTAAAGGTGGTATATATATAGTGGGTAATTAATGGTGAAAAATCTTTTTTTTTTTATTTTAAAATCGGGCAACGGCTCTTTAACGGTCAAAAAAGTGACCGTTTTTTGGTGAAACGCGGCGTTAACAAGTTAACGCAAAACAATGGCGCCGCTGATTTTTTTTGGGGGGGGCGGTGTTTGGCGCCTTTGGCGCCGCCAAAAGGGCAATATGGCGCCTTTGGCGCCTGTATACCCGATGCTCTAAACGTGCTAATGTGCTATCCATAACTTCTCTTTTTCTTTTCTTTAAAATCAAAATTTTTTAACCGTGAATTTGGATCACTGACGAATGTATTATCTACCTACTCGATCATCTTCAATCCTTATCAGGAGTAAAAACTTATCATAAGTGAGAAAATTCTCTAGCCTAACCTGGACCCCATTAATAAACCTTTCAATTTTAATGTGTTTGAGTACCTCGGCTTAGGGATCATTGGTATCAATTTTTCTTTGCAAGTGTAGGGTTTTCAATCTTGTTAGATTATTTTGCAACGTGATTAACACAAATCTTTTATAGTGTGATATTTGGAGCATTCTTTGGACCAGTTGGGTTTCTTAAAGAACAACGTTTTTGCTTGTAGAGCTAGCTTGGATAGGATACCGTTCAATGTAAATCTTCGTTTAAGAGGAGGGTCTTTGGAGGTAATTTGTGATGTTTGTAAGGGGAGGATGTTGTGTTTAGACCAGTGGTATTCGGGTCTCCAATTGTAATTTTAAATTTGTACTAAATCGGATAGTTATTGCATTGTATAGAAAACCTAATTTATTGATAAATCTAATTAATCTATTTGTAATATTAATCTCATCAATATATTTTAACATAAATATAGCGGAAACGATTGACAAAAAACAAAACACGACTAACCATAGCATTTGATAAACAGGGTTTAATCATCAAGAACACGTAAACACAAATACAATCAAATCAGATATAATTGTAATAAACAAATATGACAATTATATATCTAATGATTGCATAATATTTGTCTAAACTAGAGAGAGTTTAGATATGCATTTATTGTTGTCAAACAACTGTTTGAGACACTGAGGGAGCAACTAGATGCGCGCTAAGAGTCGGAAACGAAATCGGACGATTCTGTTCTCAGGTGGCTCGCGTACCACTAGTGGCTCCGAGTTGAAAATTCCTAGCAAGTAGCAGCGGCTGGAGGCGATCAAAAAGCGTATGACCTGTAACATTTGTATTTTACCCGGTTGTGAAACCCGACCCGTTTTAAAATTTTAAGTTTTTCCGATTTTCGGTTTAATAAATACCGAAATAATTTTTGGTTTAGTAAATACCTCAGAATAATGTTTTTAAAATATGGCTAGCTAACGGCTGGTATTTTTCAAATAGTCAAACCTAGGTCGGCCAAACTAGTTCAGATTGGTTTGTTCCGTGTTCCAGCAATGTAACCCGATCTAGATCATGTTGGAACCGGATATGTGTCATAAAAAGATTTGTATAGCCAGGTCAGGTCCGGTTCCAAACTGGTTTCGATTCGCGAATCGTTTATATATGTATCTAACACCCAAACTTCTTTGAAGTTTTACCGAAAACCCGAGGCTTGGACTAGTTTGCGTGGATATTTAGCCCATATTTTACTCGAAATAAAACGAGCCGATTGCTTTCGGCATCTGGCCCATTTTAAATTTGTCTATTGGTAAAGGTTGGTTGGCCTGACTATTGAGTGATATATGTGCTACACAACAAATGGTTAAATTTAAATGGCCCATAATATTTCATGTAAGCCTTACGATGAAACATGAAATTTTGGTAAAACCAAATCGGTGGCCGGGTTGACAGTTCTCGTGATTTACCGGCTTAACTAGTCGATCACTATTTTCAAACGGTCATTTATCACTATCAAACATTTGTAAATGACCGTTTGACTATTTTCAAACAAACATTTGTCTTTTCAACGTTTAACATTTTACATATTTAAATTTTGGAATGACCATTTAAAAAGTTTGAAAAAGTTAAACAGTCGTCAATAGCTTATTTGTATTATATTTTATTTTTAAATTTGAAAATAAATATCTATTTTTTCTTTTACATTAGCATCTTTTATTTAAACCTTATTCTAAAATTTCAATGGATAAAAATAAAATAAATAATAAAGAATGAGTATATATATATACCAATCCATTCATGGGTTCTTCAAAAATCTTTAATATATTTTTTAGTAAATTATTAAGATATAGAAATATTATGACCACGTTAAAAATGGACCATTGTATATATATACAATAGAGAATGGGACTTATGGTTCTGTGCCCATTCTACCAAAAAACAAAACATTCTATATATATATATTGTTGTCCATAGATATTAATATCTTAACCTGCAGTTCAGCTGGTCAGACCCTACTTTTTTAAGCATACACCCGGGTTCGAATCTGGTTTTTGAAGGGCCTGGGTCGATTATCACTTCCCTTTTTTTTTTTTTTAATTTTTCCTTCTATTTTTAAGTGTGCCCGCCACGTCCTTTTCCATGACTCAGCCTTTTTCTTTTGCTTTCTTCCACCGCCTTCCACCTCCTGCTTTCAAGATGTGCTCATCTATCCAGCGACTGTTTATTTTTCCACCTCCTGCTTCGATTTTATCTTCGTCTATCTACAAGGCGGCAATATCAATCCATTCTTCCCCCGTTCCATCGGTTCCTGCTCATATCGCAAGAGGACAAGGTAAACCCTAATTTTCTTTTCGTCTTTCAATCTCTCTTCTTCTTCAATTAACCTCCGTATTATGCTTTATGCTTCAATTTAGGACATGGATGTGCGCCTTTTCAATGTTTATATACATTTACACAGTTGCCCCAAAGATGATTAAAAAAGATTTGCTTTCAGAGGTACTCGTTACTTAGAAATCATCACCATCTATATATATATATATATATATATGCGATTGAGTCCAGTTTTATGCATGTAACCGTGTCACCACCCTTTGGATCCTCGGCTGTTTGGGGTTAGTAGTATCTGCAGTTCATCAACCTTTTGTTGTAGACTCAAATACGATGTGTTGTAATTTGGAATTCCATGTTTACCTTATATTCTTAATCATATATGACGTTTGCTGCATTTTTTTCGGTCTTAATTGTGTTTTAGTTTGGATGAGAAAGTATAGTGAGACAACAAGAAGTTATTCAGAAGCTAAATTATTATTTTTTTTTACCTCTGGTAACAAACACAGGTTGATTTTCTAATCTCTGGTGCTATGATTTTTTTGCTGATTTAAATGATCACTTCTTATTTACATAGTCCTAACTATTCTTTGTGGTAATCGATTATTATCTGCAGTTCATCAAACTTTTGTTGTAGACTCAAATACGATGTGTTGTAATTTGGAATTCCATGTTTACCTTATATTCTTAATCATATATGACGTTTGCTGCATTTTTTTTGGTCTTAATTGTGTTTTAGTTTGGATGAGAAAGTATAGTGAGACAACAAGAAGTTATTCAGAAGCTAAATCATTAATTTTTTTTACCTCTGGTAGCAAACACAGGTTGATTTTCTAATCTCTGGTGCTATGAATTTTTTTGCTGATTTAAATGATCACTTCTTATTTACATAGTCCTAACTATTCTTTGTGGTAATCGATTATTTTTCTTCGCTCCTTATGCATGTCTTTGGATTTACATAAATTTCTTACTCTATAATGTTGAAGGCGGATCAAAAGAAAAAATGTCGATTGAAACGTTGGAAGCCTCCATGGCCCTCAAAGATCAAATATACGTCAAATTAAGTTTTCATGCTTTTTCTTAGCTTAGTGTGGGTTTTGTGATACATCTATTTCTATCTTCAGGTTTTGATTTTTAGGTTTTGCATTTTGTTTGGTGGTGTAGGATGTTTATACCAAGAAGCATGATAATTTGGAAGCGGTTGATTTCGTCTGCATCAAACTAATCATCTCATGTAAGGGATTTCTACTATTAGTTTAGTGATACTTATCTTCGAATAGTTTTCGCTCAAGCCTGCGCTCTGTTTACTCCCATCTTTTCTCCTGCTCTGAATCATGAGAGTAGTAATCCTTTCCTGAACATGGTAAAATAAGTCAAAAGATACAATAGCTAATTCTCTTATTTTATATGTTAATGTATATGATTGTGAGTTTATACATGTCAAGGGTGTTCATAGTTATTTTATTTTTTCCTAGATAATTTAATAGGTTAGGTGGTTATCTAAATAGTCATCTCTCTGTATCGTATCTTCTGACTTATTTTACCATGTTTAGGAAAGGATTCCTACTCTGATGGTTCAGAACAGGAGAAAACAAACTATAGAGGAGGTTAAAAAAGAGTTCATCATTATTGTTTTTATATTGTGCTATAATTCACAGTAAAAGTTTCATGTAGGTGAGGTTGAGAGTTTAAAGCCAGCAAAAAAGATTTCAAATTCATTCAGGGATGCTTAGCCCAAATAGGTTGTGTTGAGACGTAAGGGGCAAGATGGGAAGCTGATAGATGCGCAACCTGGCGCCATGAAAACCAAATTTTTAGTTTCAGTCAATCGGTTTTGACGAGGTATTGATTGGCAAGACCTGATGAGGTCTCTACCGAGAATACCTGGAGAAATAAGCGAACTAATGTTCCTCCTCAAAGGTTTGATATTCATATAAACAAGATGGTTGACCCCCCCGCGCGTTGCCGCGGGGTTGAAAATGTAGAGTAATTCATAGTGAAACACATACTCTGAAGGCAAATGGAACGATGTTGTTACCTCTAGAAAGTGTTCAGCGTCTTCCAAATCCTTAGAATTCTGTTGCTGCTTTGCTCCTTTAGCCTCTCGCATCATTGTCCAACCAATGCAAATAGATCAATTGAAAGTGGGTCAGTAAGATCTATGTTATAGGATTAGTTCCATTATGTTCTTGACAACAAAGATAAGAATTAAAAGCAGATTAATGATTTTGAAAGCTTTCCTTAGCAATTCAGGTTCTATTGAAACACTTATCTTTTACCTATAACAAACATTAGAAAGTCACTGAAGTAATCGATTCACAAAAGCTAAAATTTGAAAATCAATTAACTTAGGCTTTCATCAGGGCTCAGACCAGAAACAAAATCATCACAGCCAAGATAATCTCGAAGCGTTAAAATTTAGATAAACAACATGAAAGCCAAACCAAATCAGCGAAAACCGAATGAAGGTAACCGCATCCAAGTAAAAGAACATTAACCAAGTGAAAGATTTCATTCAACAGGGGGATGGTGGAAGTTCCTGAGAAATTAGTCGACGAATCCTTCACAACTTGTGACCATCCGGTCGTCATGTACAGGCTTTCATCAATCTTTTTGATCTTGATGTCCCAAAACATGCTTTTAGTAAAAACCATACATTTCCAGCCGTGCGGTGTAATTCAGTATTTATATAGCCCAATAAAGGAAGACTTTCACAGCAGCAAATTTGTAAGTACACGTAATCAAGACCGAGTTGATATATATAAACAACTTTATAGGCTCAGATCATCATAGAGGTTAGAAGGTTAATTTATGATTCTATGGCTGCAAAACCTATTGCCACGCCAAAATAAACCAAAAAATTACCTTGAACCCCAACTCAGAATAATCATCATGGCCCTGTTATCATTTACCAACCTCTATTTATCAAGTGATTGTCATAGCAACAGTAACTTCAAAGCAGCAGAAGAACCAATGTTCATCATTTACCAACTTCTATCTATCAAGTGATTGTCATAGCAACAGTAACCTCAAAGCAACAGAAGAACCAATGTTCAGATAATCAGGCCATAGAAATTGAAACCACAAAAATGAAAGAGCTGTGGCCAAACTAAGAAGAACCATATGTCCACTATTCACCATCAATTTGCTTTGTATATGTTATATAAAGTAATATGAATAACTTGCTAGGCTCAGATCTTCATAGAGGTTCATAAGAGAAGGTTAATTTATTATAGTTCTATGGCTGCAAAACCTATTGCCACGCCAAAATAAACCAAAAAATTACCTTGAACCCCAACTCAGAATAATCATCATGGCCTTGTTATCATTTACCAACCTCTATTTATCAAGTGATTGTCATAGCAACAGTAACTTCAAAGCAGCAGAAGAACCAATGTTCATCATTTACCAACTTCTATCTATCAAGCGACCATGTTCGTTTCAGATCTAGCTAGGTGCAACAGACATGAGCAAAAGAGCCCCATCTCTACACACGGGATTGCGATTGAAAAAAAAAAGTTAAGTGGACTTTGTTTAAATTCATAAATCATGCTAATATTAATGAAGAGATACGTATACTAACCTATATGGAATATAAAAAGCAAACTAATATCCTATTTTTAAATGTTTGCAATTACGATATCAATCTATCATTAATCAAAGTTAAATAACTATATGTAAAATTCATGAAGAAATGATGGTAAAAAAAACCATGCAAAATCATTCCTAAATTTACTCAGCTGGTGAAGTGAATCAAATGAAAAATGAAAAGAACATGTACATTCAATAAAGGAAAACGAATATAGAAGGCTAACTTCCAAATCAAACAATTCGATATACCTTGTGTCTCAGAAAAGTTCAGTCGGTCGATAGCAGCCATGTGTCTCTCCTTTAGGTTTGCCACAGACATCTATGCAACCAGATTTCAGCTTCAATTTGAGCCCTAATAGATCTTCAACTTGATCTCTAACTGATTCAACTCTGGATTTCATACACCGATTAGGGCTTGTAACAAATTCAACTGACGAAAAAGAACGAACGATGTAAAGAAAACAGGAACAAACCGAAGTTAAAATCTTAGAAAGGTGCGGCTGAGAGAGTCGCCGTCGTCGTCCGGGGCCGCAACAGCAACGCCGCCGCCGCCTAAGCGAAAAATAAGAAAATAACAGATTAAAAAAGTGTACAATGTCAGTAGGTTTATTTTGGTTGTCTTGTTTTCCTTTCGATTCCACAACTTTTTCCAATGTCTCTAGATCCCAGTCCTCCATTGTTCCTAATATTCCACATGAAGAGATTGATTACCCATATCAAATCACATGAAGAAGAAAGTAAGCAACCAAATGAAAAGAAAGAATAAAAATGTTAATGCATCACCTTCATCACGCTTATCACTGAAAACGTCAATCTTCTCACCCTTCCTTTGTACATTCAAATCATGAGAAAATTTACATTTGAAACCTTTTGCACACTGACCAGCCTTGAAAAACTCGCATAATATCGACTTTGGGTCCACCCCTGACAATAATCACAGCACATGAGATGATAAACCATTTTGGCAAACAAACTTTCATTTCACAAACATGTTCGTTACACGTTTTCAAATGCTACCATAGTAATATAATGGAAAAAACTGATAACAACCAACTTTTATTTTAATCCAGTCAACCAGATAGATGGCTTCAAGTAATAATCGAAACAATTGTCCAAATCCAAATGCTCTTAACCATAGGTTCAAGGTTGTATAAAGATTACTTAGTACCAAGTATTTTAAAAAATACAAATTAACGCATCAATGTACATATGTCTTGTATAGCAATATATGAAAAATAACTACATATGTTAAACAAAAAAACTGATTCTACTTTAATATTTATCAAACTAATATGTTCAATAACGTAATCAGTACATGTAAAATTAACCGAAGATCGTATGGGGATCCTATCGTGAATAACCAATTCCTAAGTTATAAAATAGAAAGATAACACCATGCAAATGTATAATAAGTGAAGGATGTCTAATTGCCCTATTGAACAAATTCATTGTGATGTGAAACATATTACCTTTCAAATGAACTTTGATTTTAGTCTAATAAGATCCAAATCAATATATTCCCAATATAATAACAACAAAACTGAAAGAAATTATCAAATTTATCTAAATTACCAACAGGTACTTTAGGTTGAACAACAGCAATCTTAAATAAATCATTCAATTCCTTCTCTCTAGCCTTCTCCTCTTCCTTCTTTTTCTGCAAATCAAAAGAACTCATAATCAACATTCATAGTAGCAACTGAAATCAATCAACCTACTGAAAACCCTAAAAAAACCGATACCTTAGCAGCGAGTTTGGAGGCGTCAGGTTTGGGGACGACATTCTGTTGAAGCGCCTGAACATATTTCTGAACATTTTTGCTCTTGTTCTTGTTTTTGAGCCCGAATGTCTTGTCTTCGACTACTTTCTGCTTCTTCGCTATTTCCGATTTCGATTGTTTCGGAGGCATCCTCCAATTCAAACGTTTGACAAATTTGTAGTCCTAATTGAAGCAGATGAATCGAATAGGTGATCTGATGATCGAATTATTGAACAGATTAACTGAGCGGCGGCCGTTGCCGGCGAACCCCAAACGCCACAAATTCTTCCAAATTGACTTTGGATCTTTATTTAAAAGAGATCCAAAGGACAAATTAGGGTTCTTCCATACAGTTTAAACTACACATAATCGATCGATTTTGTACCAATTTCATTGCTCGTGAAGGAAAAATTGAGGATAAATCGAGGGAGGATACAGAATTTGAATCGAAAATTACCGTAGAGAAAACCCTAGATGTTGAAGAACAGAAACAGATGCCAAAATCGGTTGATATTGATTCAAAAACTTCAGGATCGCCAATCCTCCATCTCCCTGATTGTTATTATCCCTGCTGCAAAGTTTAGGTCCTAAAGTTTTAGATCTGGGTAAAAAAATGTTTTTCATAAACATGCAACAAACATTTGGATCGAATACTTATCATCGATCAAAGAAGATCAAAGAAGGTTTGTGACAGAGCTTGTTACCCGCTTGGAAACCCCACGAAATCAGGTATCCCGTGGTCATCGCCGCCGCCGGAGATGGAGATGCAGAACTTAGAACTTACATCAAGTTGGTCTCTTTTTCGGCCGCCGAGAAGGTTTTGATCCGGTCAATGCAAATGGTGGAGCAGATGAGAGAGAACAAAAGAAATCTGGGTTTTGACGGTTTTGACAAAAACCGTGGGCCGGGGGGGGGGGGTAAAGTGTAAGAAAAATGAAAGAGCTGTGGCCAAACTAAGAAGAACAATATGTACACTATTCACCATCAATTTGCTTTGTATATTTATATAATGTTGGGTTATATGGTTTGCACATATATTACTTTGATATACTTGCTATTGGCAGTTTCATTTTTTCTGATTACATATATATTATTATTTATCTTCCATCAAAATTAATTAAAATAAACAAACAGCTACACACACCCCAACCACCGGAGGTAGGATATATTCATGTATTCACATGTTATCCGAAGAGGTCCTTACATATTAAAAATATTTGTGCTTTACTTTTATGCACTTGATGATGTTTGTAGGTAGTCATCAGCCCATGGCAAATTTAATTGTTGTTGGTGTTAACTGCAGGTTAAACAGATCTTTGAGCAAATACGTGAAAAACTTAAGCCTCACTTTATATTACAAGGTAGCCTTTTATTCTTGATTTTGATGATACTTATATTAGGATCTATGGTTAGAGCAAAACATAAACTAGGAACTCTTGAGATGGCTATACATCTATCCTCTATAATTGTGACCACTGCAGTCCTTTGAATTTTACAAAAGTCAAAGTAGAAACTATATGTACCTGAGTTTATAGTAGCTAATCATAAATTTAACAATTCATGATATCCTAGAAATATATACAGCTTAGAAAGTGTTGTTATATACTTATATATGTGAAGTAAATAAATAAATTTTATTAAATATAATGGAACTAAACGGTTGTTAAGATATGGAAGAAACATTTTTTTTTTATTATTTTTGATAGTGTCCTTTTTTTTCTTCCATGGCAGTTATGCAGTGATATGATTTCTTACTTTTTTTCCCAGGTTAACAACTCTTGACGTACCTCTTTGAGTTTATTAATTTGAGATTTTGATTTTATGCCTACGTGTTAGTTAACCCACAACACAGTTTTTTTAAAGTTTTTTTCTAACAGCTTCCTGGTAATAATAATGTGTTCAGGTCTTCAAGATTGTCTTCAAGTCGACAAGATGACGAGATAGAAATGCATTTTCATAAGATTAGATGATGTATCGTACTTCCAGTGAGATTCCATTTTTTTTTCAAATCTATAAACGTATATTTGTGTTTCAGCTCTACAGGTGATGAATTGGATGATGTATCGTACTTCCAGAGAGATTCCATTTTTTTTTCCAAATCTATAAACGTATATTTGTGTTTCAGCTCTACAGGTGATGAAATTAGATAAACGAAGCACACAGTGTCCATAAGTTGACCCTTTTTTAACCATATACGCGTTATATGACCTGTGTAGATAGCAAACCCGAGAAGCTACCTTCTTGATTATAGGCAACAATGATATATCCTATGATAATTAACAGATTGTTGTGTTTACATGAAATTAAACATTCTTGCAGATTACATTTGCTGTTGTTTTTAATACTTTCCATTCCTTAATTATTTGTTGTTATTATGAATCTACAAGAATTCATTTTATTAGTCCTATCATTTAATTAGTTTTTTGTTATTGCAGGCTCTTCGGGATCAGTTGGTAATAACCGCCACTGTGTTACCTGATGTGACCGGTTCTTCTATACCGCACTGCGACAATTTCTGTTTAGTTTGTTTATGTTGTTAACTACCTCTACTTACCAATAGTTGTAAAATATCATCTATCTACTAAACCAATAGGATCTATCGTCTTCTATCTTTGTAAATGTTTGGTCTGTTTCAATACCATCTATTTTGCCTGCTGCCAAAGATTGCCTCAACACTTTCATCTTAGTAATCTATTTGCTTTGGTGTTTAAAAGACAATTTTTTTTAGTCAGCAAATGTATGAACATTATGCTGTGAAGAAGATAATTTTAAAAATGCATACTTGTGGTTTTGTAATCAGTTGCATAAAATTGAATTAAACATTATAAGCAAATATAAAAGGTTTTAATGGATCTGAGAAATTGTAGCTAATATATCAAAATCATGTGATGGTTCTACCTTTCATGGTGTGGAGCCTCACAAAATAATGTTTATTTCTTGGGGATTCAATAACATGGATGTACCCTCACATCATCAATAGCTTGCTTGCATATATTATACATTAGATAACATATGTTATATTTTATAAACAAAATTTTAAATTACTTATCGTAAACTTATATTAAAATTTCTAAATTTGTGATCATAAACCTATAGTATAACTTTTAAATCAATTAAAATATCGCAGCAACGCGCGATCGATCTCTAGTTTATATACAATGAGATCAGATCTGAGATGAGCCGTAAAATTGTAAGAATAAACCCATCAAAAGAAAAACAAAAAAGGTCTAACTCCCAAATCCAATATATTCATTTGTATTGTAGTATACAGAATATGTCGGAATATCATCAAAATAAATACAGGAAATCCACTATATGTCACTGAAAAACTAGATTTTATTTAGAAAATAGAAAAATTATTGAAACTACGACTATGTTACATATATGCAATATAGTAAGACTTTTAGTGATTTTTCCATTTTTCAAATAAAAGTATTTTTACATAAACTTTACCCTCACCTGTATATGTTATGTTTAGCATAAATTTAACGTCTGTTTGACGGCTCACAACCGTCATTAATACTACGCCGTTATCGTATCCGCATAACTATTAACCAACGCCAAAGCGTTACTCGTCACCTCCTTAACCGCCGCCACCCGACCAACCACCTCCGCCTTCAGGTCACCGTCCGCCACGTCATCAAACCCGTCAACACACGTGTCCTGATTCGTCAACGCAGCACTCATCCACGTCTGCACGTTGCTGAGCTGGAACCTCACCGACTCCCCGGTCCACCCCAACCGCTTCATTTCCTTGTGCGATTTACGAATCTCATCAACGGCGTCTCCGAACACCGAGGAGCAGTCGCGGACCGCAGCGGAGTATTCGGTGGTGTTGTCGGAGTCCACGTGGCGGGAGATGGAGGAGACGTAGTTGGACATGTGGTTGGCTTTGGAGAGGGCCACGTGGATTGCCAGCGTGGCAAGGCGGCTGGGGTTGTTTTTGACGGCTCCGGAGTATTTGGAGAGGGAGGTGAAGCAGGTTTGTGGGTAGCGAGTTGTGTGGCAGCTTGTACGGATGTAGTCGGTTTCGGTGGATGTGGGCGGCGGAGGGTGGCCGGCGGTGGTTGACGGTTGGAAGACCGTTGTTGAGAGGATGATGAAGGAGAAGAATAAGGTGGACAGTTGGAGTTCCATTTTGTGTTTTGGTTATTTTAAATCGCCTTTTAAATTAGGATGATAATGAATTAATGATAATGGTATTCGTATTTTTGGGTTTAAATAGACATTTATTGGGTGTGAAATTACCATTCTATCCTTTCGTGGGTAATGTAACTTGTTTAACAATCAAGCTTTTTGATTTGTGTTTCAAACCTAACGACTTTATTTTTCTAGCATGGCCACATCTACAAACCATTGCATTGCGGGTGCGATAGGAAATATAACTCGTTAATATAGACACCGTTTTAACAATTATTTAACAATTAATTATTGAGATATCATATATATTTGATGGTTTAACAAAGATTTATAAAACAAAGTGAATATGTAATCGTATAAAACAAAAATGATTTTGAGAGTTTTGTTAAATATGAAA
Source organism: Deinandra increscens subsp. villosa (assembly GCA_039602395.1). Taxonomy (NCBI): domain Eukaryota; kingdom Viridiplantae; phylum Streptophyta; class Magnoliopsida; order Asterales; family Asteraceae; genus Deinandra; species Deinandra increscens. Next base: position 12,473,245 of record JBCNJP010000020.1, read on the forward strand.
TTGATTGTTTACATATTTATATTTTTATTCTTTGCTTACTTTTCTTTTTGTTTGATAATAATTAATTTAGTCAAATTTATAAAAGACCACTTTTATCGTTTTAAACATTTAAGATTAATATAAAGGAAGATGTTCAAATGAGAAGTTTGTTTTGGGTAAGAAGGATAAGAAGGAATTTTAGCCATTGGATCTTGATCTATAAAAAAGGAAGGAGAGGTATTTTAGTCTTAGCCATTTTTGTTGACTTTTTATTTATTTCCTCATTTTCTTTAAACATTCATAACTTTCACATACGACATTATTTTTTAAAAAAAAATTGCACCATAAAAACGAGCATTTTGACACAATATGAAACAAAAATCTGAACATTTTGAAACAAAAATCTGAACATTTCGGTTTTTGGCATCATATGAAACAAAAATCTCTTTCGGTTTTGGCATCATATGAAACAAAAATCTGAACATTTTGACACAATATGACACAATGATCTGAACAATTTTGACACAATGATCTAATCATTTTGATACAATGACACAATGACACAATAATCTAAACATATTGATACGATCGAAAGAGTATATATATATTTTTAATTTTATATATAAAAACACTGTACGCGTTTTAAAGGAAAAAAATGCTTGTTTTTGTGGTGTATTTTTTTTTTAAAAAAAATATTGTCGTATCTAAGAGTTATGAAGATTTAAAAAATGGGGGAAATTTGATAAAAAGTCAAAAATACCCTTCTATCTATTGTTTTCTTTAGTTTTTATCTCTAATTCTACCCAGAAAAACTTTGAGCCATAGATCTTCATTTAATTGAAGATCTAATGGCTATGATTCCTTCTTATCATTCTTATTCAAAGTAAACTTCTTACAATAAACTCACCATTAACATAAAATCAATATTGTAGTTTTGAAATATATTATAATTAATCTTTACATTCTTATCTTTATCTTTACATACTAATAAAAAATAACTTAACTACTAGAACTTGTCCAAGTAGTTATCAGGTGATAATGGGAGACTCATGACTTTAAGGTCACGAGTTCGATCCTTAAGCCTCACATGTGTTTACTACTGGCTGTTCGCGGAGGTTGTTTTTATCTGGAATGAGTTCGAATTTGATTTTAAAAGTTTGAATTTCAAATAGTTTCATTTGAACAATCGGAGTAATATGAATTTGATTTGATAAACACCCCTCCGTCATTTTTTTTCTTCAACAATTTAATCGTAAATATTTATTAGATCTTAATAACAAATCTAATGGTCTAAAATTATTTTTATTCTTTCTAGATTAAACAAAATTCTTAGAATAACTTTCACTTTCTTTATTTGAATAAATCTATACTATACTATATTATTTGAATAAGTGTTTTAAGGGGACAAAATAGTATTTAAACAAAAAGTTAACATGATGTTTTAAAAGGAAAATAGAAAAAAATTAAACAATTTATTTAATTATCATGGACATTTATAATATTATATAAGTAAAGTAAATAATAAGTACAATTACTTTTCTTTGAACGGCAATTCAAGATCATTGACGAAGGCATTACCAACCCATCCGATCATCTTCACTCCTGGGGTGACAGTGACTGGCACATCCCCTATGGGGTAACTCGTACATCAACCCTTTGCACTCAACCAGGACATAGTTCAGGGGGAAACTAACCTAATGCCAGAAAACCCCCTGTGAGGATTAAACCCTGACCTCTCAGTCAGAAACTCAACCCTCGCTCAGATAATATTGAAACAATTGTTTGTTGGTAATAAGTAAAATACTATAAATTGTCTTTCATCTATAGAAACGTGTATCTTGTTGCAAATTGTTGTTTGCATAGCATCACGTGGATTTCCGACTAATAATAATTAATATATGTAATTATTTGGTCCATTATATCGACACATGATTGCTAAAACATATTCAATATCACACGCTTTGGAAAACAACGTCTTTTTAAAGAAATATGCTATGGTGCAAGAAACCAATAGCAAACTGAAAATTAGGTCACACAAATTCTCACCACAAAACCTAAATGACGATTATATAAACAAGTTTTTTTTGAACGACATGTTTCACACAAATTCTCACCACAAAACCTAAATGACCATTATATTATTATATGATAAAGTTTTTATTAACGACATGTTTGGCTTAGTGGCATTGCCTATTTATATACTAGGGAAAAGATATACAGAAAACTAACAATTATCTAGAAAACCAAAAAACCAGCATTTTTTTCTCTGTAAATTCTTCATATATTAATAATTTTTAAAAAGAATTTTACCAAAAAGTCTATAACTTTATTAGCTTTATTTATGGGAAAAAAATTTAAAAGGTAAAAAATTTAGTGATTTTTTATTAGTGCATCATGTAATAGTACTAATAGTATTGCATAATGCATTATAATTAAAACTACTTAAAAAGAATAAATTTAACTTAAATATGGACGTGGTTTATGCGAATAATGTAAAAAAATAAAGAATTGGCATTTTATAAACCAATTTTATATTATTGTTGCATAGTGCATTATTAATTTCAAGCTAAAAGCTAAAATCCTAATTTTATTTTATTATTTAGAAAAACTCAAAAAATGTTTTTAAAGTTTTTTTCTTTTTCCAGTATTCTTAAAATCATGAAAGAAACATATAAAAAAAGTTTTAAAAAAATTAATTTTTTTCTTGGTTTTTTTGGTTTTTTACAAAATATTGGTTTTTTATAGAACTCAACCCTTATATACTAATCTTCAATTTAAAAGAAAATATGGTTATTTTTAGAAAAACTCTTATCTCTAGTCCTGGAATTATTTTTGCTCATAACCGGTTTTGAAAGTAAAACCCTTAAGGTCTCAAGTCCTCCTAAATACGATTGAGCTATGAGCTCGTTGGTATTATATGATATGAAAAACCGAGGTGGTGGGCAAATACCTTGGTTGCGGAAGCGGATCGAGCCTTTGTGTAACTCGTTTTTGTAGAAACAAATGAACACCCGGATATGAACACGATGGTGTTTGAGATGTGATGATGATGATGAGCAAAGCTAGTGTAAACATGGATATATGAAGAACAAGATAGATAGATAAACAAGGTGGAATGATAGATAACTAAAGATAATCGAATGATTACATTTTACCTACCCCACACATTCCCGGGTATCATGAACTTATTAGGTGAGTTCATGAACCCTCGACAAGCTTCAAAGAACCATGACTAACTCTCTCTCAAACATACACTCATCAAGTCTTTCACATGAGAAAGACTTACTATATATACTACAAAACTCACTAAGGGCATAATAGTAAATCTACCAACTAGTGACAATATTTAAACAATAAATAATATTCACTAGAGCCATCTTCTTTAGTTGAGTCTTGTGTCTTGAGTTGTCATGTTCTTCACCGTGTTGTCGGGACGGTAGACATTAAGAGGCCGTTGAGTATTATCACATCTATCCAAATCTTGTTGGCTCGGTATCTCGATTCCCAACAATCTCCCCCTATTTGGTAGACTGTATACTCAACACTTGTGACATTGATTCTTTGTATTCTTGCAACTTGGCTTCAAGAAAATCTTCATGTAGTTTCAAATCTTTTATTCTTCAATTCTCCTTTGTGAAGCTCCCCCTACAATAAACATTCTTCTAGCCTCAACCCATAGGCTGTAAATGTATAGGGTGTTTACAAACTTCAACACAATGGCAAGCTACTTGAGGACTAAGTCATAACTCAAGGTACCAATATTGTTGAAAGTAAACAATATAAAGGATCTATGAAAAACTCGAGAATTAAATCCACAATTCAACCATCTTGAAATACTTGGCCGAATACCAAACCAATGCTTTGCACGAAGATAAACCACTTCTTTTTGTGCTAATAATCTTGCCTTCGATTTTTACCATAATGGCATTGACACAACTGTTACGGCTTGAGGACGCTTCGAAGATTAAAATTCACGTTGCTTTCTTTTGCTAAAGCCATTGCCAAAAGTCTCATCAAATCATCACATCTTCTCCCCCTAGACTTTTGCAACCCGTAGCAAAATAAATAAGCATCTTCTGTTGTAATCAAAACCCGGAAACAACCTTTTCAACAAAATACCCTTAGAATTCAATAAGCCAAAATCCAACAGTAGCTAACCCATATTCATTTTTCATGTAGAAAACCCAAACTTGTGCACATCCTTAGTCTTCAATATTGCTTCTAAACACGTCTGCTTATAACGAAGCAAGAAAAAAAAATAAGAATAGCTTGGTATCTACGATGTACCTTATTGTATGATTTAACAAGGTTGCAATGGATTCCCGTGGCTTCATTGAGGTTTGTTGAGGTTGTAAGTTGACAACAAAAGAAAATATAACAGTAGCTCACTATTATATTTATTCAAAATCTGTATTGCTTCTGCTCCGATTTTCTGCCCAAATAGGTTAATAAGCCTGGTCTGGTCGGTTTATTTGCACAGCCCAAAATTGAGAGTAAGTAGCAGCCCATAAGAAGGAAATAGGCATGGCCAGAAGCTTTTCACCGCCTCTCTCTTCTGTCGACGGGAAACAACAGAGACCGGCGACCTTTTGATGGCAATTTCCAGTGACCGATGCTGTGAAGAAGTGAACTCGACGGCCTGATGGTGAACGGAACCAAAAGTCGTCGCCCTGAACTTGAGTAATTTCGAATACCGGTGGCTTCGATTGCGAACAGAGACGGATACCGGTTGAACATTCCGTTTGAAGTTGGTTGGGCCGGAACAGTGATCTTCCGGTTGAAGCTCGCGATTTCCGCTTGAAGTTCAGAGTTCCGGTTGAACTCTCGAGATCTGGTTCAAGCTTGAGTTCCGGTTGAACCACGTTTTCCGGTTGAAGTCGATTTTCGCTTGAATGTGTAGTTCCGGTTGAATTAGGGCTTTCCGGTTCAAGTTGAAACGGAATATGACTTCCGGTTGAACATTGAGCTTCAAGATTTCCGGTTGAAAAACGAGGTTCCGGTTGAACTTAAACGTTTTTCCGGTTCAAGTTTTCCGGTTGGAGGGTCCAAGCGGAGCATTCATTTTTCCGTTTGAATGTTGAAACAGAAGGAAATTGTTTTCCGGTTCGTGAGGTTTTCTTCCAGATGGTATGGTTGCAATCAGGTACAGTTTCGATGGAGACAAGAGACTTAAATTTGCAGAAAGTAGACTTTTACCTTTTCTGATTTCATCTTCAAATCACGACAAATATGGCATGTTCTTCAACTTTTGTATTATTTGTGTATGAAACGACAAAAGTTGCATGCCATGCTTGCAATTTGTTTGTATGTAATATAGAGATACACAAAAACACAAGAGCAACCTTATATTTTCTTCAAATCTTTTTCCGCCATCGACCCGAGACCATTTTTTTTATCTTTGTCAACCTGCTTCTTACGATCAGAACATAGAGATGATCGAGTTGCGACCTCGTGTTACATCTTTTTCCGAGTTCCTTCACACAATCGTTTTCAAAAATAATCATTTAGCACTCTATATCTTTTGTGTAGCTCTCATGATTTTAGAGAGAGAAAGTAGTGCCATGGAAACTTGAAGAAAGTAAATGTGAGGATAAGACATGTAGGTGGCTTGTGGCAGAAAAAGAAGTTGGATAAACGAATGACTTTACCTTTTGTGGAACTCAAGAGAAGTAAAAAGCTTTAAAGCAAATTGAGTTTGACACACAAACTTTTGACTTTAACCAAAAATAGGTAGATAGCCTTTTGTTATAAAAGTCAAATTGGTAAAAAAAATGATAAAGTGGACAGAAAGTTGCAAATCTCGAATATGTAAACCATGTGCAAGAGATTATCTATTTTCTTTTTCTTTTAAAATAATAAACATGATTTAATATAGGAGACTAAAATCAACAATAAGTTATGAAGATCTGGGTATGGGTTTTGAAGGAATATGTAAGCCAAAACCCACTTTGTATTTAACAAAGTTAAACACAAGAACCCAAACGAGTTTCTTCAAAAACTTGAGAATATTTGAATAAACAGATCTTGACTATTATAATTAAGAAAAATTCAAAGACCTTTTTCAAAAACTTTGAAAGACATGGAGGGGATTCAAAATCTTTCTAAAAAGTTTACATCTCCATTTGTTTACAAAAACAAGTATCTGAGCACAAAGTTGAGAAATCAACCGTGAGGTTGCAATTTTCTCGACCATGGCTCTGATACCAATTGAAAAACCGAGGTGGTGGGCAAATACCTTGGTTGCGGAAGCGGATCGAGCCTTTGTGTAACTCGTTTTTGTAGAAACAAATGAACACCCGGATATGAACACGATGGTGTTTGAGATTTGATGATGATGATGAGCAAAGCTAGTGTAAACATGGATATATGAAGAACAAGATAGATAGATAAACAAGGTGGAATGATAGATAACTAAAGATAATCGAATGATTACATTTTACCTACCCCACACATTCCCGGGTATCATGAACTTACTAGGTGAGTTCATGAACCCTTGACAAGCTTCAAAGAACCATGACTAAGGTGCTGTTTGGTTCGTGCTGAATCATTTGGTACTGAATGAATAAGTTGTCTGTATGGTAAAGAAATGCTGAATTAATAAGATGATGAATCATTATGTGCTGTTTGTTTGGACATCTGAATAACTATATAATAAAATAAAAAAAAAACACTAACAAATCAGTTTGAGAATAAAAAAAAATCTATTTTTTGTTTCATGTAGCTTGTCCCATGGGTATGATAACAAAACATCAAAATTTTATATTGATTACCTTGTCCCATATTGTTGTGAGAACAAAAATTCTATTTTTTTTTCATTAAGCTTGTCCCACATTGATGTGGGAACAAAAACAAGGTTAGTTTATATATGAAAACCTACATGACATATTAAGTTCTTATGTTGTGTTTTACTCCGATATCTAACCGCGCGCAGGGGGGGTGCAAATTTGGTAAAATTGCCTTCCCGTACGTACGACCTGCGGACACGAATGCAACTCCGAAAAGTGGGGGGCGAGCACAAGTTTCGTTTTTTGGTGGCATTTGTTTCACCCGTTTTTTTTCCCAGCCCCTTTCACCCGTTTCCGTTTTTTTTCGTTTTTTTTCCAGCCCCGTCGTCCTTCCTTCAGCCTTGTCTGGATCAAAAAGGCTCCGGATTCTGCCTTTTCCGGCCAGACGGAAATCTCCTTTTCGGTCAGATAGTTCGCGGCAAACCAAACACCAACTTATGATAAAATGTCTTAATCGGGCAGTCATTTTGCCCAATAAGACATGATTAAGACCAATCAAACAGGCCCTAACTCTCTCTCAAACATACACTCATCAAGTCTTTCACATGAGAAAGACTTACTATATATACTACAAAACTCACTAAGGGCATAATAGTAAAACTACCAACTAGTGACAATATTTAAACAATAAATACTATTCACTAGAGCCATCTTCTTTAGTTGAGTCTTGTGTCTTGAGTTGTCATGTTCTTCACCGTGTTGTCGGGACGGTAGACATTAAGTGGCCGTTGAGTATTATCACATCTATCCAAATCTTGTTGGCTCGGTATCTCGATTCCCAACATGATAAAATAATTAGGTTACCATAATTTTAACCTATTACACGTACTTAATGTACAAGTAATGTTAATTATTGTGTTTTTTTAAACATATGAAATTAATTAATTAGCAAATAATTGTACTTCACAATCATATATTGAGGAAAAGAGGGTTAAGTGAACCGGTCCAGTTTAATAATTGAAAATCGAACCGATTAAATATCGGAATGGTAAAAACTTGTCTAAACTGTCGATTTTAAACCAGTTTGAGTTTTCTATGTGACAAATCGGCTGGTTATTAACCAGTTGAAAAATTGGTTATTGGTTAAGGTACTAAAAGTTGTAACTTTTTAACATACTGTTTTTATCGGCTAATTGATGGAGTGGTTCACCAGCTACGGTTTTAAGGGTCCAAAACGGATTTTTAACATGTTTTTGAATAACCCAAATTTTACCAATTCTGTTTTAAAACGAACAATTATTTCAAATCCGATCAGTTAACCGATTTTTGCAACTCTAATCATATGCGTAATATGAAGCAAGATACGAGTAATCATGGCAACGAGTACCATTGTTTGGCTGTGTTTGTGACAGGCCTAGCTAGCGTACACACACATTCAAACAATTATTAAATATAATATATATAGAAATCAATGTAATTTTGTTGTTTTAATACGTATGATCAAACGTTCATGTTACAGTCCAAACAAAAGAACTTAAATGAAGAGATTAGTCTAGTAGTGAGAGAGTTTATTTAGATTACATATAAACCATATATCAGTTGCCCATATAACCGATTTGAAACAAGTCTTATACTTTACAATAGTTTTGATGCGTAACAATCGACATACCGTGCTTAAGGATCAACGTTTTCATTCGTCACAGCCACATTAAGTTGGAAGAAATTAATAAATTATTCATGTGAAAAGAATCTATCAAAAAGTAACAAGTAGGATAAATAAGTTAAGCTTTCCCACAAAAGAAAGTGGAAGCAATGAGTATATTCATGCCCAAAAGTTAGGTTGGAATGTCTAGTAGGCTGTTTATTACGTGTACTATATTCTATAAATCTGTATATGGTTCGAAAAACAAACAGATCGATACTCATCTAAACTTTGTATCATATCAATTTTACTAGCTTATCTATGCTAATTAGCTAATTAAAACATAGATCAATAACCAATATGGGAGTAGCCCACTTGGTAGAGGCTCTATCCTCTTAGGTGGAGGTCCTAAGTTCAAATCCAGGCAATGATGTATTGTTGTGTAAATAACCACCATCAAAAATAACTTAAAATTGAATTCATAAACACACATATAGATCGATGAGAGAGTTTTGTGCAAAAATACTATATATTAAGCTAAGTGTAATCATAAAGCCCCATAAAGCCTATTACTAGGACGTTTGCGTCATGTGGCGGATGACGTGGCAAGGGGCTTTATGGGTTGAAGGTGTGTAGTGATAAAGCCCCTCCGATAAGTGATTCATCATTATTTTTTTTTAATTTAATTAAACTAAATTCAAAGAAAAGGTATTCATTGGTTCCTTTTACAGTTTCTCTCTTCCACCCGGCGCTTTGTGGGCAACGCCCTGGAGCTCAAAAACACCCATAGCGCCCCGGAGGGTGGGGGCCCGGCGCTATGGGGGCGTTTTCGGGGCGTTTTGGGCGAAAAAACCCTCCAAACCGCCCATTACGATCGGTCTTACAAACAAATATAAAAGAAAATAACTTGATCAATTATTAACATTTAAAGTTTTTGAAGTACAAAAATTGGAAATTTAATGTTTATGTAATTTTCAAAAACTAAAAAATGTACAACTTACACATGTCACTACTCACTACATAATATCAAAGCCTGAAATAAATAAAATATGATGGTTAAAGTAGTAAATAGTCAATAATTAAGATTTCAAAATAAAAAATTAAATAAAAAACCAAATTGGAATGTTACTTTTAAACAACTTTATGATTTAATTAATATGCTTATATTAACTTTTTATAGAATGGCTAACACATGCTTTTTCAATTGTCCTTCTACTCTTTACATTTGTGCATAGTGCCCATTCTCATTGAGAGATACTCCATTAAAACATTTTAATATCACCACACTAAAAATCCTTTAAGGGTCATGTATTAACTAAATTTACTATATGCGTATTGTTATGGAGATAATGTTAACATACAAAACCGACACATTGTATAACGGTATGTAAAGAAATAAAAATAAAAAACATTTAACAACCAAAACGCGTTAAACCAAAAGCAATGTTATACTACTGTACCTAAGGAAATCTATGTGTACCTAAGGAAATATATGTGTACCTATTACACCACAAGAAAAACACAAACTCCTTTGCCAAGCTCAAACAACTCAATTACAAATAGTAAAATATTACGTTACAACGTTTAGATTAGAAACCGAATGCTAAAAGTGTTGGGCCTATAACCTAAAATTATGTTACAAGACTATATCTATTACACCACAAACTTATATGGAAAAGTCGTCGCGTTTAGATAAAAAAAAATATTTTCCTCTTTTTAGTGTAGCAAAGAAAAAAACCAAAGGCAAAACAATAAAAGTGATAATAATATAAAAATGATAAATATAACGAACTCCATTAATGTAGTATGTATGTAAGTAATTAAAAAAATTCATATTCATTAGTCAGTTATTCATTAGTATGTAAGTAAGTAATTAAAAAAAATCAAAAAGTGGCTCGACTTGGGTACAGTTTCATGTTCCAATCCGAGAGACCTGCTGGATTTTTTGGATAATCTAAAGATGTCGAACAAGAAGAAAGATGTGGTGATTGTGATCTTCTTCATTTGGTGGTGGTCCATATGGAAAACCAGAAATCTGGCCATATACCATCCTTCTAAAAATGGGAACAGTAGTATTTTTGATTCAGTGATGCTTAATTCTTTTACATGGTTTTGTTCTAGAAACGATAAGTGTTCCATTAGTTGGAATAACTGGATGATTAATCCCCTCCTTTTCATGTAATTTCTTGGCTCCGTTATGAGTCTTTTTAATAATATACTACCGTTCCAAAAAAAAAATCTAATTCATTATGTCTTATGGAAACATTTTAGTGGGTTAATGGTATAGAAATTATAAGAATGTCTAATAATTGTAGAATGCAAAGTTTGCGAACCCAATAAAGACCCGGTGGGGTTCTAGGTATCCACGGAAATGTAAAATGTATTGGTAATTATTTGAATTAAATGATTAAAATACTAAAGGATTTTTTTTGAGACATCCAAGGTTTGCAAAAATGACTTCTCTTTTAGATATTTTGGCACCAAAGTCACAAAGGGTTTGTGAAAATTACTTCTTTTTAACTGTTTTTGAACTCAAGACACCCATAGTTATCAAATCTTGAATATAATAGCTCATTTTAGTACTGATTTTTTTATTTATGTTATTTTTTACTAATTTTAACTTTTTAACACCCGCTGAATAAATTTTCTAAATCCGCCAATAAAGTTATATTCAAAATAAATTTAAACTACTATATCAAAATGCACAACAGTATCAAAGTACGTAAGATCTTTTAAATGGTTAAGTGTCCAAGTTTAGTAATGAATAAAATATATAAAGTAAAAATAACATTTGAGGGTGTAATATAATATTCATTCATTTGTGAAAATAAACAATTATATATTAATTAAACTAATAATAACTTAACACAAAATGATAAGTATTCTTTAAAGCGTAAACTTTTTAACAAAAAAAATATCACACATCTAACCACTTTTCAGTTTTCACACTAACGGTCGTTAGTGGATGGATGAAGGAAGAAGGTCAACTACAAGATAATTGGACGGAAACGTCAAAAATTAACCCCACAATAGCAAGCGTGGGACGGTCCACTGCCGAAAAGTCATTAAGACTTATTATTTATTTCTAATTTTAATAATCATAGTGCAAAGCCAGTGCAGACACCACGACATTCCTTCCTTTCGATTCCTTTTCGACTCTATTGATTCGTTTTCGATTCTATTTACGGTCCTAGTTTTATGCGGGGTGTAAACTAGAGGTGCAAAAATCGATTTGAAACCCAAACCGAACCGGTTTCTAAATCGGTTTGGGTCAACACCGGTTTGAGTCAAAACCAGTTCGGTTTAAGAACCGAAACCGGTGAGTAAACTTGAAAATCGATGAAACCGGTTTGAGTTTAAACCAGTTCGGCCGCTTAATTTTTTTTTAACATTATATAAACTTAAAAAACATATTTTTTATTGAATTAAAACTTAAAACATTACAATCACAACTTGTCCAAACTTAAAGCATTACAAAGATAAATAATTTCGAAACGAAAAATACAAAGATAGATGGTTTCGATTAAACGTTTATGCTCGAGTTTAATCCATTGCCGCCGCCGTAGCTCGATCTTTTGCTTGTCGTAAGTGAGCATTTTTTTCTTCATCGGAAAGTGGAGTAGAATCCCCCGTTTCTACTTCGTGTAACGCCGTCTCCGTTTCGATTGCACCTTCAAGATTAGAAACTTTTTGTATACATTCCATAGCGTCTAGGTGATCCTTCAAGCAAATGCAAACCTCTAGCGACTCGGAAGTGGTTGCCGATTCCGAAGCTACCGTGGAAGCTTGGACACTTAGTAGGTCTCGGGCCATGGCGAAAAGAACGGGAAATTGTGTTTGATGTTTTTTCCACCAAGCCAAAATATTGAAGTTATCAAACAGATCGTTGTTTAGAAGTGGAATCAAATCGGTCCCTTTGTATCTCCTAAACTCACTACTTGGGGTGCTACTTTTGGCATGTTTACTACTCATGTTTCTTAATGTGTTGAAAAGATTTCGGCTTTTGTTAGTTTTTAAGCTACTAGTAGATGCCGAACTCGATCATTGACTCATGTATGTTGCTTATATTACCATACTTTTGATAATAAACTTCATACATGTTTGAAAATGTGAGTTAAAACGATCTTTTGTTATTTAAGAAAAATTAGGAGATCATCATCATTTAAGTCCAAAGCATTTGTGATATCCTCAATCAAGATTTCAACACCGTTCACGTTGAAAAAGGGGTTCAAAGCAAGGGTACGAGTGAAGACAGCCGGTAAATCCTCAAATTTTTTTTTGAATTTTTCCTTCATCGGGCCAATCATTTTTTCAAAAACCTCACCTTTCAAAGTCATTTACTTTGTTACACATATAAAACATTTGATGAAGTGATGAGCTACTCGTGAGATAGTAAACTCCCGATAAGTATGTAGTGGCGGTTTTAAAAGGTTCAAGCAAATCGGTTAATTTTTTAATACTTTCCCAACCCAAAGTATAAAATGTTTCAACGAAACCTTGTTGAGCAAGTTGGTCATGAAACGATTTTAAAGAAGGTTGTTGCCTGATGGCACAATCCAACATTTTTCTTGTCGAGTTCCGCCTAGTTGAAACATCCCGATTCGGTTCTAAATAGAGCGAACCCGTATATCTGCACTAACGACGATATTCGATATATCGTTTCTTTCCACTATTAAAAACATCTTTTAGAATTTGTCGAAAATCATCTTTTATCATTTTTTTTAAGAACAAATGCATTTTTGGATTTATTAAGGTGACTGACATGGAATGCAATTGAAAAACCAAAAAAGCCCAACAAGTGTGGTCTCTCTCATTTTAAATTGTAGAAAGAGCTTAAAGATCAATAAAAAAAAGCTATTGGGCTCTGTGAGAAATTGGGCTACCGATCTCTTATGAAAAGCTATTGGGCCGCATGTTATTTATATCAAACTAATTAGAATTTTAAAACATGATAAAACTAAGCATCTTTAAATATTTTTATCTCACTTGTTGCTATTAAAACTCATGTAGAAACAAAGTTCGATGTGGGGCTTCGGAGATTGGCTATGAAGGAACAAAAATTTGATAGATACTTAAAAAAACTCGAGCTTGAATGGTTTTAACGAGCATGAAGAAGATCCTGAAATGATTATTAGGATTTACTGGTCCGCTAGGAATTGATGTTCCGGAGTCAAGTGGATCAATATCCAAATTAAAGAGAATAATGTACGTTAATCTAATTTGGATCGAACCGAATCAAGGAGTTTGAATTAAACATTAATTCACAGTTTATCATTTATCTATTTAATATATTTTAAAAGATATTATTAACTTTATGATTTTTTTTTCTTCTAATTTTCATTAACTTGTAGATTAAGTTTGTTTTGTATATAACTCCTGATAATGTCTATTGTTTTTTACTATAGTAAACTTAGAGAAGCTCTATCTAGTATATATATTAAAGCAATAAAGTTACTTTAGTTCAATTTGATATTTTCTTATGCTTTGGCTTTAGTCTATTGTTTCACTCATCTTTATATATACCAACAAATCAATAATTGCCTTGATAGATAAGTTAGGTTGAAACTTCCAACTAGATATAAAGAAGCTTCACTTGTCTACTTGAACTTAAATATTCTTTACTTGGAATCAAATATCTCCCAACTTTCAAACTCACCACCACCAAACACCCATAGCCTATTCTTTATCATCATGTATTCCCCACAACAACCACCACCACCACCACCATCGGCTCCTCCACACGCATACCATCAACCACAACCGCCCACACCCCCACAACCTCAGTATGCCACCGGTGTCCCATCTCACTATGTTGCTCCTCCTGCCTGCAATCTAAACTGGTCCAGCAGTCTGTGTGCCTGTTGCTCCGACGTCCCCAACTGTAAGTCTCACCTTAGTTTCCTTTAGGTCTTGTTGGTAAAAGCAGGTTGATGATTAGAGCTTACAATGTGTTTGTGAACAGGTTGCTTAACATGTTGGTGTCCATGTATTACTTTTGGACAAATAGCTGAGATTGTTGACCAAGGAACTACTTGTAAGTTGATTCAGTTTTACTTAAACATCTTGCTTTAATAAGTTATAGATATATCATATATTTTTAGACATATCATGTTTTTCTTTAATCTTGGAATATTAATTTCTAACCATTTCTATAGTATCTTGCTAGCTAGCTAGCTAACTCCATCTTTTAAACAAATTGAGTACTGATATTTCATAGAAAATATTTACACAATGGGTGTCTTGGATCGATGTGACATGTAAGAAGATCAACATTTATCCTTGGCTAAGGAGGCTCGAACACTATGGACCAATCAATGATCTATAGTTGACTAACTGAATATTTTTTTACTTGAATATATATATCTGAGTCATGACTGATTATAAATACACATGGTGTGGACCAATCAATTTATTTTAAATGAAGACCTTTTATTATATTTATCAAATACATATTATCTAGTTATACATTTTGACTTGGTCATTCAGAAGAGATTCTTTCTCGATCAGAATAGTGGAATGGAAATGGAGGCCATTTTCACAACGTGGATGTCTTTTCAATGGCGAATGTAGTAAATAAAGAATGAAGTCCCAGAAATACAATGGTTTTTTCATGGTTATGTAGATATTTGAGATAAGCATATATACCAACTTACTAAGTGTTTTGTATTGTTTATTACAGCTTGTCGAGTGCATGGTGTTCTCTATGCAATAGTAGCAGCTCTCACTTGTTGTGGATGCATGTATTCTTGTTCGTATCGAACTAAGATGAGGACTCAATATGGCTTGCGTGAAAGTCCATGTAACGACTGCCTTGTTCATTTGTGCTGCGAACCATGCGCCTTGTGTCAAGAGTATCGCGAGCAGTGGCGGATCCAGGAAAGAATATCAGGGGTAGCGGGGACTAACGGGGGTTCGGGGGCAGCGCCCCCGGAAAAAAAATTTAGGTAGTTAACGGGCTTTTAATCATATTTTTAAGAGCCTTTTGATCATATTTTTAAGTAAAAGCTATAAAATTTCTTCCAGGGGTCGCGAAAAATTCGTTTCAGGGGTCGCGAAAAACCGAAAACCTATAAAAAAAAAAAATTACACGTCGGGGTAAAAGTTCAGGGGTAGCGGGCGCTACCCCTGGACCCTTACTGGGTCCGCCCCTGATCGCGAGCTTAAATACCGCGGGTTCGACATATCCATAGGTAAAGACAATATGAGCTTGTGTGCATCTGCTTAAATTAATGTATATCTTTTTACAACAACAAACATATGCATGTATCTATCATTTACGGTGAAAGTTTGAATAAGTACAAAGGACATTTTGTGTATAAAAGGTACGAAGAATTCTGGACCATTGATCTAGGAAATCAATGCTTCAGATATAATTCAAATCCAATAAAGAAAGTTTTAAGTATGAAAAACGCTAACGGATAAAAGAGAAATAATATATAATTGCTGTTTATTTTTTTCAACTTCTTATTTTTAAACGTTTATAACCTTTTTATATAATATATATATTTTTAAATTACAACCTAATTAAAATCGAGAATTTTATTTTCTTTAGTTTGAGTATAGTATTCTATATTCTTATAAAAAAATCTTGTATGTGCTCTTGTATAATTTATGTAATTATAAAATAGGTTGGATAATTATATGTATAACTTACGTAATAATCCTTATAACTTGAATGATTCTTATATAAGTGTAATTATAGAATATGTTACATCATTAAAAAAATAAAGCTTGCATTTAAATATAATTTGTATTATTATCATCAAATTTGTGTGGTAATAAATTCCCATATGCGCGACAGATAGATTACTTTTTTTCTTAAATACACTTGACGAGGCCTAGTTATTTCGTAGACTTTGTACACATATCACCCTCTCTATAATTCGTTTACCTGCTATCTATTTTGTTATCGAAAGAAAAATAGACATATTCACCGATGAATTTCATTAATATCACCGGTGAATCAAATGGTTACTAAATATTAGTTAATATATAATGTTTTTTCTCACCCGTTTATTTTAATATGTAATAGACCATATCATGCATACATTTTATTCTAATGATGAGTTTAATGTTGAGGAATAATTTCAGGCTGGCAAGGTAACATAGAGAGGCAAAATTACGGGGTACAAATGCCGCCAATGGCTTCTGGAGGAATGTACCGTTAAGTAACGAGTAATGACACGTCATGAACGCAATAGCCAATAGGAGAGTTTTTAATTTGTTATTTCTCAAACACTTTGAAACTTCAACTATTTTTACACGCTTATTAATAATTTCAAAATTTTTATGTAAATTTTATATAAAGGGGTATAATAGTCTTTTAAACATATAATTAAAATTATGTTTTAATAAAAGATGAAAATTTAAACAATCATTTTAATGATAATTGAACTTAATGATATAAAGTAAAAAAATAAGTCAAATACAAAAACTATCTTTCAAATATAGAAACAATATTGTATAGTAAATTGTCTTCGCCGTAACATCGTGCAGGTTTCCTACTAGTAATACATATAAGAAGGACAAAATGGTTTTTTACTTAAAATTTAAGAGTTTAAGGTGTAAAATTTTATGGTATGACACCTCAAACAATAACCAGATTATAATAGAAAGTTGAAGACTCAAGAACACTCAATACAACAATCGAATTGTACAACAACGACCAATCGAATACACAGATAACTGATATAGTGATCCAAACAATTACCTGACTCACAATTCAAACAAGAACAAGATCAATCATAATGATTTGTCTTCACGAACTCAAGATCTTAACCGAAACGATTCTAATGAACAAAAGAGAGAAGATGTGTGTGTTGTTGAACGTGTAAAATGTGGAAAAATATCCGTCCTATATGACAAACAACACACACACTTTATTTATTAACCACATCCATAACCATCTAAGATGGAGCTCTAGTCTAAGTCCATCAAGCAACCCGATCCATCATCAGGCTACAAGCCCATACTTTAGCCCAACACCTTCACCCGATTCAACCTTCAACCTGATCACAGCTACAGCTCCGATGTCACTAGCATATGGTCGTGTGTTAGACCTACATGGACTGGTAACAGTCTCCGAAGGTGGTTGCTGAGACCGATGAGGTGATTGTTCAGAGATAGATTCACCCATAATCTCATCATTAGGAGTGTGGCCACAATCAGAATGTGGTACTTCAGTATTATTAAACAAGTCAAAAAAGTTTAAGTTGTTAACATCTTGAAAAATGCTTTTATCAGACTCATGTAAAGTTTGTTTTTCTTTATATGGAAATATTTTTTATGAAACTTTACATCTCTAGTAAAAATTACTTTTTCTTGATCCAGATTCCACAATTTATAACATTTCTTTTGGTTTGAATAACCAATGAGGACACATTTGTCAGCATGTGAACCAAACTTGTTTGAATTGTTTAACACACAACTAAAACATAAGCAACCAAACATTCTGAGATGCCTAAAGAGGGACTAAAACCATATATTAGTTCATATGAAGATCTACCATTTAGCACAGAGGAAGGAATCCTATTTATCAGATAAGTTACAGTTAGAACACATTCAGACCAAAACCTTAGGGACAATCCGCTTTTAAACAAAAGAGCTCTAGTAACATGAAGGAGATGCCTATGCTTTCTTTCAGCAATACCATTTTGCTGTGGGGTTTATAAGCAACAAGTTTGATGTAAAATTCCCTTTTCAGTAACGAAACTATGCATTGTGTTATTTACAAATTTTGTACCATTATCACTTTTAGTAGTGTTATTGTTTATTTCAAACTGGTTTTAAGCATACTGCAGAAGGCTTGGAAATTAAAAAAATACCTCATCCTTTTGTTTCATTAGATTCAACTAAACAACCATTGACCCTTGAGTGATCATCAACCAAACTAAGGAAGTACTTAAATCATTTCTTACTTTGTACTTTATAAGGTCCCCACACATCCATATGTATTAGTTGCTCTATTTTTGTTTTTGTTTTATGATCACTCAATGGAAAAGGTTTCCTATGTTGCTTAGCCCTATGACATGTCTCATAAGAAAGATTGTTAATAGTGAATTTCAGAGATAATTTATCCTTTAGAATGCTTAAAACAGGTTAAGAGGGATGGCCCAACCTAGAGTGCCTTAGATTTACCATATCAAAGCTCTTGTAACACACCTTATTAGACACATAAGTATAGACCATTAGATTTAATATTACCAGTCACCAGGACACTTTTTGTTTGTGAGTCCTGTAAAGAACATATGTGTTCATTAAAGGAAATAACACATTTACTATCTTTGGTTAACTTGTAAACAAACATCAAGTTGACACAGTACTGTAGTCTGGAACAACAAACACACCCCACTACACAACTTTATCTATTGTATGTTTGGTTGTGCTTATTTAGGTGTAAAAGGACTTTTAGACAAAAGGACTTATTGACTTTTAAATTTTACAAATGGAGTTTGTAAATAAATGTTTGGATTAGCTTTTGTGGTGGAAAAAACTAATAAGTTAATAAGTTGTTTCTAAAAAATGTTTGGATTAGCTTATTTAGGTAAAATGACCAAAATAGACATCCTTTATAGATATTTGTGTTTATTTGAGGGTATAAAAGTAATTTGTTAATCTAAAAGTCAAATGGAGTTTTAAAAGCCAAGATTTCTTGGCTTTTGGGTTAATAAAGAAAACTCCTTCTCCAAAAGTTGTTTTAAAAAGTGTTTTTGCACTATCCAAACATTTTTTTTAACTTATTGGCTTTTTGAAAAGCCAATAAGTTAATAAGTTGGTTTGTAATGGTTAGCCACCAATTTTAGTGACCTTTACAAAAGTTCCATTTGGGTGTTTAACCTTTATATTGAATTTAGAAACATCAACATGAGTTTCAATGCCTTTATAAGACATAACAATTGCTTAGCCCCATAATCCACAATCCACCCAGTTTTATTTTGAGGATCAATATTATTAGAAAAGTAAAGACATGTTGACTAACACTTGTGGAACAGAAAGGATTATCAAACCTACCTCCAACATTATAACTCTGATGGATATCACTAGAACTATTTACTTAACAGGCTTAACAACTTGGAGACCTGTTCTGGAGTGAAAGAATTTACGAAAGAATTTACAGAAGTTGAAGTGTTATCACATATGGAATTATTTGATACACTTTTCTTCAATCGACTATTCCTAGGTTTCATCCATGTTAGGTATCCAATTAGTTCAAAACACTTGTCAACAGTGTGACCAACCTTAATGCAATATGTGCATTTCAAATTTGAATTTGTAGTTATCTTATGTTTCTTTTAGCTTCAAAATTGGAATTAGACCTTCAGACAAATCCAACTGATTAAGTTTGTCCCTTGTTAGTTCCACTATTTGAGTTTCTGGGAGATTCTTCTAGATTACAGAGAAGACTTCTTTTCTAGAAGGTAAAGTATCCTTTAACAACAAGTTTGTCCTAACAGGCTGATACACTGTCAAGTCCGATTAAAAACTGCATTAGTTTTATTAAATGAGTAAAGTCATTGAACTGTTTATGTACTTGTGCTATCCTTAAAAAAAATTATACATGTGATACCCTTTAAGAAATTTTCTAGTTTTGTCCCTGACCGTTATTTTCTAAATGTTGACATACCATGCGC
The DNA here is from genome assembly GCA_039602395.1 of Deinandra increscens subsp. villosa. Lineage (NCBI taxonomy): Eukaryota > Viridiplantae > Streptophyta > Magnoliopsida > Asterales > Asteraceae > Deinandra > Deinandra increscens. The sequence goes on from JBCNJP010000020.1 coordinate 12,493,221, forward strand.
TATATTTAAAGACGAATGTTGTTTCGGACACACTGCTCCAGAGCATGATATTACATATATAGTACAAGTTGCTTATATATACTTCTTTTTATATATTATAAGGTCATGTTGGAACATCTACAGCTTATCCTTATGATCGATAAGTTCATCTGTACATTAATTTTTACACATGTGTCACATTCGATCAACTAATCTTCTTTGAATATTTCAAGTTTCATTTAAATATAATTTCAAAGCAATTTGCCATTAAATATAAATTATGAATGCATCCATTGATGATCGATATGCTCTCTAACCTTGCACAATTAACTATATTATAAAATTTCACCCTGCTAATTAAAACTATATTACAATACATTTAAAGAGAATAGTGTTGTTTTTATATTAATTTTAGAAGTTTAAAGGAACAAATGTCCTTTATAAACTTGCTATTTATGTAAACCATTTATATTATGTTTAACTAAGTTATCAAAATCGTTTTCAATTTATATGATCATATATTTACTTTATTTTATAAACTTGTATTAAATTAACTTTCAAATATATATATAATGAAGGTGATGATCAAGAGATCAACCACCTGAAAACAGAAAACAAGATGATCGAACAAAAATGAAGAAGAAAAGTCTGAATTCTTATAGAAGGAACAAAGCTTTTATACATGATCCTATTAACGGCTAGTTTAACATTCCGTTAAACTTAACAAACAAAAACTAACCTATTACACAAACAGTCCCTCATCTTATGGGAATTACAAATACAGACCAAAACTTACAAACTTGGCTAACTATAAGCTAAAACTCTAACAAACTCCCCCTTAATTCCAAGAAGATGATTGCTCAACATTAGCATGGCATAGTAGAGGTCCATAGACGTTTCTATACACATGTGTTAAACACCCATTTCTAAGGAATTCCGGGAAAATCAACAGTTGAATATTTGTAAGCAAAACTTTCAAAAATCACTTGAAAGTCACCATTCCCACCATATCTCTAAGCTGCTCAAACCTTTTCCTCATCAATGGTTTGGTTAAAGCATCAGCCTTTTGCAGCTCTCCTTTCACAAAGTCAACACTAATCCTTCCATCCTCAATACTTTCTCTAATAAAATGATAACGAAGGTTTATGTGCTTAGATCTACCGTGAAAAACTGGATTTCTCATAAGTGCAAGAGCAGATTTATTGTCCACAAACAGAACCAAATCCTGCTGCTCTACACCAGTAATTTCCCTTAACAGTCCCTTCAACCAGATTCCTTGGCAAGCTGCAGAAGTTGCAGCCATGAACTCTGCTTCACAGGATGACAAAGCAACAGTTCTCTGTTTGGAAGAATACCAGGAAATTGCAGCACCATTGTAGAAGAAGATATTGCCTGATGTACTCCTACAATCTTCACTATCCATTAAGTGACTGCTGTCACTGAAACCAACCAGTCCTTTACCAGTATTACCACCATATCTCAGACCAAAGTTCAATGTCCCTTTCACATATTTGATGATCTGATTAACAGCTTTAAGATGAGATTGCCTTGGTTCCTGCATATATCTGCACACAAAACCAACAGAAAAAGCAATATCTGGTCTGGTCTGGGTCAGATATCTAAGAGAACCTACCAATCTTCTATAAAATGTGGCATCAACCAAGTCACCTCCTGTTTTCTTATAGAGTCTTAGTCCTGGTTCCATAGGAACTTTAGCCTCTACACAATCTTCTAAGCCTGCTAGCTTTACTAATTTCTCAGCATACCTAGATTGTTTGATAAAAATCCCATCTTTATCTTGACTAACTTCAATTCCTAAGTAATACTTCAAGAGACCTAGATCTGTCATATCAAATCTATCCCTCATTTCCTTCTTAAACTCACTAATACTCTTCTCATCATTTCCTGTGACAAGAAGATCATCAACATAGACACATAACATAACACAGGAATTCCCTTTCCTTCTACAATAAACTGATTGCTCATGTAAGCATCTAACCATCCCAAGTTCCTTAAGAACACTATGTAACTTAGCATTCCAGGCCCTTGGAGCCTGCTTAAGGCCATACAAAGCCTTTTTCAGTCTGAAAACCTTTTGCTCATGTCCCTTCTTAACATACCCCTCAGGTTGTTTAACATAGACTACCTCCTTTAGCTCACCATGTAAGAAAGCAGCTTTAACATCTAAGTGATAAACATTCCACTTAGACTTTGCTGCAAGAGCTAACATGAGCCTAACAGTCTCAATCCTGGCCACAGGGGCAAAAACATCATCATAGTCCACTCCTAACTCTTGGACATACCCTTTTGCTACCAGCCTAGCCCTATACCTAGTGATCTTCCCTGTTTCATCCCTCTTAATCTTGTACACCCATTTGAGTCCTATAGACTTACTTCCTTTAGGTAAATCAGCTAATTCCCAAGTACCATTTCTCTCAATGGCATCTATTTCTTCCCTCATAGCTAGTTTCCACTCTTTATTCTTAAAGGCTTCCTTGAAACTTAGAGGTTCTTCTTCTTGAGTGAGAAGCAACTCAACAAGTTCTAACTCCTCCTGTCTATTAGCCAACTGTCTAACCCTGTTGTCTAATACATAATCTCTCAACTTTTCTGGCATAACAGGAACTCTAGATGACCTCCTAGTGGGTTCAGTTGCCTGAGATGGGGAGCCTATGGGACTGGGATCTAATGGTTGATCTTGACTCTCAACATCTGAATCTCCAACCTCTCCCTCTGAATGATCAGAACTATCACTCTCATCATTCACCTGAGGATCCTGAATAACATGGTCATCAGTGGTAAGTTCCTGGAATCCTTCCCAGTTGCTTACAACAGGATCACTTTCCCTTTGACCAGTTAAACCATCTCCTACCTTACATTCTTCCCAGTTCCAGCTTCTATTTTCATCAAAAACAACATCTCTACTAACAACTATTTTACCCTCTTTTACATCATACATCCTGTTTGCCTTAGAACCTTCCTCTATCCCTAAATACACCATAGGTTTACTTCTATCATCAAGCTTCTTTAATCCAGTTTGCATAGTCTTAACAAAGCCTATACAGCCAAAAAGCCTGAGATAACTCAAGTCTGGTTTCTTTCTCTTAATGATTTCATAAGGTGTGGTGTTATTTAAAGACTTAGTGGGTAATCTATTCAATATATAAACTGAATGTCTTATCCCTTCTGCCCATAAATCCTTAGGAACACTACTAGACTTCATAATGCTCCTGGTCATATCAAGTATTGTTCTGTTTCTCCTCTCAACAACCCCATTCTGTTGAGGGGAGAAGGGAGCAGTCAACAGCCTAGTTATGCCATTTTCTGAACAATATTCCTTGAACTCTTGAGAGGTGAACTCACCCCCCCTGTCAGACCTAAGAGCTTTGATTCTAAGACCTAGACTCTTTTCTACACCTGTTCTGAAATTCTTAAAGTAACCAAAGGCTTGATCCTTTGATTTCAACATATAAACCCACATGTACTTAGAGCACTCATCAACTATAAGCAAGAAATACCTATTACCACCTTTAGTGGTAGGGGCTATAGGACCACATAGGTCCATGGAAAGTAACTCTAAAGGAAGATCAGACTTATAAGCTGTTGATTTTGGAAATGGGTGTCTAGCCTGTTTACCAACCATACAGGAATCACACAAACTAGACTGAAATGTCATCTTAGGCACTCCTTTAACAAGATCTTTCTTAGTCATTTCCTCCAAGGTCCTAAAATTGACATGACCAAGTCTGCCATGCCAAAGCCAATTAACATCCTCAATGCTTGTTTTAAAACACATTGGTCTAATAGATCTTAGAACAACCTTGTATAGCCTGTTTGGAGATCTGCCTACTCTTAACACAAGAACACCATCCCTATCATATAACCAAAGGTATTCAGATTTCATTTTTACCTCACACCCTTTCTCAGTCAACTGCCCAAGACTAATTATATTACTTTTAAGTTGAGGAATCAAATACACATCAGTTAGAATCTTTTGCTTATTTGAATGAACCCCTTCTAAAGTAATGGACCCTCTACCCTCTATCTTAACCTTGGAACCATCCCCAAAAGTCACAAAACCAGATATATTAGTATTTAGTTCATTAAAATGAGAAGATATACCTGTCATGTGATTAGATGCTCCATTGTCTAAGTACCAAATCAGCTCTTGATCCTTTCCTTCTGTCTTGAACTGAGAGGGCAGAACTTTGGTCTCATCAAGGTGTATAACTTCCTTCTTGTCATCTGAACTGGTGATTAACAAAAGAGTTGGCTCATCCTCAATTTCTGCAAAATTGGATTCAGATTCTTTTCCTCCAAACTTACCACACTCACTCGCATAGTGCCCAAGCCTATCACATTTAAAACACTTTATTTTGGTCTAATCTACCCTTTTCTTGGGATTTCTGGACCCTTTCCCATTTTTAGACCATTCTTTTGATCTATCTTGTCCCTTTGATCCATCTTCTGTACTTCTTGAACGAGAAGACTGTTTTTCCCCTTTCTTTGCCTTCTGTTTTGAGTCCTTGTATCTCATCTGCCATTCTGAATAGGATAGAAGCAGTTCTTGATCCTTGGCTATCACTGCCTTTTGTTTGAAGCCTATCCTTTCTTCAAAGGCCTTCAAACGTCCCACTGCTTCTTGAAACAAAATGGTATCCAGATCCACGAATTGTTCTATGGAAGCTACTATTTGAATGAACCTCTCAGGCACACATTCAAGCAATTTCTTAACCAAAGTGGGATCATCTATCTTAGACCCTAAATTGGCTGACCTAGTAGCTAAAGAACTTAATTTGGCAACAAATTCATCAATTGTTTCATTTTCTTTCATTCTTAAGGAGTTGTATTCAGCCTTAAGAGTTTGTAAACGGGCCTTCTTGACCCGATCCTCCCCTACATACCTTGTCTGTACCGAATTCCAAATATCCTTAGCAGATTCCAAGTTTGCCACTTGAATAATCAGCTCTTCTGGTAGTGATTGAAAGAGGTATGCAACCGCCGCGCTATTCTTCTTGGGATCGACAACAGCTCCGTCCGCCGGCTGTATCGTTTCCCAGAGGCCGTGAACATTGAAGATCGTTTTCATCTTCACGGCCCAAATCGAGTAGTTTGACTGTGTTAACAGGGGACATTGGAGGGGAATTGTGGTGTAATTCTCCCTAATCGTCGTTCTTCCACCACCGGCATCAGTCATGATCGGTGATCTTGGGCGCTGCGGCGACAGTCTTCTCGGAGAGGTAAGCAATCGATGAATTTTGACAGGAAATCGGAAAGAGGAATTCCGATCCCCTTTCGATCAAATTGGGGAAAATCTGATGGAATCAATCGAGCCTTACAGCTCTGATACCAAATGAAGGTGATGATCAAGAGATCAACCACCTGAAAACAGAAAACAAGATGATCGAACAAAAATGAAGAAGAAAAGTCTGAATTCTTATAGAAGGAACAAAGCTTTTATACATGATCCTATTAACGGCTAGTTTAACATTCCGTTAAACTTAACAAACAAAAACTAACCTATTACACAAACAGTCCCTCATCTTATGGGAATTACAAATACAGACCAAAACTTACAAACTTGGCTAACTATAAGCTAAAACTCTAACATATAATACTTTATCAATTAATTATTCAATCGTTTTACCAGTGTCTATGTTAGCTTGTTATGTTATCCCCGCATCACGCGTGCACCCTATAGTATATATAATATAGAAGAAGAATCGAATGACAACTTCTATTTTTCGTAAGAGCTCGTAAACACATAAGCTCAAAGGAACTCTAACTAAACTCATTTCAGCAACTTTAGTCATGGCTCGTCGAACCTTAAGTACATGTATTCGATGAGTCTGCTTAACGCTCTTGATAGATGAGCTCTCACTTGATTCTTCCCAATATTTTATATAGAGAGAGAGAAACCTATATCATTTCTTTTCTAACAAACTTGAGAACGATAGCTAAATATTTGGATATTAAGAAAGTTGTATCAAGTTGATGATTAGAAATTTCAAATGTCTTTTCTATGCTATTTCGTCTCTTCAAATGCAATTGACAAATATTGTGGACAGTGGTCCGGCCATATATAGTCTTGCTAGCTATAACACTTTTCATAAACCATCTCCAAGAAAACAACTCTATGAACTCTTGATTTCGATAATCATGTCTTCTATGCCCACCCCTCCACTGCACCCATATGCCACCGCTACTTCAGCTTCGCCTAAGACACCTCAGACCTCTTGGTCCAGTGGACTATGCGACTGTTGTGTTGATATCCCCACTTGTAAGTCATTCTAACTACATAATCTTCATGCATGTATGTACACTCAAAAACAACTTCTTTCATGTTGAACTTTTAGTATGAACATGTATTTATGTTTTATATGATCTTATTGGTTAGTATGATATTGTGGTTTTTCATGTTTTCATTGTTTAAATAATTAAGAGACCACATATTCCCACGTCACCACAACAGGTGAAACGGTCGTTTGACTTTTTTCAAACGCTCTTTTGAACTATTAAAAAGTCAAACGGTAGTTTGAAAGTTCGAAAAAATTAAAATGTTTTTTGAATATTTTTCATACAACCGTTTGCAAAATAGGGTGAGATTAAGAATATAATATTTTAAAAATATATGTAGTTGTCTAGTAGTACTTTATTTGTTTTAATTTTCTAAATCAGGTTGCTTAACATGTTGGTGTGCCCTTGCATTATTTTTGGACAAATAGCCGAGATTGTAGATACAGGAAATACTAGTAAGTATTTTTTTTCTTCCTACAATATAGCCCATTCATACATCATGTAATTATATTTAAATTCACATCTTAACATATATTGATTTTGGATAATTTGCAATGTAAATAAATAACTTGATTTGTGTAAAACATATACAGCTTGTGGTGTACATGGAGCCATATATATAGTCATCAATGTCTTAACTGGTTGCGGTTGCCTTTATTCTTGCGCTAATCGGACAAAAATGAGGCGTCAATTTGGATTGCCCGAAACTCCAACTAATGATTGTTGCGTCCATTTCTGTTGCGAGTCATGCGCCTTGTGTCAAGAGTATCGTGAGCTCCAACGCCGTGGATTTGACTTGTCAATTGGTAACGATCGATCATCTCCTTTGCTCAAACCGATTCTGGTAGCCAAATTAAAGATTTTTGGTCATGAAAATTAGGATAAAGTTGACTATTCTAGGTAGGATGAAAAAAAGAAGCCGAATAACCAATCGAACCAAAATAACCGAAATAACCAAACCAACCCAACACAGAAAAGCGATGGTTTGGTTTATTTATTATCTAATAATCCATTCAGTGAGTTATATGTTCGGTTTTAGGGTTTTAGCCCATAATCAAATAACAAAACTCACATAATTAATTCAAATATGTTTTTGTTTATTTTCTAGGATGGCAAGGGAACATGGATAGGATGAGGATGTCTAACCATGGAGCCCAAGTTCCCCCAATGGCTCATGGAGGAATGAACCGTTAATTAGCAATTGTTTTATTCTCATTTCTCAATGATGATGAGTGTAAATCTCGATCAATGTGATTATATTGTGATTTCTTTTGCTTTAGTATTTTGTGTGATTTCATATTTGCATGTGGGAACAACTTTGGTTTGTTTGTTAACAGGATGGCCCATTGGCCCCTCGACGACTTCAGTGCGAGGACTTTTGAATTTTTTTTTTTCTAATGGGAACCTATCGTATATATTCATATACTTTTAAACTACTATATAAACTAAATTATACTAATGTCTAGATTTTAATTCAGAACCTCCAATTAAGAGGACAAAAGACAAAGCTTCTTCCAAATTTTCATATTGGCAAATAAGTTTTAAGTTAATGGTATTTGGGTGTTTAATAAGGTATAAAGGTTCACATATTATAGTAGACAAGTGAAGTAAAACTATCGTTAAAAAACATACTCTTAAAGAAAATATCTACATGTCAAACTTTATTAATTAACTTAAGCTATTTGATCATATACAATGTCCAAATTATACTCTTGTAAACAACCAAGTCGCATTAATAGTGTTGTTGGCAAGTTTTGTCTTTTTTACATAGAACTTTTTTTTCTAAAATGGGTAAACAAAATGTGTTGTAGACTTGTAGTGTAGTGACTAAGGTACATACTTCACCTCCTTGTACTCTCAAACTTTTTTTGGAATATCAAATTTTATAAAAACAAAGGGAAGACCAAGAGAACTGAACCCAAAAACCAATTATTACATCACAAGAAAGAGAGTTTTTAAGTCACTCAACCCAATAGATTACAACTTCAATTTCTCTTACAAAACCAAATAAAAGAGTAATTACAAACAGAGTCCAAAATCTCGCATCTAATTAAACTAAACGATGATCAGAGATACACATCTCTAGAGCAATAGACTCTAATGAAGGCATATGATCGTATAACGCATTGGATATAAGAAATCTATCAAGTTTACTAAATTTGAAGCACATGGAATGAGTTCTCATGAACTTGTACCTACATATGGGGGCATCTACTGGAAACCGGTATAAATAAATTTAATTATTAAAATTCCAAGCATTAGGGACAGAGAAACTAGTTACTAGTCTTTCCGAACTACAGTGAACCGAACTAAAGTCTTCAAAATCATGAATTTACCAGGATTAGAAGACATAAAACTAAGAATATACCGCCAAAAACTAACCTTTTCAGCCTCATGTTGAAGAGTATACACATTCACTATGAAAACTTTCGAATGAGAATTAAGTCATTCCACCATAATAATAATCAAATTATTCATGCTATATGAAGAGATTTTGTGAAACCGGTTAGGGTCCCATATCGAAACCAAGCCAACATAATGGTCTCCAGACAACACCACTTCAAACTCAAAAAGAAAAGGGAAAATCACCAAAATGACCCACTTTGACCAAGAATAATCAGGAATGATCACCCAAAATTATTCTAACTCAAATGACCCACCCAATAAAAACCATCCATTTGTCATCTTTCAACCAATCACAATCTGAAATGTGTCATCCATCTTACAAGAGTGATAAGTGTGGAGCCCACCTCCAACCAATAATAGTTCGACACATGGACAAAAAAGTCAGAAATCTAGGCTTGTTACCCGAACCACTGCGAGCCTGCCACGTGTCCAGAGTAAGCCGACGGCTTGGCTTGTATTCAAGGGCTTGGCTTGAATTGGTGGCTTGAGGATTACTTTACCACACCTCCACCCTTACCTCTCCTAGCTAGTATTATTAATTCGTCATGGATCATCATATATGTAATTAATCCAAGAAATTAACCATATATCTTTTAATTAACCAAAGTAAGATATATTATCATCATCGTTGGTAATATTGCCAATGGTGTTGTAATCTGTGGCAGCAGTGGACGGTGGGGTATACATGGAAGAAGCAGGCGGAGGAGGTGGCGGAGGAGGAGGTGGCGGTGGCGGTGGCGGTGGTGGAGGAGGAGGTGGCGAAATCACACCCATGCATCCGTAAACTGGATCTCTTAGCCTTACATTTGCTTCGTAAACAAGACTATTTGCTGCATCGGCTCTTTGATTTTATGGCCGTCGCAAACCCGCAATTTTTACAAACCATCATTTTCGTTAGTCTTCAGAAAAATAGTGACGAATTTGGGCACATTACAAATGAGAATCCTAGAGTTAATACAAAGAGGGGGGAAGGAGGTAATGGTGGAGTAGGGTGGTTGAGTGTGACAGGGAGTAAAGTAACTCTAAGAGATAAAGTAGGGGGAGAGGTAAGGGTGGAGGTGTGGTAAAGTAATTCTCAAGCCACCAATTCAAGCCAAGCCCTTGAATACAAGCCAAGCCGTCGGCTTACTCTGGACACGTGGCAGGCTCGCAGTGGTTCGGGTAACAAGCCTAGATTTCTGACTTTTTGTCCATGTGTCGAACTATTATTGGTTGGAGGTGGGCTCCACACTTATCATTCTTGTAAGATGGATGACACATTTCAGATTGTGATTGGTTGAAAGATGACAAATGGATGGTTTTTATTGGGTGGGTCATTTGAGTTAGAATAATTTTGGGTGGTCATTCCTGATTATTCTTGGTCAAAGTGGGTCATTTTGGTGATTTTCCCAAAAAATGTATTCCGCACATTCTTAATACACCAAAGGTCAAGGGACGACATAAGTGTTTTATGAATACCTAAGAAACTCACCACATACTTATTAGATGACTCTGCCACTTTTTGGCCCTCTTCGTGCTATTCTCGATCCCACACATATTAATGGGTAAATAGTTATTGATCCATCATTTTCACACTCATACTATTAGTTTAGCTAATGAAGATACCCTCCATATTGAGACCCATAATTCTTCCAAGCTTAAGAAATCTATGGAAATCATTAACTAACAAGCCCCCTTTCTTAGTATAGCCCCTGGCCGAACCCACTGAAGCTGAAGAATAACCATCTCCAAGTATCGACTCTTCTTAACCGGGTTCAAGTCCTGCTTGTGGCATTTGTTAATTCTTTTTCTTATGTTTTTTCTCTCTTTTTTAATTGCATGTATGTTCATTGTTTTTGATTTTTTTAATTTATAGATTAATTTCTTTCTTGTGTTTGTATTATAAGGTTATTTATACCGCTACGTCTGCATTTCTATTTAAATTGGAAAATGTCTGGATTGCTTTTTAAACTAACTTTTAAAAGTTTTAAGGGACAAATATGTCTTCTTTTTATCTAAACAACTAATTTTCTTTTTACCTAAATTATCAAAATTGTTTTTAGTTTATATGATCAAATTTTTTTTTATGAACTTTTTATTAAATCTTCAATCTATATGATACTTCAATTCACTAATTAATTATTCAACTATTTTATCAATGTCTGTGTTAGCATGTGATGTTAATCAGTCACACCATACAATATATATAATATATATGAGAAGAATCCAATGACAACTTCTATTTTCACAGAACTCGTAAACACCAGCTTAAAGAATTCTCATTAAACTCATTTGAGCATCATTAGCCAAGACTCGTCAAACTCTAAATATGTTTATTTAGGCTTTAGGTTTCGACAAGTTGGTTCTAACGCTGGTGAAAGAAAAGGTCTCAGTTGATACTTCCCTTGTATATAAGACAAAACCTACATCATTTTCTATTCTAACAAACTTGAAAACGATGGTTAAAAACTTGGATATTTTATTAGTAAATTCACTTGTATTTTCCATGCTATTTCGTGCCTTTAAATGCAATTGTCAAATATTGTGGACAGTGGTCCATATATATGTCATGCTACCTGTAGCACTCTTCATAAACCACCTCCAAGAAAACAACCCTATTAACTCCTGGTTTCAGTAATCATGTCTTCTATGCCCACCCCATCACCGGCATATAACCAGCCCACACTGCACCCATATGCCGCTGGTTCTTTAGCTTCGCCTAAGACACCGACCTCTTGGTCCAGTGGACTATGCGACTGTTGCCTTGATATCTCAAGTTGTAAGTCATTCTAACTATACAATCTTATTGTATACAAAAAAAAAAGAAGGTTTATTAGACTTTATTTAACTTTTTTTATACCAGGTTGCTTAACATGTTGGTGCCCTTGCATTATTTTTGGACAAATAGCGGATATTGTAGACAAAGGAAACACATGTAAGTAGTCTAAACTGTTAACTCATACAACATCTAATCTTACTTTTTAAATCTACATGATTTTAGGCAATTTGCAATGTAATAAATAACTTGATTTGTGTAAAACACAGCTTGTGGTGTACATGGGGCCATATATATAGTCATCAGCTTCTTAACTGGTTGTTGTTGCCTTTATTCGTGCGTTAATCGGACCAAAATGAGGCGTCAATTCGGGTTGCCCGAAGTCCCAACCAATGATTGTTGTGTCCATTTCTGCTGCGAGTCATGCGCCTTGTGTCAAGAGTATCGTGAGCTCCAACACCGTGGATTTGACTTGTCAATTGGTATTGATCATCTCCTTTTCTCATAGAGAGTCTGGTTACAAATAAAGATTTTTGGTCATGAAAATTAGGATGAATTTGATTATTCTAATTAGGATGAACGAACTCACCTAATTTTAATATATGTTGTTTTTGTTTATTTTGTAGGATGGCAAGGAAATATGGATAGGATGATGTCTATGAATGGAGCCCAAGTTCCACCAATGGCTCATGGAGGAATGAGTCGTTAATTAGCAATTGTTTAATTGTTCTATTGTGAATGATGAGTGTAAAGCTCAATGTGAATGCATATATTGTGCTCTGTTTTGCTTTAGTATTGTGTGTGATTTCATATTTGCATGTGGGACACGTTGGTTTGTTTGTTAACTGTTATACAAGATGGCCCATTATTGTCCCCTCGACGACTTGGTGCATGCGAGGACTTTTGATTATGACATATAGTCCGATAGAAAGTATCTACATGCATGTCCAAATTTATTAATTAAAGCTATTGGATCACAACCAAAGTTGACTCACAATTTACTATTAGCGTAAATCATGTAACTTGTAATGTATGTATTTGGAAAGATATAGTTCTCCCATATTTGTTGTTTGGTTAGTTAGTTTAATTTTCTTGAGTATCATGTGTATATAATAACATCATTATCATTATAATTCGGAATGAGATATAACATTATAATAACTATTGTTGCCAGCGGGTGGTTACCCTACGTGGCACCGATCCTGACCGCTGAAAGGCCATCTTACAACAAATCTAGACCATTGATCTTTTTTAAAAACCGTCAAATAACAGTTACATTGGTTAATTTGAATTATTTTAACTGCTACTGATCGTGGGTTAGTGGGAATGTTTGTTAGCTAAAAAATAGCTAACCCATGATCTGCAGGGTTTTTTGTAACTGCCATTAGTGTGCCATTAATTTCGCCAGATTAAAACCAACCATACAGATTTGTTGTATGGTAATTTAGTGAAAACGATAATAAATTAACGAAATAAATTTTAAGAGGCCCATTACATAACAATGATATGCGCAAAAAACACACGGAATTGAAAAAAGCAAACTAAAGAGAACCAGATTTGCATATGAGAATCCCGACTCAAGTGATTAGTGCTTCAGTTTTGATATCATCGAGCGTTTCTTATCTAATGTACCTGCATTAAATATATGTAACGATAGTAAGCTGTAAATATAAATTTTTTATATAACATATATGGAAGTAAAAATTATACGATCTAAGAAAGAAATACAAATCACAATAAATAGCGAATTAAAATGGTTTAGATATCATGTAATTTAGACAGTTTTATCTAAATCGTGTGCAGGTTGGTTTTTTTTTTAAATCTTTGGTAGAACGTGAGCAGTTAAGGAAAACTTCTCCACATTTTCAGCAGGTAAGGAAAACTTCTCCACATTTTCAGCAGGTATTCACCTAACCTGATGAATATAAATAGGGGTCATTTATCAGCATTTACGTGTGATATAAATGATGATCAGCCAACAGTAACATGTCCGGATGGGCAGGACGCAGTCACCCCAAATATCAACAGAGAAAAGGTAATTCATAAGTTTCATTCATATTGCACATATACAAATCAATTTATCAGCATTTACTTGTCAAATGCCTTTCAGCCAAAAATCAAATTTCAACGCTTACATGTAAATGATGATCAGGCAACAACAACAGGTCCGAATGGGCAGGTCGTAGTCATCCCAAATATCAACAGAGAAAAGGTGATTCATAACTTTCATTCATATTGCACATATACAAATCAATTGTACAATTTTAATACAACCATTCGAATTTGTTGTATGGTCATTTTATACCTACATGCAAGTTCTTTTATTGTGTTTCCAGGTAGATGAAGTTCCATCAATTGTTGATCCAACAAAGGTTCATATTTTTTTAATTTGTGAAAAGAAATTTAATATTTTTGTGTTAAAATGACAATAAAGTATAGCTTCGAGATTGTAATTTGCAGTTGAGCATGGATGCAACAAAAATGTCTTTGTTGGATAAGGAAGATAAGGTTAATAACATAAAAAAAGATATTGCAGAGGTGCCACCTATTTTGTCCAAGTTGCAAGTTGAAAAGGTATTTCATAAATTTCATTCATATTACACATATAGAAATCTATTGTAGAATTGAAATGTTACTGCTTCTAAGACATACTTATGATATTGCAGCCCAATAAAGTGCAACTATACAAACTGATCATTCTCCTGATGACAACCCTAAACATGTATTAAATTTATTAATATAACTTCACATGCTTTCTTACTATCAATGTTATTTTTATCAAATGTAGTTCATTTTTTAGGATGGTGAATGTTATGATGTTCCTGTTATCTCTGATGTTAAAGCTAAATTAGATAGAGAAGCCAGTGATAAGGTATGTTTTAGATACTTATGGTTTTTGCAAGCTCTTAAAAAACGATAATAGTAAAATACAACCCTTTTCCAATTTTTTTATGTATTTAGGTAAAGGTAAATCAGAGAGAGCATCAATACTACATCCAGCTAGCAAATGGTAATTGGTCTAAGATTATCGATCTATGCTTAAGTGAAAGTAATGATGAAGTATTCGAAAATCAGTTTGTTGATACACAAGAAAAATCAGATAATTTCAACACTGAAAGCCCAGAATTTATCACTAATGGAAGGAAGAGGATCTACTTGGATTAAGTAGTTTGTTGTGTTCTAGAAAACTCTCTGCATGTTTCTTTTTAGTATGTATTTGGTACCATCTTTTAAATCTGTGTTTTAAACCAGTGTATGACTTTATGATATTTATTTGCATTATGGTTTGTTGTGTTAGTGGAGAGAGTAATAATAAGCCCATAATACATGTTATATGGGCTTAAGATAGATTATAATGCTAAATATAAGTGAAAAAATTAGTTATTGTATTTGTGAAATAAATATTATGTAATATATAAATTTAAAAAACAAAAAGTTAAAACAAAATTATATTATATATAGCACATTATATGCAACCATTATATGTAACCATTTTCTTATAATTTATACACATGAACAAGTTGGTTTATTTTTTTATTTTTTATTTTTTGTTTTCCTTAAGTTTTGCAATTCGCAGATAAGGAGTTCAGGTAGCAGTAATTATACATCAAGATTCTTCATTAGTCAATTTGCTTACACCCAGGTAATCTTTAATTTCTTTATGCAACATGTTTACTGTATGTTTGTTTAATTTTCCTACGTATGTTTATTATATGTTTTGTGTTATGTTGTGTTTGTTTTATTAATATATGCTTATTAATAGTTGTATGATCCGGTCAATAATTACCACATTAGGGACACATCGTTATCATATTATACCATGAATATTAATAATAACACAAATACAATAAGAATCAATATAATACAGGTCCAACTGTCAGGTTAAAGTATCACAATACTAGCCCTATCCAGGTTTTCACATCACTTTGAGTGCAGATCAAGGGTTAGCCAATATGCACAAGCAACACCAATTATATAACTCATTAATATGGATAACATTAGGTACAAAATGAACAGTCAATGTAGCTAACAGTATGCACACAACAACAGGTAATGTAGGTGACATTAGGCACATAGGAACAATCATTGTAGCTAACAACATGCACACATAAATAGTCAATTTAGCTAACAGAAGTTAACTAAGAACAGGAGCATCTAAGTAACTAATATGACACTGGTAAACATGTAAAATAAGATAAGAACAATCTGACCGTGAGTTTTTCCCAAGTTAGGGTTTCCAATCTAGATCTTGCAACATTCACTTAGGGTTGCTTGATCTAGAGCAAGTAATTAGTAAGATAACCAGTAGTATTTTGTGCACATCCAAAGCATTTAGTATAATTAGTACTCCAATAAAACCTGTATTCATGAAAGAGTAGTGTTAGTTAAAAAATTGGAAAAAATTGGTACTAAACATAAGAATGGTATGATGGACGAAATAGTACTAGGTCTTACCATGCAAAAACTCTATCCCAAATATAAACCCTAGGTCTTCAATAAATACTTCGATGAATGTTCGATTGATGAGAATACAAACGGGGTAAGCATCTGGAGACCTAGGGTTCTGATCACAGAAACCCTAGACGCCTTATCTAGGAGTTAGACGACGATCAGTTCATGAAAAAAGTCGCAATCGAAAACAGAAAATGAGAAGGTAAGAAGTTCTTATCTTTATAAATGCATGAAACCCGATGACGGCCATCTATGTTGACGAAATCGCCGTATAATACCAAAAATTTAAATCGATAATGGATCTCTAAATGAAACCCTAGAAGATGAACAGTCACGAACAAATTTACAGAAAATTTCACAAAACCAGCAAGCACGATAGCAAAGGATGATAAATCACACGGTTTATCACTCGATCTCCTTTGTCGGAAGCGAATAAACTAGCAAGCACGATTACGATTGTTTGAGTAGAAAACCCTACATCTAGATGAGAGCACAATCACTTTATGAAAACTACAAAAAAAGCAATCGAACACATAAAATCAACAGGTAAGAATTTCTTATCTTAAACAACGCATCGAACCCGAATAAGGCCGTCTATCTTCATGAAATCGCTGTTGAATACCGTAAATCTACACCGGCGTGGTAGTAATCGGGATGGATCTCCAAATGAAACCCTAGAAGATGAACACAGACATGAGGAACTTACAAATAATTTCGCAAAATCAGCAATGACGATAGCAGATGATGATAAACCACAGTGTTTATCAGTCGATCTCATTCGTCGGAAGAGAAAAACGTGATCGATTGCGAGTTTTTGGTTAGAAAACCCTAGATCCGAATGAGAGCATCGAGAGAGAGACGAGGTTTTTTCTTTGGGGATTTAGGACAAATGACCGAACATTAGGGTTAGGTGTTCTTTAAGTATGCGGGTCGATTAACCGGGTCAGGATGGGTCGGGTCTACAACCCAGCGAAAGCTTTAAACCCGGTTTGGGTTTTATTGTTTTTTTACTAGACTTATTAAACATTTTATAAAGTTTTTTTAAGTAAACATTATTAGGTTAGATGTTTTTATAAATGTTAACATTGTTTGATTAATTATCTAATTTGTTTCAATTTTAAATAAAATTAATTAATTTAATTGTTGTAATTATTTGTAGGTTCCAAATGATGTTACTTTATGATCGGTTTGGTGGTGTTGAAAAGACTAGCTACTATGTTTTTCTTAATTGTTTTTTAAAATACACATTTCTTTTTGTCTTTTGATTTGGAAGATGATTTTAGGATTGTTTGTTTGATTACATTTGCTACTTTAATCAATGGTGTTGCTGTATTTGAAGAAAATTTTGTTAACTTAATAAGTAGTGTCGTATAGGTATCCCTGCCCGGCCAACGGACGGGTATAAAACTATGCATTTGGATGTTTTGTTTGTTTGGATATTTCCTTTGACACTTTTTATATTAATGGTTGTTTGGACTTCTTATTTGGTTGAATAATGATTCACGCTATAAACCGTCCCGGCCAACGGCCGGGTATTGAACTAGTTATTCCACTATTGTTGGGAATATTTGTGTTCGAGCTGAAATTTGCTAAGTATAAAGTCTTCGAGAAAAGTGTAGATCCGGAAGAACTATCAGAGAGAAGTTATCTCGGAAGGTTACATCAGAAGTTATCCCGGAAGACCACTTACCCCGGAAGCTCCAGTTACTTCGAAAGATCCAAGTTAACTCGGATGCTGCTAGTTAACTCGGAAAAATTCTCTTCCGAGTGAACTGTTATCTCAGATGCTTTGACTTTTTTATACACAAGTCCCGACAGATCTTAGTGATTACTTTGTACTCAACGGTCAAGATGACCTCAAGGAAATCAAGGGTTGTCCTTGATTTCCTCCTTGCACTATATATTTTGTAGTTAGTCTTTTGTATATAATGTCCACTGTTTTCGCATTGTAACAGATAAATTTGAAAGCTAATACAAAAGTAGTGCTTGGATATTCTCCTTGTTTACATTACGTGTTTTGTTATTTACATGCAATGGTAAAGATTAGTTCAACATAGAAAATTAATCTCATTCCGCCTTTTTAATCTTAAACAAGTAATCTTGTAAGGTTATTAAGAGAGTAATAACCAGGATCCAACAACTATGAACGTTATTATGGCATCAGAGCTTTAATACGTAAAAAAGTTACCTTGGTCGAATTCTCTTTTCTTAAGGTCTTCAAACATATTGTTGCAACCATCATTTTCTCTTGACATTCATCATGACGGACAAGGGTGATCCACATGTTGCAACAAAACCAGAGCCCTCTACATCCGGTCTATTCAGTGGCAAATATTTAGAAAATGGTTTGCATTCTTGATGGTACCAAGGTAACGTACTCATCCTGGCCAAAGTTATTCAAACTTCACTGCAGAAGTAACAAGGTTCTTAACCACATCGAGGGAACCGAACCGTCGACAACGATGTTGGGAATGTTCAGCTCGGCTGAAATCTCTAAGTCAGAATTCCGAAGGAAGTTCCTCCGGAACTTCTCAGTACTAAGTAGTTCCTCCAGAACTTTTCCTTACTTACCTCGGAAGTTTGACTTTGTACATAGTTTCAAGTTCCAAGACAGAAAGCTGACAGGAGCAGTTTACTTTTGCCGTCATGCTTTACACTGTTCACCTGATAGATCTGCTCAACTGTTCATGGTGCCCATGCTTGTTAGTACAACTTATGGAGTAGATAACATTAGTTTATTTAGTCTAGTTGGCTAAATGGAAATAAAAGAATATCTTTTATTTCCTCCTTGCACTATATATATTACTTGTATTTCTCATTGTAATTCATCCGTTTATCAGCTGTTACCTTGTAAACACTTGAGAAGTAAAAATATTGTAGTGCTTGGAATTTACATCTTGTGTTCATCTACTTTAATTCTTGTTTACTTGTTATCTTTACGGATCAAAACCAACTTTGCACAAAACAAAAACAAGTCTGATTCCGCCTTTCTTGTTTGATACCTTCAAGTAACTTGATAGGTTAGTAGTCACTAACCACGATCCAACAAACGACTGGCCTATCTTATGAGTCTTGGGCCGAGATCAATGCCAATGTATCTCAGTGGATATACGAAACTCTTTCATATGTTTTTCTTGTCAGTGTCCTAGAAACGGACTCCCCACCTAGAACCGCTTGGACCAAGATCAAGGATATTTTTTTTGAATAAAAAGGGTGTACGGGCCGTCGGATTAAAACAAGAATTCACTAACCATACTTTGGCTTCATGTTCTTCTATGGACAGTACCGGACAAACTTTTTCCCGTCATAATAGCTCGGGTGATCTCTATGAGTTTAATGCTCCTCAACGAGTCCACTCCATCCTGCTGAATCCAACACATCAAGATTGCGCAAAAAACTGGGTCACCCTCGTGCTCCAGTTTTAGACTTAGTCTTAATCCCCACCTCATACCTTAAAGGTCTATCGGACCCAAATTGGCTACAGGCTATGCAAAGTAAATATAGTGTTTTGCAGAATAATGATACTTGGGAGCTTGTCTCATGACCATTGGACAAGCCAAGTATTCGGTTAATGTGGTTATTTTGACACAAATTTAATGCCGGTAGTCTCTGGAGCGGTACAAGGCCCGGTTGGTTATTAATGGTAATTCACAAACAGTCGGTATTGATTGTATTGAAACTTTTAGTCTAGTTGTTAAACCAAATGATATACGCACAGTCTTAATACTTGTTATATTGTAGCCCATTCATCAGCTCGACGTGAAAGATGCTTTCCTTCATGGTCATCTCGGGAAACAGTATATATGCATCAGCCACCATGTTTTGTTGATTCGTCAGCCTTACATCATGTGTGTAAACTAAGGAAATCTCTCTGCGGCCTTAAGCAAGCACCCCATGCATGATATAACCAATTTTATACTTTCATAATGTCAAAGTGCTTCCGTAGTTGCACTTGTGATACGACACTCTTCATATATAGGCACGATACTCACATAACAAATCTATTACTATATGTGGATGACATTATACTGGTTGATTCAGATACGACATTTCTCTGCTCTATTAGTGACACTCTCACCAGAATTTTCCATGACCGACCTTGGGCCTATTCAATATTTTTAGGCGTTAAGGCCACATAACCAGCATGGTCTCTTCCTACCTCAGTCTTAGTATGCTCGAGAGATTCTCAAAGCTTGCATCTATGTCTACATGCAAGCCATCCCCCCCCCTCCCCCCTCATGCTTCAGATGGTGATCTTTTGGCTGAGAGACTCTCAACATGCATCTATGTCTGTTTATCACTCTTCCTCATTAACCATCATACTTTTTAGCCTTTATTATATCGAGCATATTGGTATATCCACCACAATACTGACTCCCTAAAACTTTTAGAAATGAAGTTTAAGACACTACTAAGGTGCAGTTTGTTTTTTAAAAGGTAAAATGTCTGCAGTCTGCGGACCACATCTACAGACATCTATAGAAGAAGATGTGGACCAAACATCTGCAGTCTGTAAGAAGAAGACTGTTTGTTTTCTAAATCTGTAGACTGCTAAAAAAACAGAAACAAAAAACAGAAATTTAAATAAACCGTTTTTTTTAACTTATAGATAATTACCATTCTAACCTATTGATTTTCCTTTTTATATTTTAGCCAATATTTTTTTTAAACAATTTTCTTTTTAAAAATGAGAAAAATGCTTTATAAAAAACGTTTTTTAAACAAAAAACTCTTTAAATACTTTTTTTGAAATAAATAACTGTTTAAAAAATGTTTAAAAAGCATTTGTTTAGAAATTTGTATAAAAAAGTTTTTTTAAAAACTCTTCGAAATATTTTTTTAAAAATAAACGTTTACAAAACGTTTTTTTTTTAAATTTAAAAACGTTTAAAAAACAATTTATAAAGGTTTTAATAAATATATTTAAAACGTTTTTTTATAAAAAAATTAAAAAACGTTTTTTTAAGAAACATTTAAAAATCGTTATTTAAAAAAAATGTTTAAAAAGGTTTTTTTTAAAAGCTGTTTAAAATATTAAAAAAATAAAACTTAAAAAAAACGTTTTTTATAATTTTTTTTGTTTAAATGTTCTTTTAAAAAAAAGTTTAAACAGAAGGTTAGAAGATTTTAGAAGTGGCTGGGTCACATCTTCACCAAGAAGAGCCTGCGCAGACATTTTTTTAATGAAAAGTCTTCGAAAAAACAAACAGTCTGCAGACCTAAATGTCTGCACGTGGTCTGCGCAACGCAGACATAAGAGGACAGGAAGAGCTTTTTCAGAAAAACAAACACCACCTAAGAAAACTAGTCAAGTTACCAAATGCAATGTAAGTATGCACACCTAACTCGGTGTACCAAGCCCTACTTGTTTTGGATAAACAACCTAGTTATCAGATCCGTGTAACTTCTCATTATCAGATCCGTTAAGAAGTCTTCTCAACTTCTTATAGCTAGGCCTCGTAACTTCAAACGTGTCTAAAAAATTATGCAGTTTTAAGTTGGACCATGTCTGTAACCCACTAGCCTGTAGAAATATGATCTTACCGAATAATATCTGGATCATTTTCACTACTAGAAAACAGAGACTTTTTCTACGCGATATTTCGTCGGAAGTGCATAGGAAAAGGCCGATACTGACAAATTTTCGACCAAAATACGTTGCTCGGAGAATTTCATCGAAAAATTTGTTGTTTTTTAGTAGTGTTTTGAGTTCGATCTAGTGATTTCAAACCCTCGTAAAAAGTTCGAATCATCTTACATTAGGATAAAAATGGATAAAATGATGAGGAAGTCTCCACCATCAAATTCTTATATTTGATGTATAATAATAATGTGTATATAGATCACACCTATAAATATGCAACTATTATCGCATCAATGCAAGTCCTCCAAAAACACCGCAAAAAACTAGCGGATAAAATGAATGGCATGAATATAATCTCAAGTGTATAAATAGGCACCTTTTGTTTCACCAATATCAAATCAATTTACAGGCTTATTAAACTCGATTATCCAAGCATAGTAGCCATTCTATCTGGATAATTGAGTTTAAAAATGAATTCCTCATCCCCAAACGACAACAAGGCCGAAAAAGCGTCTCAGCCTACAAATAATGATGCCCAACCGGCAACTGCTGCTGCATCATCTTCTGATTCCGATTCTAGCAAGGGTCAGCCTGGTCCATCGAACCAGCCTGTGGTTGCGGTTCCACCACAGCAAGCCGCGTTTCCTACGTGGTCAACTGGCCTTTTTGAATGTTTTGATGATATCCCAACCCGTAAGTTCAATCATCTTACTTTTTATTTATTTTCTTTTATCGGTATATGGTTTGACCGGATTTAACACGGAATTTACATATTCAAAAGTTATAATAGAATGATATGTATGTAAAGTTACAAAAATTGTATACAAAACCTAAGAGTTTGGAATTAATCTGTTAAATTGATATTTGTTTTTATTATTAATAATATCATTAAGATTAATAACACAAATGGTATGATTGTTGTTGTATATCGATTAAAAAATAATTTAATAATTTTTATTATTTCAACCGGTTCAGTTTACCTAGCCAATTCCAAACTGTAAACCGTAAACCGAATTGTAAAACTCGAATTTTCAAATCATAAAACCCATTAATACTAAACCGTCCGATTTTGTTCGATGTGGGCGGTTTAGTGAGTTCTAACGGTTTTTGAACACTCCTAATATCAAACAAACGTCTTTATATTGTGTAGTTTCTTAACGAAATCACGTACTGATCGATGTTTTGTGTTTCAACAGTTCTTATAACCTTTTTCGCCCCTTGTGTCACCTTCGGGCAAATCGCAGAAATGGTCGACAGGGGACAAAACAGTAAGTGTTCATGATAATTCGACGAATAAATAATTTACAAACTATTAAATCATTCTAAAAATCGCAATGTGTAACAGGTTGCGGTTTATACGCTATGCTTCATGCTGGAATATTGTATTTCACGGGTTGCGGGTGTTTGTTATCAGCATACTATAGAATCAAAATGAGTCAAATATACAAGTTGCCTAATGACCCTCTCATTAATATTCTTGTACATCTTATATGTGAACCATGCGCCTTGTGTCAAGAATATCGTGAGCTTCAAGCTCGTGGGTTCAACATGCAACTCGGTAACTTTCCAAGATTTGTGTAAATTTATATATAATCGTGCGGGTCATTTGATTTGTTTAATGAT
Organism: Deinandra increscens subsp. villosa; assembly: GCA_039602395.1. NCBI lineage: Eukaryota > Viridiplantae > Streptophyta > Magnoliopsida > Asterales > Asteraceae > Deinandra > Deinandra increscens. Next base: position 12,516,317 of record JBCNJP010000020.1, read on the forward strand.
CTTAACTACTTGTTCGTTCGACAGGAGTCGGGTGGCGCAATCAAACTCCGGAGATTCAACAAACCGGTGGAGTCATGGTTCCACCTAAGGTTCCTGGAGGAATGAATCGTTGAAATGCAGACAAATAATCACCTTGGGATGTTGAGGAATTAATCATGCTTGTTTTTTGAACATAATTACTAGCTATATCATAAAACTGTGATTATGCTACAATATCGATTATTACTTTTTATTGTGCCCTTTTGGTTTTTCGAAGCGAAAGAATCTATAGGGTTGTTAAGTTCTTTCAACTCGTTGGTTGTTGAAAGTGGAAATACATTGTAAAGTTTATTGTTATTGTACAACAATACTTGACATGAATACATGATTGATGTTGTTATATAAATGGAGCAAATATCTTGGTTGGTTCACTTTAAATGAGGTTTGCATGCCATTGTTTCTGCTCAAGTGACAAGTTCTTAAAAGTTCAGGGGCTGAAGTGTATTTTTTCTACTTGGAGGATCTAAGATGTGCATTTGGAGCTGAGTTCGGTTAATGGTTGTTAACCTGGTTTAAATAGTTGTTAGCGTTAGTTTATCTGATACGAATCAAATTTCCTTTCATTTCTTCATGTAATCATCTTTGTTCATGATTGTAATCGTTTGTTAATCATTCAATAAAGAAACCTGTGGCTTTCCTCTTTCGATTGTTCATAATTAGAGCCAAGTTTCGGCATTCTCAAAAGAGGGGTTTTTCATTTTTGTGTTCCACACATCATTCCGGTGAAATTAATGATCGCTATGGTGTCGACGAAGTTTGAATTAGAGAAATTCGATGGAAAGTATGATTTCAATCTATGGAGAGTGAAGATGAGGGCACTATAGGTGCATCGGGGGGTGAGCGACATTCTTTTAGGCGAAGCAAACATGCCAGCTGGTTTAGAAGAGAAGGAAAAGAAGATAAGTTAGTAAAGGCTCATAGTCCGATCATACTGAACCTAGGTGATCGAGTTTTGAAAGAAGTCAACAAGGAGACATCAGCTGCAGGTATATGACTTAAACTTGAGTCATTGTATATGACTAAATCTTTAGCCAATAGGTTGTATTTGAAGACACAATTGTATCCTTTTTAAATGGCTCCAGGTAAACTTATTACAGATCGTATTGATGAGTTTACCAAAGTTGTTCTTGATCATGAAAACATAGATATTAAACCTGATGATGAGGATAATGCCATAATATTTTCTCACATCTCTCCCTCAAACATATGAGCATTTTGTTGACACATTGCTATATGAGAGAGATACTAAAAGAGTTAAAGAAGAGGATTGATCCAAAGGAATAAGGTGGAGGGGTTGTATGTAAGAGGAATGCCTGAATCAAGAAATTTTGAAGGTAAAAGTTCAAGATCAAAGTCTGAGCTTAGGAGGAAGTGCTTTGTATGCAATTCAGAAAAAAAAAAAACATTTGAAAAAGGACTACCCTGAATGGAAGAAGAAGTTATGTATTTCATATATATTTCATAGTTATACGCATATTCTTATTGAGAGTTTACATCGAAACATTTACTTTGTGTTATTTTGTGTTTTATACACTACTACAAAAGACCCTTTCTTGACGTGCAATGCGTGTTAAGAAATGGTCTTTTTGACACGCAAATGTGTATCAAGAAAGCCGGGGTCAAGAAGCTTCTTGACGCGCAAAATGCGTGTCAAGAAGTTCTTGACGCGCAAAATGCGTGTCAAGAAGTTCTTGACGCGCAAAATGCGTGTCAAGAAGTTCTTGACGCGCAAAATGCGTGTCAAGAAGTTCTTGGCGCGCGAACAATGACGCTCCATTCATGACGCCCATGTTGCGCATCATCTTCGGGTGTTGTCTGTGTTTAATGAATTTTTTTTTAAAATATATTTTTAGTGTCGTCTGTTTATGACACGTAAATTGCGTGTCATGTATTTTATGACACTCATTCTTGCATGTCATCCTTTTAATAGTTTTTTTTTAAATAATTTTTTCTAAAATTACTAATTTCTATATTAAGGCATATTTCACAAACCAAAATACATAATTGAAAATAATTCGATTTCATCATGTTAATACGTGCAATTTGATCACAATGACAAAAGTAAAATGTTAAAAGTTTACATGCATATATATTCAATCACTACTCCGCGGCCATGTAAATGAAGTTGCAAGTGTAGGTCAAACATTCTTCCAGAATCTCATCAAAATCAGTATCCGTGTAAGCATTACTATCTCCACCGATCTGTGTAAAGATAAAATACAAGAAAAAGTGATCATCAAAGATATTGTTAATTAGAATATGAGAAAACTTAATTTGTTTTGTTCAAGGACTACAAGTCTATGTCGAGCTACCTCCTTCATGAATTTCAACACATAATAACCACACTCTGTAATTCCCGGCTAAAGTGGACACTTCACAAACAATAGAACTACCTCCTTTGACTAAATATGCAGGACCCAATTCTCTACAAAACCTGCAACCTATGACCCTCTTCTAGTGACATGGTAGATATTCTAGCATACAATATATGAAAAACAGTTGATATGAAAAGATATTTGCTTACATGTTAAAATTTGGAACAGACACGATGTTAAAGATATCAAGATCATATTCACGACCAAAAACCTACGAATAAAAATACACAAAAAGGGACGAGTCAATATTTAATGAAGGAGATGTTAAAAAGGTAATGGTTGAACTTTCATCCTGTTTACATACAAATGGGTTGATTTGGGGTTTGTTTTATCACTAACATGCCAAACGGGTCAAATGCATAAACCCTCCTACATCCTTTATTTTAGAAACATGTTTGTTCTATCTACTAATGTACCAAGACAATAGGCTGAAAAGATAGAGTTACATGTTGCTAAACTTCAAGTACCAACCAATACAAAAGACACAAAAAGCGAACGTGAACCCACATGAATTTGACGTTTCTGATCAGTTATAAGAACTATATTCCATGTGGGAAAAAAATTAACAAGTAGTAAAAGAAAAGGGCGTAAGGAGTAAGGACTGTCCATCTTGCTTTCTAATATATACAATACTAATATTTTCTAACATAGATCAGCATCAATGATTCACAAACATACTTAAAACAATATGAGTAAGATAAACAAACCACTGTACCATTCTTATTGAGAACTACATAAGGAAAAGGAATGAGAAAAAAACATATCATACTTTAAAGAAGGAGATTTAGGTTAAAGAATAAGAAAACACATCATGTAATTACTTTGAGAAGAAGGAGTTGCTTACAAATATAACCTTAGATTGACATAAATGAAACATCAGGCACAAAAAAAAAATCAAGTGGCAACTTCAGTGCTGATATGCTAACTTAAACTTTTAAAACTTAAAAAACATTAACGTGGATTGATAACGGTTTGTCAGGCCGTTTCAAATCCCCAACTTAGAATGATTATGTAGTAGTGAAGCAAGGGTTATCGAACCTAGGGAATATGTGGATCTTAACTAGTTGACTAAGTACTTAACTAAATTGACTAATTAACCTAAAATTACCTAGGGTTGCCACTTAGCTGTTTTGATTTGATTGAGGTGAATTAACTACCAAATAACTAACTTTAACCTAAAAATTGATTGAACTATCAAATGAGACAAATCTAACCACTTCTGGATCCTGGTTGGCTACCGATCTAAACAAACCTAATTACTTCCTAGCGACACATAGACATG
>JBCNJP010000020.1:12520512-12552512 GCA_039602395.1 Deinandra increscens subsp. villosa
TGTTCAAAAGCGATTGTTCGTTTCATCATGGTCCAAGTTTCGGGCATTACCCAATGAGCGGTCACACAAATAAAAGATTCGGGTGAACCATGAGGAGTTGACCAACAATCGCTCGTTAAATTGACACGTGTTTCTAAAGTTGAAAAACCTTCTTGTAATTCGGCTTTCGCCTCTTTCCACAATTTTAGGCAATCACGTCTAAGTGTAGTACGACTTACATTAGTGTAGCGCGGTTGGAGATTCTTTTGAATGAGGCGCGTCAAGCGATTGTTGTCGAAATGGTTGAAAGGCAAACTTTGTTAAATAACAAAACTTGCCATTGCAAGCCTAGTTGCCTCAACATCGTATGCAAAGATTCCTCCTTCGTTAGACATCGTTTCTTGACCCGCCGCATTTTGTCTTGCTTGAAGAACCTTACAATGGGGATACTCGACATGTAGCTTCAACGTTGAATTCGCTTCGGTTCCGATGAACTTACCACAATATTTGCACCGAGCTTTCTTTCCACCCGCCTTCATCTTGCACATATCAAAATGTTGCCAAATATTTGGGTTTCGGTTGGTTGGAATAACTTCAAGAACGGGGTTTTCGGGGTTAGAGTCGTTGGTGTTTGGGACACTTGATGTTGCCATTACGAGAGATTTTTGAGAGATTGAGAGTTTAGAAAGAGTTGAGAATGGTGTAAGGATCAACCAAAACATACCCCAAGTATTTATACATGATTATGGGGGTAAACTTGCAAAAAAAAACAAAAAAACGGTCAAAAAAACAAGCCCAACGGCTCCATAACGGCTATATTACCGTTTTACAATGTTCAGGTCCCTAACCGGTTTCTAACCGGTTTTTCTAACCGGTTTTTCTAACCGGTTGCTCTAACCGGTTTCCTAACCGGTTACTCCGTCCGGATGGCCTAACTGATCCCTAACCGGCGGTTAGGTTAGTAATCGAACCGGTTACGTTCTAACCGGTGACTCCCCTAACCGGTTCCGGTTTTTTTTTTGTAACCGGTTGCCTAACCGGTTTTTTTGCTCACGTCTAGTTGATTGTATCCTCCGCTTGTGTGGCTGGATTCGGGTTTACGAGTTCGCTCTATTGGGGTGTTTTGATCTCTGGATAACCGTCTTTCATCCGACTTTGGGGATGCTTAAATTTATGCATTTATAGGGAATACATGGTACAAGGTTTTGGTGGTTTGTTTGGGAGTTTTGGTTCAAGAGGAAAGGTGGAATAGTAAATCTTTGTTGGGGTGTATAAAGTCTAGTGCGCTGGGGTTGCTTATTGGCTGCTTGGGTGATTCAAATGGAGTTTTGATCGGCTGATTAATCTTGGTGGCTTGGTGGTTTAGGTTTTGGCGTGCGATGGTTACTTTTATCAGTTTTTTTGTTTGTTTCTTTCTGTTTTTGATTGTCTGGTTAGTGCTGTTTATTGTTTCTTTTCGGGCCCTTTGTTATACTTCCCAGCACCTTGCTGGTTTTCTATGATAAGTTTTGCCGTTTCAAAAAAAAAATAATAAAAAAAAAAACTTTAATTCTCATGCAACTATAAACATGGAGGTCATAATTAAGATCATTTTTTTCTCTATTTTGTCATTCACTCTCTTCTCTCAACTCCTATACTTTATGTCTTTGGTCATATATTAATTCTCATGTTTGAGGGTTGTTACATGAATATACAATCTCCTTCCTATGACGCCTTAACGTGTTATTATATGTGCAGGTTCACTCTGTTGATCCAGTTCCATCCCCTTCTGGTGAAGTTTGACCTAGACGTTGGTTGGTTTGAAGAAGATTTTAGAGATCCAACCCGATTGTCTTAACATGATCGGTTTTAACTTCTACATAAGTAGAAAATGAAAATGGTTAAATAAATCATACATGTAAGATGAATTTCTCAAACATGTTTTCAGAATTTCAAAATGCAATAATACATATTCATTGAAAACTTAACCATATGAGCAATTCACACACGTTACATTTTAGAAACATTCCAAAAATGTTTGAATCTCTTTTCCAAACAAATAATCATGTTTTCTAAGATTTTATTTGTGTGTTCGGTTTAGAATTTTTCTCATGATTTGTTAGATTTGTATCTTTTTAAAATATGATCAAGCATAAGACTTTATAGAGACGTAATATTAAGACTAAGGATTTTTAATATTTATAAGGCGGGTTTAGAATTTCTCTTTATAGTCCATGTCGAACTTTTATTTTCTTGTCTATGGCGGCCTTTATGCGTATATATTTACATCTATTTTTCATTTATCATCTTATTTTATCTACTTATTTTTAATTACTCTCTTGGTATTATTTTTACTTGCATTACTTATTTACGTTTTCTTCTATTTCCCTAGTTTTTATTTTACGAGTTGATGACCCGTCCGCGCGTTGCGGCGGAAGACCGTGGTTACATTGTTAATTCAACTTTTACGGAAAGTGACATGCAACGATGTTTGTGTTTATTTAAGATGCAATAGTTTTTACCACTCGTCAGGGTAAAATGAAAGTCATATTAATAGTTTGGGCCTCATTTGTGTCCATAGTCGGGTAGCTCGCTTTGTTTGTTTTATGCTTCTGCATGAGGCCCGATTATATGTTTATCATTAGGTTGTTTCATTTCCGCTTTCTTATTATTTATTTTGTGTTAAAAACTGTTGAAAAGGTGTTAAAAGATTTCCACCTCATGGGAAGGTTTTTGTGTACGTTTGAGAGGGGGGGGGGGGGGGGGACGTGATTTGAGAGAGGGGGGGGGGGGGGGACAGAGAGTAGGTAAAAGGTTGGAAGATTTTACAATCTTTCTACGTTTTCATTTTCAGTGCCTACCAAATAACCTCCAACTTTAACAATATTACAAACATGCCATTACCTACCAAATAACCTCCAACTTTAATAATATTACAAACATGACATGAACGAATGCATTTGACCAAGCTTTATAAGTTGCAAATTTATGCTTTGACCTTGTACATACTACTATTAAAAACTGGTTTTATATATATATATATATAATAATTGTAAAAAACCCAATTTTTTTAATTTAAAATGTACAAAACCAAGAAAATAAACAAACAACATGCCACATGTGAAATTTCAGATGTTGACGTCTGTCAATCTTCTGCCTCCTCTCCATGCCCTATACTCTTTCAATTTTATTTTCTTTCAATAAAAAGGTAGAACAAACCTTTCAATGAAAAAATGGAACAAACGAAAAAAAATGTCTGTTTGATAGTTTTTTTAAATTCTTTGTGTTTCAAGTTTGTAAAATTAATAAAAGACCGAAGGAGAAAGAAATTGTTGAAAACTCTACAAAAAAATTGAAAACGAAGGCTCAGATTAGGGTTTACAGGTTATGTAAACCCTAATGTAAATCATCATCGCCACTATCACCAGATCTGAAAAAATGGGCTCAAACCAGAGTCATCATCGCCGCCGTGTCAAACCCGAAACCCACAATAGAAACCGTTCAGGCACCAGAACAGAACAGATTTCAAAAAGGAGCATTTGCCATTGTCTCAAACCGCATAAACAGGGGCATCACCAACCGCTAGGAGCGGTGACGTCACCAGCCTGTCATAAACGGCGGTGTCACCAACCGGTGAACGGCGGCGTCACCATACCTGTAAGACCAGTAGCCACCAAAAATATGGCAGTCATATAACTTCCAATTTAAACCAAACCATCAACAATAACAACAGATCTAAGATAAACAATGACTCAAAAGTACATAGCCCTAAGCCATCATAAACGGCAGCACCCCGGCGACGACTGCATTAAGTGTCACGCTGCCACCGGAGAAACCATCGCGAAGCCAAATCGGCAAAAAGAAACCAAACAAAACACCCCAAATCGCTCATAAACGGTGACGGCTGCGTTAAACGCCGCGCCGTCACCGGAAATATCATCCAAAACACCCCAAATCGCTCATAACCGGTGACGGCTTCATTAGACGCCGCGCCGTCACCGGAAATATCATCGCGAGAGTGAAACATAGATAAAACGTTGTTGACAGGTGCGAAACAACAAACCGGTGTCGGAAACGGAAAATCAACCCAACAAACGGCCATCGCATCTATGGCGGTTCACCGGGGTTCATAAACCCGGTTGCTCTGTGTACAGATCGGAGGCAAGAGACAGAAGCCAGCGGTTGTTGTAGAGAGAGAAGCGTGGTTTTGTAGAGAGAGACAGAGAATGTTGAATAGAGAGAGATACTTCCTCTCTTCAAAATTGAAAAAATGACAATACATAAAGCAAAGAGAGAGATACAGACATAATATAAAGTGGGTAAAGTAGGTATGGACGTATGGTCTCCGCACGCTATCCCATTTCATTGGATATGGGCTTATGAATAGTCCATTTTGTGTGTAACCTACTCAATGCCTTTTGTATTATATATAATTTCTACTATTTTTATTGTCACTAGTAGTATTAATTATTATTTGAATTTATTTTTCATTTCTATTTCTATTTCTATTATTTTTAATACTTTACTGATTTTTCTATAATTTATTTATTTTTAATTCTTTTTTTCTTTCTTCTCTTAGCTCACTTGACGTACGGAGTTGGGCGTCTCCTCAGAAACAACATTTCTATCATTTCAAGCAGAGAAAATATTTGTCTACGTCTCACCCTCCCCGAAGTCAGCTAAAAGTTCTTGCTATTAGTGAGGTGATATTGAATACAATTGATTGATTGGTCTAAGATTTTATTTCTCAAATCTCAATTAAACATTTAAATGTTTTAGAAAATTACTTGAAAAGCTCAGAAAAACGTACGATCAAATAAAGCGTGCATCTTCAATAAGACATCCTGGTGTGATGGTTAAGAGTCTATATCTTACAACCTAAAGATTAAATATTTAAATTCTATAAGTCTACGGATGGAATTAATTTTTTCACCAAAAATCAAAGAGTTATATTCTAAAAATAAAAAATAAATAAACTTAAACTGCTGGGTTGGTCCACAATCCCACGTGTGATGGATCGATCTTAAAATAATCTTTGAGGTTCATTAATTTTTAAAGTTGATTTTCGCTATTAAGCATTATTTCTTTTCAATCTTAATCTAACCTTTCACACACCGGCACAACTCATCTTTTATTCAAGTCTCCACCCTTGGGTCACCTGGCATGCTTGACTGCTTGTGTTGTGGGTGGCGTGAAAGCCTATGTGGCTCCATCTTCACGGCGTGAAACCATCCCACATACGGTATTGAACGCAGCATGGTGAATTAGTGTGAAGATAGAAAATTCTTCGAGACTTATAGTGGATAAAAAGTTCTATTAAATATGTTCCGAAAACTTTGGTGGAATACATGTTTTGTGTTGGTTAGTTAATATCTTATTAACTAATAGTTTGGACCAAAATTGTAATTCTGATTAAAGATGGAGGGCTTAGATATAAATTCTTTAAGTGTTTGTTAGCGGGTAGTTAGGTTAATAGCCGTTGAGATTAGCTTAAATAGTTTAGCTCTCGATCATTGTTCTGTAATCTTTCTTCTTGTAATTCCTTTCACAATCAATAAAATTTCAGTTTCTTGTTAAACCTTTTGTTCATAATCTTCATTTGGTATCAGAGCACTCTCTGATTTCCGATCAAAGAAAAACTCAATTCTCTCTTCAATTTCCGACAAAAAAAAGGGGATCGGTGATCCTCGTCGTTTCGGTCAAAATTCACCAAATCCTCACATCGTCAAGAAGGCCTTCGCCTCGCCGATCATTCCCTCAGAGTAGACCTTCGTCTCCGACAATGGGAGACGTAGCAGGAAGACAAGTTGTTAGGGAAAATTATACAACAATCCTGTTGCAATGTCCGATATTGAGTGCGACGAATTATTCAATTTGGGCGGTCAAATTGAAGGCGATCTTCAATGTCCACGACTTGTGGGAGGCAATCGAACCAGCAGAAGGTGCAGAGGTCGATCCCAAGAAGAACAGCGCTGCAATTGCCTATCTGTTCCAAGCCTTACCGGAAGATCTAATAATTCAGGTGGCAAATCAGGATACTGCAAAGGAGGTATGGAATTCGATAAAGACTAGATATGTAGGAGTTGAGAGGGTTAAAAAGGCTCGGTTACAAACTTTAAAATCTGAGTACAATGCCCTTAAAATGAAGGATAATGAGTCTATAGACGAGTTTTCTGCAAAACTAAGTAGTATAGCATCTAGATTAGCCTCATTAGGAGCCCCAATAGATGATCCTACACTAGCCAAGAAACTATTAGATTCAGTTCCTGATGTATTTGTCCATATTGTTGCCTCAATGGAACAATTTATGGACTTAGACACCATGGTATTTCAGGAGGCAGTAGGAAGGTTGAAGGCATATGAAGAGAGAATTGGTAGGAAGAAGAAGACAAAAAACATTAAAGATGATCAGGTCTTGTTGACATTTTTAGAATGGCAGGCTAGATCAAGGGACAAAAAGGGAAAGAACAAATGGGATAAGACTGGAAATAGGTTTGAAGACTCACAAAAGAGTGATAGGAAACCTAAATTTGTGGATAAAAAGGGAAAAGGGCAGAAACCAAATGATAGACCTAAGAAAGACAAGTCTAAAATAAAGTGTTTCAAGTGTGATACATATGGTCATTATGCCAGTGAGTGCCCAAAGAAGAAGGTTCAAGATCAAGAAGTCAATGTGTTAGAAGATTTAGATGATTTAGAGGATGATCCTACATTATTGATGGCATGGGCTATTGAGGAAACCAAGCAGAAGGTGTTTCTGAATGAGACAGGAGTTCTCCCATCAAAATTTGACTCGCATGTTGCTGCTGAAACAGGGACAGATGGAGTTGAGTGGTATTTGGACAATGGGGCCTCAAACCACATGACAGGTAATCTCTCTTTATTTTCTAATTTGAATACTAACATAATTGGTAATGTCAAGTTTGGGGATGGGTCAAGCATAAAGGTAGAGGGAAAGGGCTCTATAATCTTGAAGAGTAAAGATGTAGATCAGAGAACTCTCACTAATGTTTATTACCTACCTAAACTTAAGAGCAATATAATAAGTCTAGGCCACAAACTAGTTGGGTCAGAAACCAGTTAATGATACAAAAGGACGAACCCGTCTTTAACCTAGAGTTTGTATCATGCTGAAATTCGTTTGGGGCATAGAACGGTTTCAAACTGAACCAGTTTCAATCCGGGTCATCAATTCAAGTTCAGAAACCGGTTTGCTTGTGTATCTATATCAACAACTCAATAATACATCCGTTAGACTACCCGTAATGGGGCGTTACTGGGCCCAATAAAGCCCTATAACGCCCCCCAAACGCCCACCCCCACTACGCAGGGGCGTTATGAGCAAAAAACCGGAGAGGGGCGTTAGCCTTGTAACGCGTAAAAGGGGAAGAATATGGGGCGTTATGGGGGCTTTATCCACTACACCATAAAGCCCCATAAAGCCCATTGTCCAGTCATCGTCCACATGGCGGATAACGCCCCATTTGGGGCCTTATCCACTACACTTAGCCTTATTATGTAGTATTCAGGTGTGAAACTATCGGCATGGATAACGATAGACTTGTTCCTATGTGAGGAGCCTTTGAATTCAAGTCAATTATGAGGATTTTAACACATATACGAATCTCTTTTTATATTGTATCATATATCATAAATTAAATAGCCGCCGTTCAATAAAATAAAAAATAGTAATACAACTACGCGTAAGGTCATAAACAAACGGTTAAAAAGAACTTATTAAACAGAAGAAGTGGTCATTTCGTCTTGTTGATTTTAAAATTGTCAAATCTTTAACATTCTAATGCGCTAGCATTTGTGGAAGTCAACTACCCCTTAGTAGGTCAGAAACCAAGAACACGACTCATCTCTACACATAAAAAAGATCACACCCATTTCTTGTTTGCTGATTTATGATTGATTCTTTTCAGTTATTTAACAGAATGATTGAATTCAAGAAACTTTTTTGCGAGCTCACCAAATCCTGCTCAGGTAAGATTCTTGAATTCCCAGTTGAAAACTGCTTCAAATCTTGCATTTTTAATAGTTTCTGAAGTGAGGTTCTTGATTAAATCTGGCTAATTTTTCTGGGTTTTGAAATTGGTGATGAGAAGGTAAACAAGAAGATACGGAAAAGGTTGCTCTGCCTCAAGAACAGAAGATTTTCACAATTCAATCTCTAATTTCTGCGACAAACAATTTCGAAAACAAGCTTGGTCAAGGGGGGTTTGGTCCTGTTTTCAAGGTTCGATTCATCTCCCTTAAATTCTTTGAATTCATAACTGCAGATAAGCAATTGAACAGGGGAACTCAGTTGAATTACAATTGAAATTAGGATTGAGACTTTCTTGCTGATCAATCTTGAACTATTGTTGTAAATTGGGTGTTCATTTTTGTTCAATTTCAAATATTGATGATGATCAATGATTGATATTTGATTACTTAATGAATTGGTTGTTTGGATATGCAGGGGAAGTTGGAGGATGGCAGGGAGATTGCTGTGAAGAAGCTTTCTGAGACCTCAAAACAGGGGAAAAGGGAATTTACAAACGAGGCGCGATTACTGGCGTGCATACAACATCGTAATGTTGTGAGTTTGTTGGGGTATTGCGCGTTCCCGGAGAAGCTTTTAGTGTACGAATACGTGGTTAATGAGAGCCTCGATAAGCTTCTCTTCAGTATGTTCTCTTCTCCTTCATTTTCTTAAGCTTCTATGGTCTTATTTGTTAGTATCCAATGTTATTTTAGGCATTTGATCTTTAGTTGAATAGGTATCTACCACATGTACAGATGTATCTTGTTAAGTCAGTGACGGATTCAAAATTTTTGATAACTATATCATCCTTTTGTGTGTTGAGTGGGTTATGGACTTGACAAAAAGGGTTCATTTTGGCGATTTGGGTTTGGGTCCGTGGTCGGATTTGTTATTACCGAAGCTTGTGTTAGACCTTTGGCCATTAGTTGAGTGTGTTTCAACTTTTAACCCCTAGTTAATTCATTTACGAATCCAAGACTTTAGAAGATGCACAAAATATAACAGTTTTGAAGTTTATCATTCATGCTACAAAGAAAAAACCATGACATCTAATCCATTTGCTTTTAAGAAGTATCTAGTTGTATATCTAAGTTATCCCTCAACAATTACAACAATAGACTAATCTTATAGGTCAAAATCAATATCATTGAGCAATGAAACCTGAAAGGTGGTGGCACAATTGTAAGTGTCTAATTTCTCTTAGCAAAGGTCTCTTATTTGAATCCAGCTTACATCGGGTTTTATGTCTAGAACTCCCTTAAAGGCTACATGCATCTAATCTTGGTTGGGTTCCATCAATTTATTGATATCCTAACTAGTTTATTTTTTTTTATCTTCATAGAATCTGGAAAACGGGATGTACTTGACTGGAAACGAAGATATTCCATAATTGATGGTGTAGCACAAGGCTTGCTTTATCTCCATGAAGACTCACATGAGCGCATCATTCACAGAGATATAAAGGCTAGCAATATTTTATTAGATAAGAAATGGAGACCCAAGATTGCCGATTTTGGCATGGCCAGGCTCTACCCTGAAGATAAAACTCATGTCAACACCCGTATAGCTGGAACCAAGTATGTTCTATCACAATCCAGGCTTTAGTTTTCTTGAACTCGATAACTTTATAAACTTGGTGACTTTTGCCAAACATTCACAACAAAACATATTCAAGTACACATAAAATAAATGGTCCCGCCAACACCACTCTGATGTAGTTTACGCTTCATGAAGGTTAAGGCATGAAACCAATGTTAGTTGGATTTAAATCTAAGTCCCGTACTAGAGGAGAACCATACACTTGTGTCATCCCCTTGATTTTTAAGACCGACATCCTAGGGGATCTCTTAATTTAATTATTTTCTGATTGTCTTTCTTAAACAGTGGATATATGGCACCAGAATATGCATTGCATGGTAATTTATCAGTGAAGGCAGATGTATATAGTTACGGTGTAGTGGTTCTAGAACTCATTAGCGGTCACAAGAACTCTACATTCAATCTGGTTCCAGAGTGTCAAAATCTACTTGATTGGGTAAGCATCCATCTGTTTATGTGCAATTTGACTTTTGAAGTCAAAACTAATACTCCTGAAACATAAGTTTTTTTTACTAGTCAACTACAATAAATTCTAGATTGGTAGCTTAAACATAGAGATTTTTGCAGGCATTTAAGCTATATGAGAAGGGAAAAGGTGCAGAAATCATGGATCCAACACTGGCTACATCAGCTGACCCTAACCAGGTGGCAACTTGTACACAAATCGGTTTACTATGCACCCAATCTGACCCGAAGCTACGGCCCACCATACGCCAGGTGGTGGTGATGCTATCCAAGAAGGGAGGCCCACTAAATGAACCCACCAGGCCAGGGTACCAGGGTGTAAAAACTAGAAGACCAAGTAGACCTTCTAGTTCATCTTCATCAGTAGGGGCTTCCAGCCAAGCAGATTCTGTTTCTTCTAGGTCCACCACTACCGGTAGCACATGGGCTTTTGCAGGTTCAACTTCGCATGCTCATCACAATCACCGCGGTTCAAGTTATATTAGTTCAGTATCAGATCCTCATGGCAAGCGACCCATTGAAGGGTAAAGAGTGATGATATAGATTAGGAAACGGTTGCATCTTATTTTTGCTTTTGTACAGTAGTGATATAAATTGTAAATTATAGAAGAAAGAGAGATGTGATATGCAATTTTTGAGATTTAAGATGGTATTCAAATTCAAATTCAAATTCAGAAACAGTTAAAAACAAACCCAACTATGTGGTAAAAATAGGCCGCAGTCGTTCAAAGATCTCATCTTCTGTTCCTATGGCATTGATCTGCAAAATTTGGCAGCCATTACTTATAAGCACAAACTATGATATTTTTAAAGATGTTAAAATGCATTGAGCATAGGCTGTTGAACTAATAAATAAATAAAAAAGCATCGATGGTAGTTAAAAATAATTACGAATTAGCGGTAGGAAGTAAAACCTTGTGAAGCTTCTGTTTCTGAGAGTAGTATCTAATAACAGGTAGAGTATAAGCTTCAAAGACTCGAAGGCGTTCCTTTGTGGTATCAACATTATCATCAACCCGCCCCTATCAGAGTTCAATTGTTTAACACATTAGTGGGAGGAATTTTATACAACGTCAAATCATCAGTTAAGGTGAATACACACCTGATTACGATGTAGTACTCGTTTCATCATCTCCTCTTCATTGCAATCAAAGAAAAGTACAACTTCTGGTTCTATTCCGATCTATATATATATATAAACCGTGAGATATTACTACTCAAACATACTTGTATAACTTGTATTGCAGTAATTATTCAATTCATGAGAAGTTAGAGGTGACAAAATTGGGAAGGTCTGCAGGTTGGGTCACTGGTCAAAAGGTATTAATTTTTTTTTAAATAATTAGTGTTCGATACATTATTACGCAAATTATGGTGTCATTTTCAAGAATAGAGAATCTAAGATATGATATTCAAATACCAAGTGATCTGGATGGATTAAACAAGTATTTAAGTAATAATACAGATAATGAAACTCACTATTTGTTCATAAACCATGCGGTTCTCCTCACTTCTTGGGAAACCATCAATTAAAAATCTATCAGTTTCGCTAGATTCAATAACCATCTTGAGCAATTTAACTGTCACTTCTGAAGAAACGATTTTTCCTTTTGATATTGTATCCAATATTATGTCACTGAAAGTATAAACAACATCACCAGGGGTTTTAGTTAGAGGTAGCAATTTCAATCCACTTATATGAATTCAGGTGAACTTGGGTTGTATTTTGGGTCAACCTGATAAAACATTGAAAGTGGATAAAAATGAAATTGGATGAATAGGTTAAACGGGTCAATAGTAATATGAAGTGTATTCAAATGCTCACCACATTCATTCAAATGCTTACCACATTCTAAATTATTTTTATTTAAAAAATTATATCACTATTTTATAGTATAGTTTTTATTAATTGTATTTACAGCATTAAATATTGACAAAAAAAGCTTGAAAATATAAAAAAAGTGTTGGCATGTATATACAGACAGATCCGACACGTTTTGATCCACACATAAAAATTATTCAACCCGGACCTATTTCAATCACTACCAACGTGCCCATTTTTCCACCTCTATTATTTGTGCATTGACAAAAAAGGAGAAGTTAGGAATCTATACCCATATTCACTGTTGGAAGATATTTCTTTTCTCAGCAAATCTCCAACGCTTAGGTGTGTGAATCCATAAGTCTCAGCAATCCGTGTACATTGTGTACCTTTTCCAACACCAGGGCCTCCTAATAGCATATCACATATCAAGGGTAAACATCCAAAGTTTCAAGCCAATAACCATCATGAATGATTAAAGAATCATATTTTATGAAAATGTATTCTGGAAGATCACACACATACATATTAAGTTTACTTTGCTCACCAAAGATGACTAATATGTATAGCATGCCTAAAAATATAAAAAAGAATTATATAAACTACTTCCAGGATATAGAATTATGTATTTCTACCTATATTTCTACAAAAAAAAAAAAAAAAAAAAAAACACCATTTTAGTTTGCTTGATGAGTGCTGTCCATTACCTAATACAAAATTAATGGTTGGGGACCTTGCCTTTGACTGGATTGGAGCATCTGCCTACATCCAAAAAAGGAAATGAAAAGAGTATAAATAATCTATCTTCGTGATAAGAAGCAGAAGGTCGATTAAATAAATAAATAAATTGCACGTACAGAAAACGAATTAATGTTCAAACATACACTCCCACATTGTACCAGAACTATAGATATCGTGAAATTTTAAGAAGTGTTTTAAAAGTAGAACGGCCTTGTAAATTCACGCAGCAAAGTTACTTGTTCTCACATTTTATATGTTAATCCTATATCGAGATAAAAGACTTACTGATATAAATAAGATCCAAGAAATTGGCTTAATGAAACAGAATACTGAATCAATAACTACACATACAGACAAGAATAATGCAAGATGAGACTCTGCTGAGTTTAGTTATAAATATATGGAAGCATTTTGATGTATGAGAACAAATTATTCACTAAGTGCCAGTTTTTTATGTTTGACCAATTAGGAGAGGTACTGACAATTGAATGGTAGAATCCTTCATTCAGCAAAGATCTAGGTCATGTTTAACTTGATGATTTATCTGTAGAAGAATTTAAATGTTGCACATACATACCAGATTCAGGGCCTCTGTGCTTAAGGCTTTGAGAAAACTCAATCCATATGCCACCTTTGTCATTGAAACATTCAATATAGTTAAAGAGGATATCACCAATTTATGTAAATGAAACATTACCTATCCATGTAAAAATTTGATTCAAATCAATTGCAACATATATATGTATCATAGGGAGTGAGCTTGAAAAGAACCATCACCCATAAGACATATTCAGTGCTTAGCAGCTTGGTTTAAAAAGGCTCGCCTGATGAGCACGAGGCGATCAGGAAAGCGCCCACTCCAGGACCTTGAGGCATCGCCTTCGTGTACTTTTGGGTCAAAATCGGTCAAATTTGGTCAAAATTAGGGGGGGAGGGGTATGTGAAAAATACAACCAAAGGGATGAAGGGTTTGCTTGTTAAAAAGGTTGATGTGTAAAATAGTGACAGAGACACAACTTCTTGTTGTAAATAAAGCTTATTTGGTTGTATATAGAGCAATGCCTAGCATACGTGATGTATGTGCCTTGTGCCTCAGCTTTTGGGAGAAATATACATTCGAAGCACAAGCATCATAGAAACATAAATCCCAATTACCAAATTACCAAAACCAAATATTTGAATTTTCAACAAACAAGTAGATGTTAACTCAATTTAAAGCAATTTGGTATGCTTTTAAGTTTCCAAAACAAATAGAATCCTGTTTACAAAACTGTCTCACACAATTAATATACATATATACAACTTAAGTGAGAATCATATCTGGTATTATCCTTACAATTATAAAATATCCAAAGACTCTTCACGCTCACATAAGAGTCAAAGACCTCACAAAGGCACATTTCAATTCAATGCAGATTAATCCTCAATCTAGAGAACTAAATAGCATAGAATTAGCCAATTCCTTGAACATTTGACACTGAGAAATCAGCATGAGTTGCAGACTTGCAGATCACCACATTCTTAATCTCCCAGCAAATGCAGACAAAGAAATAACAATAAAATCTTAAATGAATCAGGAGATCATAGTTTCTAAACTAGTTAAAGCATACATTTCCATTCAGCATCTCTAATAAGCCGTAACATAATCAATTGACTCATAAACCGCATAAATTACTTTCAATTTTGTCCTAAAATAGACAAACCGCAACTGAACCAATTCACAAAAACAGAGAATAGTCATCAAAAACTGAAGCGATCTCACAGCTAACAGCTAACAGCTACCAGAACGAACAGATTGCTGTACCTGATTAATCAGAGACGGTTTTGCCGCGAGAATAAGCTTCGAGAGTGAACAACCACGCCTCAACATCTCTCGATCTCAACTACCTGTTTGCGTGTACTTGCACCTTATGAAATGTGAAAATGTATGACCAAAATCCGTGAGCAATGAGCAGTTCGTCGTTCGAATTGAGATCAGTACAGTTGTAGATCAGTAAATGTTAGCTTCCGGTCAGTTCCTAAGCTGTTGAAGATTGGAGGCATAGGGTTTAATGTGATCGGAATCAGTTTTTCATAGACATTTTGTCGAACACCTTCCGGCCATGTGCAACTGTCCTCTGGGTTGAAACAGGAAACGTGATTTTCAATTTTATGGCGCTTTTTGCAAGACATCTATTAACGTGCTAATGTGCTCTCCATAACTTCTCTTTTTCTTTTCTTTAAAATCCCATTTTTTATTTTTTGAACCGCAAATTTGGATCGGAACGAACATTAGGAGTAAAAACTCATCATAAGTTTGAGAAAATGGACCCCTATTTATTTTTTTTTGTAACTTAAGATTTTTCAGTTAATGTTTTGGGTACCTAGCCAATTAAGTTCGGGATCATTCGTATCAATTTTTCTTTCTATACATCATTCTTAAAATCAATTTTTGAATTCCATGGAAGATAAATGGGGTGCAAGTGTAGGGTTTTCAATCTTGTTAAATTACTTTGCAACGTGATTGATACAAATCTTTTACAGTGTGATATTTGAAGCATTCTTTGGACCAGTTAGGTTTCTTAAAGAACGACGGTTTTTTGCTTATAGAGCTAGGTTGAATAGGATAAAGGATTGATATCAAGAATATAGTTGTAAAACTTAAATAACTCTCAAGTTTTATTAGAAAGAAAATTACTCAAAACCCTCTAATTAGGAATACTCTGATAATTGGTACCAAAGAACACTCGCGTATAAAGAAAAATAACTCAAAAACTTTATTGAAGAGTTTGGTACAATAGAAACCCTAAACTTGATCCCTATTTATAGACTCTAACCCTAATCTTGAAGACCAAGCAACACAATTAGAGACTAATACAAAATCCTTATTCTAATCCTAAACTCATTATTAAAGTTAGATTAGGTCACTCTACACATTAAGAGTTACCAAATGACCCCTTCACTCATTAGACTCGGGTCGAGCCCATCCCCCGACTTGTGGCTTGGGCCTTTATGAATTAGACTTGGGCCAACATAGGATACCGTTCAAAGTAAATTTTTGTTTAAGAGGAGGGTCTCAGGGTCTTTGAAGGTAATTTGTGATGTTTGTAAGGAGAGGATGTTGTGTTGGGCCAGTGGTATTCGGATCTCCGGTTATAATTTTAAATTTTTTACTAAATCGGACAGTTATTACATTTTATAGAAAACCTAGTTTATTGATTAATGTAATTAATCTATTTGTCATATTAATCTCATAAATATATTTTAACATAAATATAGCGAAGACAATAGACAAAAAACAAAACATGAATAACCAGTAGCATTTGACAACAGGGTTCAATCACCAAAAACACGTAAACACATATACAATCAAATCCGATATAATTGTAATAAACAAATATGACAATTATATATCTAATGATTGCATAATATTAGTCTAAACTAGAGAGAGTTTAAATATACATTTATTGTTGTCAAACAACTGTGTGAGACACCGATTGAGTGAGCAATCAGATGCGCGCTAAGAGTCGGAAACGAAATCGGACGATTCTGTTCTCAGGTGGCTCGCGTACCACTAGTGGCTCCGAGTTGAAAATTCCTAGCAAGTAGCAGCGGCTGGAGGCGATCAAAAAGCGTATGACCTGTAACATTTGTATTTTACCCGGTTGTGAAACTCGACCCGTTTTAAAATTTTGCATTTTTCCGATTTTCGGTTTAATAAATACCGAAATAATTTTTGGTTTAGTAAATACCTCCAAATAATGTTTTTAAAATATGGCTAGCTAACGGCTGGTATTTCTCAAACAGTCAAACCTAGGTCGGCCAAACTAGTTCAGATTGGTATGTTCCGTGTTCCAGCAATGTAACCCGATCTGGATCATGTTGGAACCGGATAAGTCATAAAAAGATTTGTATAGCCAGGTCAGGTCTGGTTCCAAACTGGTTTCGGTTCGTGAACCGTTTATATATGTATCTAACACCCAAGCTTCTTTGAAGTTTTACCGAAAACCCGAGGCTTGGACTAGTTTGCGTGGATATTTAGCCCATATTTTACTCGAAATAAAACGAGCTGATTGCTTTCGGCATCTGGCCCATTTTAAATTTGTCTATTGGTAAAGGTTGGTTGGCCTGACTATTGAGTGATATATGTGCTACACAACAAATGGTTAAATATAAATGGCCCATAAAATTTCATGTAAGCCTTACGATGAAACATGAAATTTTGGTAAAACCAAATCGGTGGCCGGGTTGACAGTTCTTGTGATTTACTGGCTTAACTAGTCGATCACTATTTTCAAACGGTCATTTATCACTATCAAACATTTGTAAATAACCGTTCGACTATTTTCAAACAAACATTTGTCTTTTCAACGTTTAACATTTTACATATTTCACATGTTTAAATTTTGGAATGACCATTTAAAAAGTTTGAAAAAGTTAAACAGTCATCAATAGCTTATTTGTATTATATTTTATTTTTAAATTTGAAAATAAATATCTATTTTTTCTTTTACATTAGCATCTTTTATTTAAACACTCATTCTAAAATTTCAATGGATAAAAATAAAATAAATATAAAGAATGAGTATATATACCAATCCATTCATGGGTTCTTCAAAAATCTTTAATATATTTTTTAGTAAATTATTAAGATATAGAAATATTATGACCACGTTAAAAATGGACCATTTATATACAATGAGATCAGCAGATCTGAGATGAGCCGTAAAATTGTAAGAATAAACCCATCAAAACAAAAACAAAAAAAGGTCTAGCTCCCAAATCCAATATATTCATTTGTATTGTAGTATACAGAATATGTCGGAATATCATCAAAATAAATACAGAAAATCCACTATATGTCAGTGAAAAACTAGATATTATTTAGAAAATAGAAAAATCATTAAAAGTATGACTATGTTACATATATGCAACATGTAATATAGTAAGATTTTTAGTGATTTTTCCGTTTTTCAAATAAAAGTATTTTTACATAAACTTTACCCTCACCTGTATATGTTATGTTTAGCATAAATTTAACGTCTCTTTGACGGCTCACAACCGACATTAATACTATGCCGTTACCGTATCCGCATAACTATTAACCAACGCCAAAGCGTTACTCGTCACCTCCTTAACCGCCGCCACCCGACCAACCATCTCCGCCTTCACGTCACCGTCCGACACGTCATCAAACCCGTCAACACACGTGTCCTGATTCGTCAACGCAGCACTCATCCACGTCTGCACGTTGCTGAGCTGGAACCTCACCGACTCCCCGGTCCACCCCAACCGCTTCATTTCCTTGTACGATTTACGAATCTCATCAACGGCGTCTCCGAATACCGATGAGCAGTCGCGTACCGCGGCGGAGTATTCGGTGGTGTTGTCGGAGTCCATGTGGCGGGAGATGGTGGAGACGTAATTGGACATGTGGCTGGCTTTGGAGAGGGCCACGTGGATTGCCAGCGTGGCAAGGCGGCTGGGATTGTTTTTGACGGCTCCGGAGTATTTGGAGAGGGAGGTGAAGCAGGTTTCTGGGTAGCGAGTTGTGTGGCAGCTTGTACGGATGTAGTCGGTTTCGGTGGATGTGGGCGGCGGAGGGTGGCCGGCGGTGGTTGACGGTTGTAAGACCGTTATTGAGAGGATGATGAAGGAGAAGAATAAGGTGGACAGTTGGAGTTCCATTTTGTGTTTTGGTTATTTTAAATCGCCTTTTTAATTAGTATGATAAATTGATAATGATAATATGATAATGGTATTCGTATATTTTGGTTTAAATAGACATTTATTGGGTGTGAAATTACCATTCTATCCTTTCGTGGGTAATGTAACTTGTTTAACAATCAACCTTTTTTATTTGTGTTTCAAACCTAACGACTTTATTTTTCTAGCATGGCCACATCTACAAACCATTGCATTGCGGGTGCGATAGGAAATATAACTCGTTAATATAGACACCGTTTTAGCAAATTAATTGTTGAGATATCATATATATATATATATATATACTAGTTTTTGATACCCGTGCGACGCACGGGTGGTTATTAAAAAATAAATCCAACAATTTAAATATTATAATAAATGTAATTCGATAATTGAAACCCGTGCATCGTACGGCGGTATTTTAAAAAATTCAAAACTAAAATGTACTAATGATTCTTTATATCATCTAAGAATTTTTTTTATTAGAAATATTCAGTTAAAAGTTTCAATGGTTCTTCTACAATGAGCCACTTTCACTTCCTAGTAAAATATAAAAATGATATAAACATTAGTATAATCTCTAAAACTTAAGAGAAAATTAAAGTTTATATCATACCTTTCTTCAATTATAAAAACAAACACAAAAACAAAACCATTTGATTATAATCATGCATGAATAATCTAAGAGTAGTCATAAGCATCACTCAAGGACACCCTTATATTACATATATTTGGGAATTTGTGTAGCTAAACAATAAAAAAAATTATTGATATTAATTATATTGTTATATTTATTTAAGAAATAATTGTTTGTAAAAAATAATAAAATTAAGAATGCAATTATAACGATAATATCTCTATTAAAAATTCATAAGAATTAATTTAGTTGTTTGAAATTACAATTTACAATATTTAAGGCTCATTGGATTTAAAATTGATTTTTTTTTTCAAATCCAAATCCGTCATTTACGATATATAATTCAATCTTTAAATGTGTTTGACTTCTTTAGAATATAGTTAGAATAATCATAACTATATTATGAAAGTCAAATTTCATTTATTGGAAAAAATTTGAGCGGGAAAACTACAAAATGGATTGTTGTGGTGATGCCATGTGGCATCCAATCTTTTCATATATATATTATATAGAAGATTTGATGGTTTAACAAAGATTTATAAAACAAAGTGAATATGTAATCTTATAAAATAAAAATGATTTTCAGAGTTTTGTTAAATATGAAACTGATTGTTTACATATAGTTTTTTATTCTTTGCTTTTTTTTGTTTGATAATAATTAAGTTAGTCAAATTTATAAAAGACCACTTTTATCCTTTTAAACATTTAAAGTTAATATAAAAACAATCTTTAGTTTTTAAATATATTATAATTAATCTTTACATTCTTATATTTATCTTTACATACTAATAAAAAATAACTTAACTACTAGAACTTGACCTAGTAGTTATCAGGTGATAATGGGAGACTCAGGACCTTAAGGTCACGAGTTCGATCCTTGAGCCTCACATGTTTTACCATCGGCTGTTCGCGGAGGTTGTTTTATCTAGAATGAGCTCGAATTTGATTTTAAAAGTTTGAATTTCAAATAGTTTGATTTGAACAATCGGAATAATCTGTATTTGATTTGATAAACACCCCTTCGTCATTTTTTTCTTCAACTTAACAAATTAATCTCAAATATTTATTAGATCTTAATAACAAATCTAATGGTTTAAAATCATTTTTAGTCTTCTTAAATTAAACAAACTTCTTAGAATAACTTTCACTTTCTTTATTTGAATAAATCTATACTATACTATATTATTTGAATAAAAGCTTTAAGGGGGACAAAATAGTATCTAAACTAAAAGTTAACATGATGTTTTAAATGGAAAATAAAAAATTAAACAATTTATTTAATTATCATTGATATTTTATAACATTATATAAATAAAGTAAATAATAAGTAAAATACTTTGAGAAAATTACAAATTACGTCCTTTATACTTATTGAAGTTATGAATTTTAACCTTTCTAAAAAATAATTACATGAGACAACCTTTAAAGTTAATTTTTTTTCAGAATATGGCATTTTCACTAACTGACATCCATTTTAACTATTAAGTAGGTTACACGACTTGCACATACAAGGGTACAATGGTAAATCTACCCTAAAAATAGCCCCAGTCACCTCCAACCTATCTGATCTCGTTTTTTTAAGCAATATTCTTCTCTTTTATAAAGCCGGATACCAGAACACTACATCCAACTCATGTATAGAAAACTTTTCAATATCAACCAAATCAATAAAGTCTACTTTACCTTGAACATACATGATACATACGAACAGGATATGGAAGGGAACTGCCCCCATGATGCAACTCGATTTTTTTGAAATTTTATTTTAACTTTTAAGTAAACTTGATGAACATACAGTAACATAAACATAGATATTTACAAGAAAAAAAAATCGACTACATACATCAAATTCGATACAGCAACAAGTTGGATATTTATGTGAACATCGATTTAAAAAAAAAAACTGATTTTTTTTTGTGAACCTCGATACAGTAACATGGAAGGAAGATTCTTAAACTAAAATCTTTGCTCCTCGATATAGTAACATGGAAGGAAGATTTTTTTTTGTGAGCCTGGATACAGTAACATCGATTCTTAAATGCTAATCGATCCACTCATAGCTTGAACTAAAAAAAATCAATTCTTTGTTCCTTAAAACTAAAATCAAAGAATGGAGATTCTTAAAGTTACGGTACATAGCTTCAACTTCATTTGGTAGGAGTGATGAGCGAATGAAGGATTTTTTTATTGTTTTCATTTTCTTGGATGAGAGAACGAAGGGTTTATCATCGTTGTTCAAAACAAAACAAAAAAAGTTTAGAGGATTTAGAAAACCGATGGAGGCGAGTGGGGCTATTTTTTAGGGTAGATTTATTATTGTACCCTTACATGTGCAGGTCATGTGACCTACTTAACGGTTAAAATGGATGTCAGTTAGTGAAAAAGTCCTATTCTGAAAAAAAAATTAACTTTAAAGGTTGTCTCATGTAATTGAGAAATGTTAAAATCCATAATTTCAATAAGTATAAATGACGTAATTTGTAATTTTCTCAAATACTTTTTTTTTGAACGGCGATTTCAGATCATTGACGGGGACATTACCCACCTATCCGATCATCTCCCTCCTGGGGTGACATCAGTGACTGGCGCGTCCTCTATGTGGGAAGCTCGTACATCAGCCCTCTGCACTTAACCAGGACACAGTTCAGGGGGAAACTAACCCAATGCCAGAAAACCCACTGTGATGATTAAACCACTAACCTCTCAGTCAGAAACTCAACCCTCGTCCTTTATCTTTTTTTGTCCTTTAACTTTACCGTTTTGCAACTTTTGTCCTTTATCTTTTTTTGTTACACTCTCTGTCCTTTAACTTTTTTATTCTTTCACCTTTTGTCCTTTTTAACGGATTCCGTTAAAATCCACCGTTAAGTCAAGGGTATTTTTGTCTTTTTACTTTTTAGGGTAGAAAACATTACATATTTTGTCCTTTAACTTTGTATGTTTTGCAATTTTTATCCTTTATCTTTTTTTGTTACATTCTCTATCCTTTAACCTTTTTATTCTTTCATCTTTTGTCTTTTTTAACAGATTCTATTAAAATTTATCGTTAAGTCAAGGGTATTATTGTCTTTTTACTTTTAAAGAGTATTTATTATACTTAAATAAAGAGGAATGGTGTGTTATGTAAATCTGTAAAAAATTTTCCTTTATCACCCCACCCCCACCCTAACCTTAAACCATCACCGGTGAAAACCTCACCCCCACTGTCGGTCGGCCGACGACCTCCCATCGAACACTGTCGACGACCCTCCGGCGACCTCCCATCGACTTGACATCGAGTTTGTTAAGGGTGGTCGTCGGTGAAGCAGGTAAACTGGTGACCGTCAACGTTTGGCGAGGAGACGGTGGAGGGTCGTCGAAGGTTTGGTCGGAGTAGCGAGGGCTCGGAGATGCGCCGAAAATTCGACCGGGTAAGAGGGGAGGGGGAGGGGGATCGAGGCTGCCTTCTCTCAGAAACGAAAGTGGGGGTGGGTTGGGGTGGGGTGATAAAGGGAAAAAATACAGATTTACATAACACACTCTCCCTCTTTATTTAAGTACAATAAATACCCCTAATAAGTAAAAAGAAAAGAAATACTCTTGATTTAACGGTGAATTTTAACGGAATCTGTTAAAAAAGACAAAATGTGAAAGAACAAAAAAGTCAAAGGATAGAGAATGTAACAAAAAAAGATAAAGGATAAAAATTGCAAAACAGGTAAAGTTAAAGGACAAAATATGTAATTTTTTCTACCCTAAAAAGTAAAAAGACAAAAATACCCTTGACTTAACGGTGGATTTTAACGGAATCTGTTAAAAAGGACAAAAGATGAAAGAAAAAAAAAGTTAAAGGACAGAAAGTGTAACAAAAAAAAATAAAGGACAAAAGTTGCAAAACGGGTAAAGTTAAAGGACAAAATATGTAATTTACTCTAGATAATATTGAAACAATTGTTTGTTGGTAATAAGTAAAATACTATAAATTGTCTTTCATCTATAAGAACGTGTATCTTGTTGCAAATTGTTGTTTGCGTAGCATCACGTGGATTTTCGACTAGTAATAATTAATATATGTAATTATTTGGTCCATTATATCGACACATGATTGCTAAAACATATTCAATATCACACGCTTTGGAAAACAACGTCTTTTTAAAGAAATATGCTATGGTGCAAGAAACCAATAGCAAACTGAAAATTAGGTCACACAAATTCTCACCACAAAACCTAAATGACGATTATATGAACAAGTTTTTTTTGCAACTCTAATCATATGCGTAATGTGAAGCAAGATACGAGTAATCATGGCAATGAGTACCATTGTTTGGCTGTGTTTGTGACAGGCCTAGCTAGCGTACACGCACATTCAAGCAATTATTAAATATAAAATATATAGAAATCAATGTGATTTTGTTGTTTTAATATGTATGATCATACGTTTATGTTACAGTCCAAACAAGAGAACTTAAATGAAGAGATCAGTCTGGTAGTGAGAGAGTTTATTTAGATTACATATAAACTATATATCAGTTGCCCATATAACCGATTTGGAACAAGTCTTATACTTTACAATAGTTTTGATGCGTAACAATCGACATACCGTACTTAAGGATCAACGTTTTCATTCGTCATAGCCACGTTAAGTTGGAAGAAATTAATAAATTATTCATGTGAAAAGAATCTATCAAAAAGTAACAAGTAGGATAAATAAGTTAAGCTTTCCCACAAAAGAAAGTGGAAGCAATGAGTATATTCATGCCCAAAAGTTAGGTTGGAATGTCTAGTAGGCTGTTTATTACGTGTACTATATTCTATAAATCTGTATATGGTTCGAAAAACAAACAGATCGATACTCATCTAAACTTTGTATCATATCAATTTTACTAGCTTATCTATGCTAATTAGCTAATTAAAACATAGATCAATAGCCAATATGTGAGTAGCCTACTTGGTAGAGGCTCTATCCTCTTAGATGGAGGTTCTGGGTTCAAATCCAGGCAATGGTGTATTGTTGTGTAAATAACCACCATCATAAATAACTTAAAATTGAATTCATAAACACACACATAGATCGATGAGAGAGTTCCGTGCAAAAGTACTATATATTAAGCTAAGTGTAATCATAAAGCCCCTTCCTAGGACGTTTGCGTCATGTGGCGGATGACGTGGCAAGGAGCTTTATGGGTTGAAGGTGTGTAGTGATAAAGCCCCATAAAACCCCTTCAATAAGTGATTGATCATTTTTTTTTAATTTAATTAAACTAAATTCAAAGAAAAGGTATTCATTGGTTCCTTTTACAGTTTCTCTCTTCCACCCGGCGCTTTGTGGGCAACGCCCTGGAGCTCAAAAACATCCATAGCGTCCCGGAGGGTGGGGGCCCGACACTATGGGGACGTTTTCGGGGCGTTTAGGGCGAAAAAACCCTCCAAACCGCCCATTACGATCGGTCTTACAAACAAATATAAAAGAAATTAACTTGATCAATTATTAACCTTTAAAGTTTTTGAAGTACAAAAATTGGAAATTTAATGTTTATGTAATTTTCAAAAACTAAAAAAATGTACAACTTACACATGTCACTACTCACTACATAATATCAAAGCCTGAAATAAATAAAATATGATGGTTAAAGTAGTAAATAGTCAATAATTAAAATAAAAAACCAAATTGGAATGTTACTTTTAAACAACTTTATGATTTAATTAATATGCATATATTAACTTTTTATAGAATGGCTAACACATGCTTTTTCAATTGTCCTTCTACTCTTTACATTTGTGCATAGTGCCCATTCTCATTGAGAGATACTCCACTAAAACATTTTAATATCACCACACTAAAAATCCTTTAAGGGTCATGTATTAACTAAATTTACTATATGCGCATTGTTATGGAGATAATGTTAACATACAAAGCCGACACATTGTATAACGGTATGTAAAGAAATGAAAATAAAAAACATGTAACAACCAAAACGCTTTAAACCAAAAGCAATGTTATACTACTGTATCTAAGGAAATCTATGTGTACCTATTACACCACAAGAAAAACAGAAACTTCTTTGCCAAGCTCAAACAACTCAATTGCAAATAGTAAAATATTACGTTACAACGTTTAGATTAGAAACCGAATGCTAAAAGTGTTGGGCCTATAACATAAAATTATGTTACAATACTATACCTATTACACCACAAACTTATATGAAAAAGTCGTCGCGTTCAGATATAAAAAATATTTTCCTCTTTTTAGTGTAGCAAAGAAAAAAACCAAAGGCAAAACAATAAAAGTGATAATAATATAAAAATGATAAATATAACGAACTCCATTAATGTAGTATGTATGTAAGTAATTAAAAAAATCATATTCATTAGTCAGTTATTCATTAGTATGTAAGTAAGTAATTAAAAAAAAATCAAAAAGTGGCTCGACTTGGATACTGTTTCATGTTCCAATCCGAGAGACCTGCTGGCTTTTTTGGATAATCTAAAGATGTCGAACAAGAAGAAAGATGTGGTGATTGTGATCTTCTTCATTTGGTGGTGGTCCATATGGAAAACCAGAAATATGGCCATATACAATCCTTCTAAAAATGGGAACAGTAGTATTTTTAATTCAGTGATGCTTAATTCTTTTACATGGTTTTGTTCTAGAAACGATAAGTGTTCCATTAGTTGGAATAACTGGATGATTAATCCCCTCCTTTTCATGTAATTTCTTGGCTCCGTTATGAGTCTTTTTAATAATATACTGCCGTTCCAAAAAAAAAAATCTAATTCATTATGTCTTATGAAAACATTTTAGTGGTTAAATGGTATAGAAATTCTAAGAATGTCTAATAATTGTAGAATGCAAAGTTTGCGAACCCAATAAAGACCCGGTGGAGTTCTAGGTATCCACGAAAATGTAAAATGTATTGGTAATTATTTGAATTTAATGATTAAGATACTAAAGGATTTTTTTTGAGACATCCAAGGTTTGCAAAAATGTCTTCTCTTTTAGATGATTTTGGCACCAAAGTCATAAAGGGTTTGTGAAAATTACTTCTTTTTAACTGTTTTTGAACTCAAGACACCCATAGTTATCAAATCTTGAATATAATAGCTCATTTTAATACTGATTTTTTTTATGTTATTTTTTACTAATTTTAACTTTTTAACACCCGCTGAATAAATTCTTTAAATTCGCCATTAAAGTTATACTTCAAAAATAAATTTAAACTACAATATCAAAATGCACACAACAGTATCAAAGTACTTAAGATCTTTTAAATGGTTAAGTGTCCAAGTTTAGTAATGAATAAAATATATAAAGTAAAAATAACATTTGAGGGTGTAATATAATATTCATTCATTTGTGAAAATAAACAATTATATATTAATTAAACTAATAATAACTTAACACAAAATGATAAGTATTCTTTAAAGCGTAAACTTTTTAACTAAAAAAATATCACACATCTAACCACTTTTCAGTTTTCACACTAACGGTCGTTAGTGGATGGATGAAGGAAGAAGGTCAACTACAAGATAATTGGACGGAAACGTCAAAAATTAACCCCACAATAGCAAGCGTGGGACGGTCCACTGCCGAAAAGTCATTAAGACTTATTATTTATTTCTAATTTTAATAATCATAGTGCAAAGCCAGTGCAGACACCACGACATTCCTTCCTTTCGATTCCTTTTCGACTCTATTGATTCGTTTTCGATTCTATATACGGTCCTAGTTTTATGCGGGGTGTAAACTAGAGGTGCAAAAATCGATTTGAAACCCAAACCGAACCGGTTTTTATATTAACCGGTTTGGGTCAACACCGATTTGAGTCAAAACCGGTTCGGTTTAAGAACCGAAACCAGTGAGTGAACTTGGAAACCAATGAAACCGGATTGGGTTGAAACTGAAACCGGTTTGAGTTTAAAACCGGTTCGGCCGCTTAATTTTTTTTTTAACATTATATAAACTTAAAAAACATATTTTTTATTGAGTTAAAACTTAAAACATTACAATCACAACTTGCTTAAAACATTACAAAGATAGATAATTTCGAAACGAAAAATACAAAGATAGATGATTTTGGTTAAACGTTTTGCTCGAGTTTAATCCATTGCCGGCGCCGTAGCTCGATCTTTTGCTTGTCGTAAGTGAGCCTTTTTTTCTTCATTGGAAGGTGGAGTAGAATCCCCCGTTTCTACCCCGTCTTCGTGTAACACCGTCTCCGTTTTGATTGCACCTTCAAGATAAGAAACGTTTTGTATACTTTCCATTGCGTCTAGGTCATCCTTCAAGCAAATGCAAACCTCTAGCGACTCGGAAGTGGTTCTCCGGATAGATAAAACCCTGCCACTAAGAGAAAAAGCCGATTCCGAAGCTACCGTGGAAGCTTGGACACTTAGTAGGTCTCGGGCCATGGCGAAGAGAACGGGAAATTGTGTTTGATGTTCTTTCCACCAAGCCAAAATATCGAAGTTATCAAACAGATCGTTGTTTAGAAGTGGAATCAAATCGGTCCCTTTGTATCTCCTAAACTCACTACTTGGGGTGCTACTTTTGGCACGTTTACTACTCACGTTTCTTAATGTGTTCAAAAGATTTTGGCTTTTGTTAGTTTTTAAGCTACTAGTAGATGCCGAACTCGATCATTGACTCATGTATGTTGCTTATATTACCATACTTTTGATAATAAACTTCATACATGTTTATAAATGTGAGTTAAAACGATCTTTTGTTATTTGAGAAAAATTAGGATCATCATCATTTAAGTCCAAAGCATTTGTGATATCCTCAATCAAGATTTCAACACCGTTCACGTTGAAAAAGGGGTTCAAAGCAAGGGTACGAGTGAAGACAGCCGGTAAATCCTCAATTTTTTTTTGAATTTTTCCTTCATCGGGCCAATCATTTTTTCAAAAACCTCACCTTTCAAAGTCATTTACTTTGTTACACATATAAAACATTTGATGAAGTGATGAGCTACTCGTGAGATAGTAAACTCCCGATAAGTATGTAGTGGCGGTTTTAAAAGGTTCAAGCAAATCGGTTAATTTTTTAATACTTTCCCAACCCAAAGTATAAAATGTTTCAACGAAACCTTGTTGAGCAAGTTGGTCATGAAACGATTTTAAAGAAGGTTGTTGCCTGATGGCACAATCAAACATTTTCCTTTTCGAGTTCCACCTAGTTAAAACATCCCAATCCGATCCTAAATAGAGAGAACCCGCATATTTGCACCAACAACGATTTTCGATATATCGTTTCTTTCCACTATTAAAAACATCTTTTAGCACTTGTCGAAAATCATCTTTTAGCATTTTTTTTTAAGAACAATTGCATATTTAATTTGGATTTATTAAGGTGACTGACATGGAATGCAATTGAAAAAACAAAAAAGCCCAACAAGTGTGGTCTCTCTCATTTTAAATTGTAGAAAGAGCTTAAAGATAAATAAAAAAAAAAAAAAAAAAACTATTGGGCTCTGTGAGAAATTGGGATACCGATCTCTTATGGAAAGCTATTGGGCCGCATGTTATTTATATCAAACTAATTAGAATTTTAGAACATGATAAAACTAATCATTTTTAAATGTTTTTATCTCACTTGTTGCTATTAAAACTCATGTAGAAACAAAGTTCAATGTGGGGCTTCGGAGATTGGCTATGAAGGAACCAAATTTTGATAGATGGTTAAAAAACTCGAGCTTGAATGGTTTTAACAAGCATGAAGGAAGATGAACCTGAAATGATTGTCAGGATTTACTGGTCCGCTAGGAATTGATGTTCCGGAGTCAAGTGGATCAATGTCCAAATTAAAGAGAATAATGTAAGTTAATCTAATTTGGATCGAACGAATCAAGGAGTTTGAATTAAACATTAATTCACGGTTTATCATTTATCTATTTAGTATATTTTAAAAGATATTATTAACTTTATGATTTTTTTTTCTTCTAATTTTCATTAACTTGTATATTAAGTTTGTTTTGTATATAACTCCTGATAATGTCTATTGTTTTTTACTATAGTAAACTTAGAGAAGCTCTATCTAGTATATTAAAGCAATAAAGTTACTTTAGTTCAATTTGATATTTTCTTATGCTTTGGCTTTAGGTCGTGTTTGGCGCGCCATAAGCTAGCTTATAAGCTAGCTTATAAGCTAGCTTTTTGACGTTACCAAACGGAGCTTTTTAAAAAAGCTAGCTTTTTTTAAAAGCCCCGTTTGGTAACGTCAAAAAGCTAGCTTATAAGCTAGCTTATAAGCTAGCTTTTGAAAAGCTAGTTGGAGTAGCTTTTCAACTAGCTTTTATAATATTTCCAGTTTTACCCTTCTCTAATATTTTGTTTTTAAATTTTAATTTATTTATATACATGTACTTTTATGTCATTTTATATTTTTCAGCTAGCTTATCAGCTAGTTTTTACCAAACGTTATTTTTTATCAGCTAGCTTATAGTTTATCAGCTAGCAGCTAGCTTATCAGCTAGCAGCTAGCTTATCAGCTGGCTTATCAGCTAGCAGCTAGCTTTTCAGCTAGCAGCTAGCTTTTCAGCTAGTGCGCCAAACACAACCTTAGTCTATTGTTTCACTCATCTTTATATATACCAACAAATCAATAATTGCCTTGATAGATAAGTTAGGTTGAAACTTCCAACTAGATATAAAGAAGCTTCACTTGTCTACTTGAACTTAAATATTCTTTACTTGGAATCAAATATCTCCCAACTTTCAAACTCACCACCACCAAACACCCATAGCCTATTCTTTATCATCATGTATTCCCCACAACCACCACCACCACCACCACCATCGGCTCCTCCACACGCATACCATCAACCACAACCGCCCACACCTCCACAACCTCAGTATGCCACCGGTGTCCCATCTCATTATGTTGCTCCTCCTGCCTGCAATCTAAACTGGTCCAGCAGTCTGTGTGCCTGCTGCTCCGACGTCCCCAACTGTAAGTCTCACCTTAGTTTCCTTTAGGTCTTGTTGGTAAAAGCAGGTTGATGATTAGAGCTTACAATGTGTTTGTGAACAGGTTGCTTAACATGTTGGTGTCCATGTATTACTTTTGGACAAATAGCTGAGATTGTTGACCAAGGAACTACTTGTAAGTTGATTCAATTTTACTTGAAACATTTTGCTTTAATAAGTTATAGATATATCATGCATATATTTCTCTCTTGTTAGGTTGGGGGAGTCCTTTACACATATCATTTTTTCTTTAATCTTGGAATATTAATTTCTAACCATTATTTCTCTAGTATCATGCATGGTAGCTAGCTAGAATTGTTAGTATGTATTTATCCTCCATCTTTAAAAAAAATTGAGAACTGATATTATTTTTCATCAAAATATTTACACAATGGGTGTCTTGGATCGATGTGACATCGTCTGTAAGAAGATTAACATTTATCCTTGGCTAAGGAGGCTCCAAAACTCTAGACCAATCAATCTATAGTTGACAATTTGACATAATTTAACTGAGTATTTTTTTTAGTTGAATATATATATCTGAGTCATGACTGATGATAAATACACATGGTGGACCAATGAATTTATTTTAAATGAAGACCTTTTATTATATTCATCAAATACATATTATTTGGTTATATTAGGCCACGTGTAATGGATGCCACTTTCACAACATGGATGTCTTTTCATTGGCGGATGTGTAAATAAAGAATGGAGTCACAAAAATACAATGGTTTTTCGTGGTTATGTAGCAATGTATGTATGGGTTTTTCGAGTGACACCATTCACCAACCTTTTTTTCATGGTAAATCCATTAGTTACAAACCTCAACTGGCACAATGGTTCATCGTGTCTGAGTAATGGAGGTTATATCTAGTTGTTTGTAATAGAGCTCGCTTTCACAGCGTAGAGGTCCTCTTAATGGCAGATGTAGTAAACAAAGGATGAAGTCCCAGAAATACAATGGTTTTTCATGGTTATGTAGATATTTGAGATAAGCATATATACCAACTTACTAAGTGTTGTGTATTGTTTATTACAGCTTGTCGAGTGCATGGTGTTCTCTATGCAATAGTAGCAGCTCTCACTTGTTGTGGATGCATGTATTCTTGTTCGTATCGAACTAAGATGAGGACTCAATATGGCTTGCGTGAAAGTCCATGTAACGACTGCCTTGTTCATTTGTGCTGCGAACCATGCGCCTTGTGTCAAGATTATCGCGAGCTCAAACACCGTGGGTTTGACATATCGATAGGTAAAGACATTAGCTTGTGTGCATCTGTTTAAATGTATATCTTTTTACAACAAACATATGCATGTATCTATCATTTACGGTGAAAGTTTAAATACGTATAAAGGACATTTTGTGTATAAAAGGTGTGAATGATTTTGGATCATTGATCTAGGAAATCAATGGTCCATATATAATTCAAATCCAATGAAGAAAGTTTCAAGTGTGAAAAAGGCTAACCGATAAAAGAGAAATAATATATAACTGTTATTCATGTTTTTCAACTTCTTATTTTTAAACGTTTATATATATATATATATATATATATATATATATATATATATTTTAAATTACAACCTAAAATTGAGAATTTTATTTTCTTTAGTTTGAGTATAATATTCTATATTCTTTTTATAAAAAATCTTTTATGTACTCTAATATAATTTACGTAATTATAAAATAGATTGCATAATTATATGTATAACTTGCATAATAATCCTTATAACTTGAATGATTTTTATATAAGTGTAATTATAGAATATGTTACATCATTAAAAAAATAAAGCTTGCATTTAAATATAATTTGTATTATAATCATCAAATTTGTGTGGTAATAAATTCCCATATGCGCGACAGATAGATTACTTTTTTTCTTAAATACACTTGACGAGGCCTAGTTATTTCGTAGACTTTGTACACATATCACCCTCTCTATAATTCGTTTACCTGCTATCTATTTTGTTATCGAAAGAAAAATAGACATATTCACCGATGAATTTCATTAATATCACCGGTGAATCAAATGGTTACTAAATATCTATACTATATAATAAACAAAAAGTTTGATCATACTTTAATTAGTAAAATATGACACTTGTCATCA
>JBCNJP010000020.1:12553012-12699106 GCA_039602395.1 Deinandra increscens subsp. villosa
ACTTCAAATCCTCCAAGTGATCAAGTCTTGCCGAGCTAAAAAGGTACACATTCTAATACCGGTTAATTAGATTAATTCATAGGATTCTTTCCGCTGCGTACTCGTGTTTTGATAAAAGTTATATAACCCAACATGATCATCAACCAAACTAAGGAAGTACTTAAATCATTTCTTACTTTGTACTTTATAAGGTCCCCACACATCCATATGTATTAGTTGCTCTATTTTTGTTTTTGTTTTATGATCACTCAATGGAAAAGGTTTCCTATGTTGCTTAGCCCTATGACATGTCTCATAAGAAAGATTGTTAATAGTGAATTTCAGAGATAATTTATCCTTTAGAATGCTTAAAACAGGTTAAGAGGGATGGCCCAACCTAGAGTGCCTTAGATTTACCATATCAAAGCTCTTGTAACACACCTTATTAGACACATAAGTATAGACCATTAGATTTAATATTACCAGTCACCAGGACACTTTTTGTTTGTGAGTCCTGTAAAGAACATATGTGTTCATTAAAGGAAATAACACATTTACTATCTTTGGTTAACTTGTAAACAAACATCAAGTTGACACAGTACTGTAGTCTGGAACAACAAACACACCCCACTACACAACTTTATCTATTGTATGTTTGGTTGTGCTTATTTAGGTGTAAAAGGACTTTTAGACAAAAGGACTTATTGACTTTTAAATTTTACAAATGGAGTTTGTAAATAAATGTTTGGATTAGCTTTTGTGGTGGGAAAAACTAATAAGTTAATAAGTTGTTTCTAAAAAATGTTTGGATTAGCTTATTTAGGTAAAATGACCAAAATAGACATCCTTTATAGATATTTGTGTTTATTTGAGGGTATAAAAGTAATTTGTTAATCTAAAAGTCAAATGGAGTTTTAAAAGCCAAGATTTCTTGGCTTTTGGGTTAATAAAGAAAACTCCTTCTCCAAAAGTTATTTTAAAAAGTGTTTTTGCACTATCCAAATATTTTTTTTAACTTATTGGCTTTTTGAAAAGCCAATAAGTCAATAAGTTGGTTTGTAATGGTTAGCCACCAATTTTAGTGACCTTTACAAAAGTTCCATTTGGGTGTTTAACCTTTATATTGAATTTAGAAACATCAACATGAGTTTCAATGCCTTTATAAGACATAACAATTGCTTAGCCCCATAATCCACAATCCACCCAGTTTTATTTTGAGGATCAATATTATTAGAAAAGTAAAGACATGTTGACTAACACTTGTGGAACAGAAAGGATTATCAAACCTACCTCCAACATTATAACTCTGATGGATATCACTAGAACTATTTACTTAACAGGCTTAACAACTTGGAGACCTGTTCTGGAGTGAAAGAATTTACGAAAGAATTTACAGAAGTTGAAGTGTTTACATCATAGTTATCACATATGGAATTATTTGATACACTTTTCTTCAATCGACTATTCCTAGGTTTCATCCATGTTAGGTATCCAATTAGTTCAAAACACTTGTCAACAGTGTGACCAACCTTAATGCAATATGTGCATTTCAAATTTGAATTTGTAGTTATCTTATGTTTCTTTTAGCTTCAAAATTGGAATTAGACCTTCAGACAAATCCAACTGATTAAGTTTGTCCCTTGTTAGTTCCACTATTTGAGTTTCTGGGAGATTCTTCTAGATTACAGAGAAGACTTCTTTTCTAGAAGGTAAAGTATCCTTTAACAACAAGTTTGTCCTAACAGGCTGATACACTGTCAAGTCCGATTAAAAACTGCATTAGTTTTATTAAATGTGTAAAGTCATTGAACTGTTTATGTACTTGTGCTATCCTTAAAAAAAATTATACATGTGATACCCTTTAAGAAATTTTCTAGTTTTGTCCCTGACCGTTATTTTCTAAATGTTGACATACCATGCGCTATATTTAAAGACGAATGTTGTTTCGGACACACTGCTCCAGAGCATGATATTACATATATAGTACAAGTTGCTTATATATACTTCTTTTTATATATTATAAGGTCATGTTGGAACATCTACAGCTTATCCTTATGATCGATAAGTTCATCTGTACATTAATTTTTACACATGTGTCACATTCGATCAACTAATCTTCTTTGAATATTTCAAGTTTCATTTAAATATAATTTCAAAGCAATTTGCCATTAAATATAAATTATGAATGCATCCATTGATGATCGATATGCTCTCTAACCTTGCACAATTAACTATATTATAAAATTTCACCCTGCTAATTAAAACTATGTTACAATACATTTAAAGAGAATAATGTTGTTTTTATATTAATTTTAGAAGTTTAAAGGAACAAATGTCCTTTATAAACTTGCTATTTATGTAAACCATTTATATTATGTTTAACTAAGTTATCAAAATCGTTTTCAATTTATATGATCATATATTTACTTTATTTTATAAACTTGTATTAAATTAACTTTCAAATATATATATAATACTTTATCAATTAATTATTCAATCGTTTTACCAGTGTCTATGTTAGCTTGTTATATTATCCCCGCATCACGCGTGCACCCTATAGTATATATAATATAGAAGAAGAATCGAATGACAACTTCTATTTTTCGTAAGAGCTCGTAAACACATAAGCTCAAAGGAACTCTAACTAAACTCATTTCAGCAACTTTAGTCATGGCTCGTCGAACCTTAAGTACATGTATTCGATGAGTCTGCTTAACGCTCTTGATAGATGAGCTCTCACTTGATTCTTCCCAATATTTTATATATAGAGAGAGAAACCTACATCATTTCTTTTCTAACAAACTTGAGAACGATAGCTAAATATTTGGATATTAAGAAAGTTGTATCAAGTTGATGATTAGAAATTTCAAATGTCTTTTCCATGCTATTTCGTCTCTTCAAATGCAATTGACAAATATTGTGGACAGTGGTCCGGCCATATATAGTCTTGCTAGCTATAACACTTTTCATAAACCATCTCCAAGAAAACAACTCTATGAACTCTTGATTTCGATAATCATGTCTTCTATGCCCACCCCTCCACTGCACCAATATGCCACCGCTACTTCAGCTTCGCCTAAGACACCTCAGACCTCTTGGTCCAGTGGACTATGCGACTGTTGTGTTGATATCCCCACTTGTAAGTCATTCTAACTATATAATCTTCATGCATGTATGCACACTCAAAAACAACTTCTTTCATGTTGAACTTTTAGTATGAACATGTATTTATGTTTTATATTTTTTTTTGAACGGCAGCAATTTATTAATAACTAGCAAGTTGCTAGCATAAAAGAGACAGTTTACACAAAATAAAGAGCATGCTTAACAAACAAAGACCAATCTAGTTCTCCCCACTTTGTTCTATGTTGAAACCATTTGAAGGATTCAAGTTTGATTTCGTCAAGTAATCTTCCTGGATGAGTGTTGAGACTTTGGAACACTTTGCCGTTTCTTGCTTTCCATAATGCCCAAGCAGTGGCGAAGATGATAGAGATGAGTGGGGTCTTTGTTTTGTTGTTATTTGGAAGAGAGGGGCAGAACACTTGTGCAGCGGTCCCATCGACTTGGAAGGAAGAATTGCACCATTTTTTAATTAGGTCCCAGGTTCTTTTTGCCATATCACAGTGGAGTAACATATGGTCCACAGTTTCTTCATGTGTAGAGCACCAAGGACATAGAGTGTTTGGTAAATGTACCCCTCTTTTGGCTAGTTCTGAATTCACTGGAATACGAGAGAGAGCGGCTTTCCAAGTGAATATGTTGACTTTCTTTGGGACACAATTGATCCAGTTGTGGCTGTAACCAAAAGTTCCTGCTGCATCTTCAATTCTTCTTCTAATGTTTGCCGAGGAGAATTGCAAATCATTGGTGCCGAGCCATTCCCACTTGTCTTGGGAGTCTGAAAAGCTGTGATTTTGGACCATGTTTTCAATCGCTAGGACCAGCGCATGATCTGTCGGAGCACTGATCCAGTTCCAGTTTGGATGGCTGTTTTGGGGGGATGAGGGACGACGTTGGGCCACCGTGCATGATTTTTGTTTTTCGAGTGCATAAAGGGTTGGGAAAGTTTCTTTTAGGCACCCGTAGCCAATCCAGGAATCATGCCAGAAAGAAACCGAGGAGCCATTTCCCACCACAGCCTTTATCTCGTTCCTGAAATCGATATTGTGACTTGATAGTTCTGAGATTGAGGAACAAATGGGCTTCCAATAACCTGCCACAGTTTTTCTCAAGGGAAGGAAGCCGTGAATACGGGGGGAATGATGGATTGATGAAATGACCTTTGCCCATAAAACATCCTTGTTTGTTTTATACCGCCATCCCCATTTTGCAACTAGAGCAAGGTTTGCAGCCTTGAGGCTGCCAATACCAAGGCCTCCGTTTTCTTTTGGAGCCATTAGTCTTTCCCAAGCGATCCACGGGATTTTCGAGAGATTTGAATTGTTGCCCCAGAAGAAATCCTTCCTGATTTTTTCGATCTCTTTTATGATTGAAGATGGTGCACGGAAGAGGGATAGGTAGTATAGTGGTAGGCTTCCCAAAATTGATTTAATGAGTGTAAGTTTTCCACCTTGGGATATAGAGATAGCCTTCCAATTACTAAGCCTAGACTTGACTTTTTCGATCACAGGTGCCCAATTTTTTGTTAGATTCATGTTTGCTCCAATTGGCAATCCAAGGTATGTGAATGGAAGGCTATCAGTGGAACAGTTAAGAATGTTTGCTATTTGGGACGCTTCTTCTGATTCAATCCCCACCCCATAGACTTTGCATTTCTCAAAATTGACTTTCAGGCCGGATGCTATATGGAAACAGTTGAGAAGTCTGTTCAAGAAGTGAGCATTTGATTGGGAGCTTTCACCTATGAATATCACATCGTCCGCGTAGAGGAGGTGCGAGATTGTGGGGCCATTATTGGGTAGGGAGATGCCTTTGAAGTGCCCGATCGATACAGCTTTTGTGGAGGCTACATGTAGTGCTTCCATTGCAATTATGAAGAGTAGGGGGGAGAGTGGATCCCCCTGTCGGACCCCTCTGTGCATCTGAAACTCTTTTGTGGGTGAGCCATTGACGAGTATGGAGGCACGGGCCGAAGCTAAACATCCGCATATCCACGTTCTCCATCGGTCAGGGAAATTCATTTGGAGTAGAACTGAATCTAAAAATTTCCAATTGAGGCTGTCAAAGGCTTTTTCAAAGTCAACTTTGAAAAGCATAGCATTCTTTTTGGAATGCTTGGTCCATGCTACCGTTTCGTTTAGGATCAGTGGGCTGTCAAGTATTAGTCTCCCCTGCACATATGCACTTTGGGTGTCGCTGATGACATCCCCAATGACAGATTTCAGCCTAATTGCAAGGGTTTTTGCAATTATTTTGTAGATGGAGCCGATTAGGCTAATAGGCCTGAAGTGGGATACTTGCAGTGGATCTTTCCTCTTTGGAATTAAAGCTATGAAGGATGCATTGCATCCATGGCTGATGACCCCCGATGTGTGGAATTGTTGAAAGATCTCGAGCAGAAGAGGGTTGATGATCTCCCAATGATGTTTGATGAATTTAAAATTAAACCCATCGGGACCGGGTGCTTTATCATTTCCACATTCCCATGTGGCCGATTTAATTTCAGGGAGTGTAAAAGGAGATGTGAGGAAGTCTGATTGGAGTGTGGAGATCTTCTTGAAGTCACCGGATGTAAACCGAGGCCTGTTTTGAATTGGTTCCTCAAACTTAGCTTTAAAGAAATTGAAAGCAAGCTGTTTGATTGAGTTAGGATCGGTGTGCCAGATCCCATTCTGTTGCAACCCGCTGATTTTGTTCTTGGAGAGACGGTTCTTGAGGTAACCGTGAAAGAGCTTCGAGTTTTCATCTCCATCCACTAACCACTTGACCCTAGATTTCTGAATTATGTCTCTTCGCTTTGTTTCCTCGAATTCCTTTAGTTTTTTCATCGAATCCAGTCTCAAGAAATCTTCCTGATCCGTCAAACCCAACGTTTCAGCCTTCAACTCTAAGCCATCAATTGTGTCTTTTAGGATTTTTGCTTCATACTCTTCCTTCCTGCGGTTTTCTTTGTTCCAAACCTTGAGGGCATACTTGATAGCTTTTAGTTTGATAGCTAGTTTCTGGTCAGCACGTGAGTCCGGTGATGGAGTTGAGTTGATAAAAGCTTGTGTCACAGATTCATCATACCCAGGGAGACCTATCCATGAATTGAAAAATCTAAAAGGGGGAGCACCAAAGTCAACAGAATTAGTGGTTAGTGTAAGCGGACAATGATCGGAGAGCTCTCGAGGCAGGGCCACGAGCGAAGCATCCGACCATTTCCGCCAAAAGAGATGGGACACAAGAATCCTATCAATTTTGCTAAATTTTGAACCGTCCTTAGACATATATGTGAATTTTCTTCCCCCCATTTTATATTCTTTGAGACCACAGTTATGAATGAAGTTATTGAAGTTATTTGCACTAGAAACACAAAATTCAGAATTTAAACGTTCCTCAGGAATTCTAACCTCGTTGAAATCTCCGAGCAAGATCGTAGGAGTGTTTGGAAAGTCAGCGATCTTTGAGCCTAGAGCCAGCCATAGGGAGTTTTTGGATTGGAGTTCTTGAGGGGCATAAATGTTGATGACCAGAAGTTTGTCTTGGCTACCAACAATCGTGCCCAAGATGAGCAAAAAGTTTCTTTCTTTGATCACAGTGGTTTTTTGAAACTTGTTTGGGTCCCAGATACAAAGTAAGCCACCTGATCTGCCGGTGGAACTGACCACTTCAGAATCAAAAGCGTACCTGCCCCAAATCGAGTGGAGATTTATGGAACTTGGGTCTGATCTTTGCAGTTCTTGGATGGCGATGAAATCGATTTTGTTCGAGCTTTTCATCCTTTTAATCCAGTCTCGTTTATCAGGCCCGATGCCTCGCGAATTGATAGAAAGATAATTCATTGAAAAGGGATGATCAGGAAATGGAGATGGATGGGGGGCAGACTATCGTTTCTTGATAGCCCTGTCGGCTACCAGGTTACCCACTAGAACAGAGTGAGTTGCCATATCGAAGCCTAGATCTTCACCCACTTCGATTGTTCTGAGTATTTCCTCGCTGTGTCCAGTGGATGTCTGTGATCCGATGGCAAGGTTTGGTAGGTCATTAGCGTTTTGAGGGGGCTGGGTTGTTGTCGGTTTTGTTCTTTTGGGACGAGGACCAGATTTAGAGAGATTGGCAAAGGGACAGGGTAGGAGAATATTGCTGAGACGGAGGGGGGGTAGGAAGGTGCGACGGGAGGTGTTCTTTTTTTGCTGTGGTGAGGGTTGGGATAAGGGTCGATGGCGTGTGATGGGGAAGGAGCAGGGCATTTCAATTGAGGGTTTTGGAGAGTCATTGAGGTCAAGGTTTTTCTTTTTCCTAGTGTGTTTGCGAGGAGAGGGGATGGGAAGAGAGATGACCGGACGTTTTGGGGATAGAGGACTGATGTTAGAAGATTTTTGGGGTGTAGGGCTGTTTGAAGAATTACGTTGGATCGGGTCATGGGCTGGTAAGGGATTAGAGTTGGGCTTAGGTGAAGTATTCTGATGGGC
Organism: Deinandra increscens subsp. villosa; assembly: GCA_039602395.1. Lineage (NCBI taxonomy): Eukaryota > Viridiplantae > Streptophyta > Magnoliopsida > Asterales > Asteraceae > Deinandra > Deinandra increscens. The sequence continues at coordinate 12,560,569 of JBCNJP010000020.1, forward strand.
TTGCTCTGTTGGTGTTTTTTGGGCCAGCGTTGTGCCCAATGAATTAGATGAGGTGTCTTTTTCAAAGGAATCTTTAACACATGAAGGGGAATTAAACAGGCTGACCATGCGAAAAGGTGGTGGGGCCATGAGGGGAGAAGGGGGAGGCTGTGTGCATCGGTGGTGGCTTTTGTGTTGACTATTTGCAGAGGTTGGTGTTGTCAGAGGAATTACATGTAAATGGGTATTTTCTAGGGGCACAGAATCCGATGTCTTGTCAGTCGGAGACCGCGACGCAGGCGTTGAATCTTCCTTGCCGGAATTTTTGTCGTCCGACGAAGTTGGAGACGGAGGCAGGCGGATGAATTCTTTTTCTGGTGTAGACATGCTTGTACCTGATATCGTGGCTTCAGGAGAGGAGCATGTTTGAATGCAAGGGGTGGAGATTCCGACGCCGGAGACGGTAGACGCCGGGTCGGTAAAGGAGTGGTGCAGAAACTCTCCTTCTTCAAGATCCTCGTAAAGCGATGCGAAGGATGCATTTTCAAAAGATTGCCCCTCTGAGGAGACTGAGGACGGCGGTGGTGAGATGATCGGAGGGCACCATGTGTTCGAGTTTTCGCAGACCCATAAGTTGTAACATGTGTTGTTCCAGATGAGGGAGGCTTTCTCCTCAATTCTTTCCACTGTATCTGTGAGAACATAACACATACCAGTCGAGGCATCAAAATTTGTCCACGAGTAATCAGTTGATTCGATTATTTCGCCGAAACTCCGACCAATGGCGTCAAACGTATCAGCTTCTCTTAGGTTAAAGGGAACTCCTCTAACTGTAAGTTGGGCAATGCGCTTGGTGCTTATGTTTTGGTCGTCCCATGGAATCAATCTTTTGAATATCTTTGACCAAGTAGATTTGTGGTTTCTCAAAAACTCAGTTGCTTCTACCGACATTTTAAAGGTTATTATGATCTGAAGACCCCCAATGTAGTGGGTTTCCAGGTTTGAGTAGCCTTCATTGTGTAGAATCATATTTGCATTACAGAGTAAGTGAATGTTTATTGCTTCACCTATTAGAGCAAGCTTTTTGAATCTGTTTGGGATGAGTGGGGGGGTTGAGGGGAGGAGGATTTCTTTGGGAGGGATGTATGGGTATCTGGAAGATGAGGATGGGGGACAGTTTTGTGGTGGTGGGGGAGGCGGAGGGAGGTTGATACTAGGAGGACAGGTTCGAAGTACTTCACAAAAGGAGAAAGAGGGTTTGCCAGGTTGATGGAAGGTGGGAGGAGGAGGGATGTGATGAATTACCGGCGGCGCTTTGCGGTAGGGCTGGTTTTCGTTTGATGATCTTGCTTTTAGAGCAATGTGTCTAGAGCATCCCAAGGGAACGGCATTGAGTTTGGAGATCATGGCGTCGGTGTTTTTGACTCCATCATACCTCACAAAACCATATCGATTGCCGTTGCGATCCTTTTTGTTTGGGATATACACATCCTTGATGAAACCTAGTGCAGAGCATTTCCTCCAAATGGTGGAGTAGGTGCAGTCATGGGGGAGATTTGTTAGTAGGAAGGAGGTGGAAGAGGTGTCACCGCTTTGGTGGCAGGGATGGGTTGGCGACGGTGGAGGGCGGTGGTTGACGGCGGCTCTTGGCTTTCTGGTCACGACTTTCCATTCTCTCTCAACTCTCTCACTCTCTCTCATTCTCTCAGTACAACGTGACTTATATGACCGTTTATTTATGTTTTATATGATCTTATTGGTTAGTATGATATTGTGGTTATTCATGTTTTCATTGTTTAAATAATTAAGTGACCTCATATTCTCACGTCACCACAAAAGGTGAAACAGTCGTTTGACTTTTTTCAGACGCTCTTTTGAACTATTAAAAAGTCAAACGGTAGTTTGAAAGTTCGAAAAAATTAAAATGTTTTTTTGAATATTTTTCATACAACCGTTTACAAAATAGGGTGAGATTAAGAATATTATATTTTAAAAATATATGTAGTTGTCTAGTAGTACTTTATTTGTTTTAATTTTCTAAATCAGGTTGCTTAACATGTTGGTGCCCTTGCATTATTTTTGGACAAATAGCCGAGATTGTAGATACAGGAAATACTAGTAAGTATTTTTTTTCTTCCTACAATATAGCTCATTCATACATCATGTAATTATATTTAAATCCACATCTTAACATATATTGATTTTGGATAATTTGCAATGTAAATAAATAACTTGATTTGTGTAAAACATATATAGCTTGTGGTGTACATGGAGCCATATATATAGTCATCAATGTCTTAACCGGTTGCGGTTGCCTTTATTCTTGCGCTAATCGGACGAAAATGAGGCGTCAATACGGATTGCCCGAAACTCCCACTAACGATTGTTGTGTCCATTTCTGTTGCGAGTCATGCGCCTTGTGTCAAGAGTATCGTGAGCTCCAACGCCGTGGATTTGACTTGTCAATTGGTAACGATCGATCATCTCCTTTGCTCAAACCGATTCTGGTAGCCAAATTAAAGATTTTTGGTCATGAAAATTAGGATAAAGTTGACTATTCTAGGTAGGATGAAAAAAGAAGCCGAATAACCAATCTGAATAACCAATCGAACCAAAATAACCGAAATAACCAAACCAACCCAACACAGAAAAAAGCGATGGTTTGGTTTATTTACTGTCTAATAATCCATTAATTCACTGAGTTATATGTTCGGTTTTAGGCTTTTAGCCCATAATCAAATAAAAAAACTCACCTAATTAATTCGAATATGTTTTTGTTTATTTTCTAGGATGGCAAGGAAACATGGATAGGATGATGATGTCTAACAATGGAGCCCAAGTTCCCCCAATGGCTCATGGAGGAATGAACCGTTAATTAGCAATTGTTATATTCTCATTTCTCAATGATGATGAGTGTAAATCTCGATCAATGTGATTATATTGTGATTTCTTTTGCTTTAGTATTTTGTGTGATTTCATATTTGCATGTGGGAACAACTTTGGTTTGTTTGTTAACAAGATGGGCCATTGGCCCCTCGACGACTTCAGTGCGAGGACTTTTGAATTTTTTTTCTAACGGGAATCTATCGTATATATACATATACTTTTAAACTACTATACAATTTAAATTACACTAATGTCTAGATTCAAATTCAGAACCTTCAACTAAGAGGACAAAAGACAAAGCTTCTTCCAAATTTTCATATTGGTAAAATAAGTTTTAGCTTAATGGTATTTGAGTGTTTAATAAGGTATAAAGATTCACGTATTATAGTAGACAAATGAAGTAAAACTATCGTTAAAAAACATACTCCTAAAGAAAATATATACATGTCAAAATTTATTAATTAACTTAAGCTATTTGATCATATACAATGTCCAAATTATACACTTGTAAACAACCAAGTCGCATTAATAGTGTTGTTGGCATGTTTTGTCTTTTTTCGAATTTTGTTTACCTTACATAGAACTTTTTTTCTAAAATGGGTAAACAAAATGTGTTGTAGACTTGTAGTGTAGTGACTAAGGTACATACTTCACCTCCTTGTACTCTCAAACTTTTTTTGGAATATCAAATTTTATAAAAACAAAGGGAAGACCAAGAGAACTGAACCCAAAAACCAATTATTACATCACAAGAAAGAGAGTTTTTAAGTCACTCAACCCAATAGATTACAACTTCAATTTCTCTTACAAAACCAAATAAAAGAGTAATTACAAACAGAGTCCAAAATCTCGCATCTAATTAAACTAAACGATGATCAGAGATACACATCTCTAGAGCAATAGACTCTAATGAAGGCATATGATCGTATAACGCATTGGATATAAGAAATCTATCAAGTTTACTAAATTTGAAGCACATGGAATGAGTTCTCATGAACTTGTACCTACATATGGGGGCATCTACTGCTGGAAACCGGTATAAATAAATTTAATTATTAAAATTCCAAGCATTAGGGACAGAGAAACTAGTTACTAGTCTTTCCGAACTACAGTGAACCGAACTAAAGTCTTCAAAATCATGAATTTACCAGGATTAGAAGACATAAAACTAAGAATATACCGCCAAAAACTAACCTTTTCAGCCTCATGTTGAAGAGTATACACATTCACTATGAAAACTTTCGAATGAGAATTAAGTCATTCCACCATAATAATAATCAAATTATTCATGCTATATGAAGAGATTTTGTGAAACCGGTTAGGGTCCCATATCGAAACCAAGCCAACATAATGGTCTCCAGACAACACCACTTCAAACTCAAAAAGAAAAGGGAAAATCACCAAAATGACCCACTTTGACCAAGAATAATCAGGAATGATCACCCAAAATTATTCTAACTCAAATGACCCACCCAATAAAAACCATCCATTTGTCATCTTTCAACCAATCACAATCTGAAATGTGTCATCCATCTTACAAGAGTGATAAGTGTGGAGCCCACCTCCAACCAATAATAGTTCGACACATGGACAAAAAAGTCAGAAATCTAGGCTTGTTACCCGAACCACTGCGAGCCTGCCACGTGTCCAGAGTAAGCCGACGGCTTGGCTTGTATTCAAGGGCTTGGCTTGAATTGGTGGCTTGAGGATTACTTTACCACACCTCCACCCTTACCTCTCCTAGCTAGTATAATTCGTCATGGATCATCATATATGTAATTAATCCAAGAAATTAACCATATATCTTTTAATTAACCAAAGTAAGATATATTATCATCATCGTTGGTAATATTGCCAATGGTGTTGTAATCTGTGGCAGCAGTGGACGGTGGGGTATACATGGAAGAAGCAGGCGGAGGAGGTGGCGGAGGAGGAGGTGGCGGTGGCGGTGGCGGTGGTGGAGGAGGAGGTGGCGAAATCACACCCATGCATCCGTAAACTGGATCTCTTAGCCTTACATTTGCTTCGTAAACAAGACTATTTGCTGCATCGGCTCTTTGATTTTATGGCCGTCGCAAACCCGCAATTTTTACAAACCATCATTTTCGTTAGTCTTCAGAAAAATAGTGACGAATTTGGGCACATTACAAATGAGAATCCTAGAGTTAATACAAAGAGGGGGGAAGGAGGTAATGGTGGAGTAGGGTGGTTGAGTGTGACAGGGAGTAAAGTAACTCTAAGAGATAAAGTAGGGGGAGAGGTAAGGGTGGAGGTGTGGTAAAGTAATTCTCAAGCCACCAATTCAAGCCAAGCCCTTGAATACAAGCCAAGCCGTCGGCTTACTCTGGACACGTGGCAGGCTCGCAGTGGTTCGGGTAACAAGCCTAGATTTCTGACTTTTTGTCCATGTGTCGAACTATTATTGGTTGGAGGTGGGCTCCACACTTATCACTCTTGTAAGATGGATGACACATTTCAGATTGTGATTGGTTGAAAGATGACAAATGGATGGTTTTTATTGGGTGGGTCATTTGAGTTAGAATAATTTTGGGTGGTCATTCCTGATTATTCTTGGTCAAAGTGGGTCATTTTGGTGATTTTCCCAAAAAATGTATTCCGCACATTCTTAATACACCAAAGGTCAAGGGACGACATAAGTGTTTTATGAATACCTAAGAAACTCACCACATACTTATTAGATGACTCTGCCACTTTTTGGCCCTCTTCGTGCTATTCTCGATCCCACACATATTAATGGGTAAATAGTTATTGATCCATCATTTTCACACTCATACTATTAGTTTAGCTAATGAAGATACCCTCCATATTGAGACCCATAATTCTTCCAAGCTTAAGAAATCTATGGAAATCATTAACTAACAAGCCCCCTTTCTTAGTATAGCCCCTGGCCGAACCCACTGAAGCTGAAGAATAACCATCTCCAAGTATCGACTCTTCTTAACCGGGTTCAAGTCCTGCTTGTGGCATTTGTTAATTCTTTTTCTTATGTTTTTTCTCTCTTTTTTAATTGCATGTATGTTCATTGTTTTTGATTTTTTTAATTTATAGATTAATTTCTTTCTTGTGTTTGTATTATAAGGTTATTTATACCGCTACGTCTGCATTTCTATTTAAATTGGAAAATGTCTGGATTGCTTTTTAAACTAACTTTTAAAAGTTTTAAGGGACAAATATGTCTTCTTTTTATCTAAACAACTAATTTTCTTTTTACCTAAATTATCAAAATTGTTTTTAGTTTATATGATCAAATTTTTTTTTTATGAACTTTTTATTAAATCTTCAATCTATATGATACTTCAATTCACTAATTAATTATTCAACTATTTTATCAATGTCTGTGTTAGCATGTGATGTTAATCAGTCACACCATACAATATATATAATATATATGAGAAGAATCCAATGACAACTTCTATTTTCACAGAACTCGTAAACACCAGCTTAAAGAATTCTCATTAAACTCATTTGAGCATCATTAGCCCAGACTCGTTAAACTCTAGACATATTTATTAGGCTTTAGGTTTCGACAAGTTGGTTCTAACGCTGGTGAAAGAAAAGGTCTCAGTTGATACTTCCCTTGTATATAAGACAAAACCTACATCATTTTCTATTCTAACAAACTTGAAAAAGATGGTTAAAAACTTGGATATTTTATTAGTAGAATCACTTGTATTTTCCATGCTATTTCGTGCCTTTAAATGCAATTGTCAAATATTGTGGACAGTGGTCCATATATATGTCATGCTAGCTGTAGCACTCTTCATAAACCACCTCCAAGAAAACAACCCTATTAACTCCTCGTTTCAATAATCATGTCTTCTATGCCCACCCCATCACCGGCATATAACCAGCCCCCACTGCACCCATATGCCGCCGGTTCTTTAGCTTCGCCTAAGACACCGACCTCTTGGTCCAGTGGACTATGCGACTGTTGCCTTGATATCTCAAGTTGTAAGTCATTCTAACTATACAATCTTATTGTATACAAAAAAAAAAAAAAAAAGAAGAAGAAGGTTTATTAGACTTTATTTAACTTTTTTTTTTATACCAGGTTGCTTAACATGTTGGTGTCCTTGCATTATTTTTGGACAAATAGCGGACATTGTAGACAAAGGAAACACGTGTAAGTAGTCTAAAGTCTAAACAGTCAACTCGTATAACATCTAATCTTATTTTTAAATCTATACAAATTTTAGGCAAAATTGCAATGTAATAAATAATTTGATTTGTGTAAAACACAGCTTGTGGTGTACATGGGGCCATATATATAGTCATCAGTTTCTTAACTGGTTGTTGTTGCCTTTATTCGTGCTTTAATCGGACCAAAATGAGGCGTCAATTCGGGTTGCCCGAAGTTCCAACCAATGATTGCTGTGTCCATTTCTGCTGCGAGTCATGCGCCTTGTGTCAAGAGTATCGTGAGCTCCAACACCGTGGATTTGACTTGTCAATTGGTATTGATCATCTCCTTTTCTCATAGAGAGTCTGGTTGCAAATAAAGATTTTTGGTCATAAAAATTAGGATGAATTTGATTATTCTAATTAGGATGAACGAACTCACCGAATTTTAATATATGTTGTTTTTGTTTATTTTGTAGGATGGCAAGGAAATATGGATAGGATGATGTCTATGAATGGAGCCCAAGTTCCACCAATGGCTCATGGAGGAATGAGTCGTTAGTTAGCAATTGTTTAATTGTTCTATTGTGAATGATGAGTGTAAATCTCAATGTGAATGCATATATTGTGCTCTGTTTTGCTTTAGTATTGTGTGTGATTTCATATTTGCATGTGGGACACGTTGGTTTGTTTGTTATTTGTTATACAAGATGGCCCATTATTGTCCCCTCGACGACTTGGTGCATGCGAGGACTTTTGATATTCTGCTATTGACTTAAATAGTGTGCAGTAGGCGGCTGCATTAGAGATTCAGCAGGTTTCATTTTTTTAGCATTCTCATGCAACTTTGGTCAGGGCAAGAATATGGAGGCTGAGGCTAAAGCCTTACTCCAGGGCTTCTCTTACCGTTTTTATTTACAAAAAATTGAAATATATCCAGATAGATGTTGGTTGACACGCGCATATAAGTCATGTTATACTGTTGAATAACAAGCCTTTGGTTTTCCTTTTGAAAATTCGTGCGCTTGGGAGTCCCTGATAATTAAATAAACCAAGATTTTACCATGACTGCAATTTTAGAGAGACGCGAAAACGAAAGCCACATATAGTCCGATAGAAAGTATCTACATGCATGTCCAAATTTATTAATTAAAGCTATTGGATCACAACCAAAGTTGACTCACAATTTACTATTAGCGTAAATCATGTAACTTGTAATATATGTATTTGGAAAGATATTGTTCTCCCATATTTGTTATTTGGTTAGTTAGTTTTCTTGAGTATCATGTGTATATAATAACATCATTATCATTATTATTCGGAATGAGATATAATATTATTTCACTATTGTTGGGAATATTTATTTTCGAGCTGAAATTTGCTAAGTATAAAGTCTTCGAGAAAAGTGTAGATCCGTAAGAACTATCTGAGAGAAGTTATCTCGGAAGGTTACATCAGAAGTTATCCCGGAAGACCACTTTTCCCGGAAGCTCCAGTTACTTCCAAAGATCCAAGTTAACTCGGATGTTGCAGTTAACTCGGAAGAATTCTTTTTCGAGTGAACTGTTATCTCGGATGATTTGACTTTTTTTATACACAAGTCCCAGCAAATCTTAGTGATTACTTTGTACTCAAATCAAGGGTTGTCCTTGATTTCCTCCTTGCACTATATATTTTGTAGTTAGTCTTTTGTATTTAATGTCCACTGTTTTCGCATTGTAATAGATAACTTTGAAAGCTAATACAAAAGTAGTGCTTGGATATTCTCCTTGTTTACATTACGTGTTTTGTTATTTACATGCAACGGTAAAGATTAGTTCAACATAGAAAATTAATCTCATTCCGCCTTATTAATCTTAAACAAGTAATCTTGTAAGGTTATTAAGAGAGTAATAACCATGATCCAACAACTATGAATGTTATTATGGCATCAGAGCTTTAATACGTAAAAAATTTACCTTGGTCGAATTCTCTTTTCTTAAGGTCTTCAAACATATCGTTGCAACAATCATTTTCTCTTGACATTCATCATGATGGACAAGGGTGATCCACATGTTGCAACAAAATCGAGCCCTTTACATCCGGTCTATTCGGTGGCAAATATTTAGAACATGGTTTGCGTTCTTGATGGTACCAAGGTAACGTACTCATCCTGGCCAAAGTTATTCAAACTTCACTGCAGAAGTAACAAGGTTCTTAACCACATCGAGGGAACCGAACCGTCAGCAACAATGTTGGGAATGTTCAGCTCGGCTGAAATTCTCTAATTCAGAATTTCGAAGGAAGTTCCTCCGGAACTTCTCAGCACTAAGTAGTTCCTCGGGAACTTTTCCTTACTTACCTCGGAAGTTTGACTTTGTACACAGTTTCAAGTTCCAAGACAGAAAGCTGACAGGAGCAGTATACTTTTGCAGTCATGCTTTACACTGTTCACCCGATAGATCTGCTCAACTGTTCATGGTGCCCATGCGTGTTAGTACAACTTATGGAGTAGATAACATTAGTTCATTTAGTCTAGTTGGCTAAATAGAAATAAAAGAATATCTTTTATTTCATCCTTGCACTATATATATTACTTGTATTTCTCATTGTAATTCATCCGTTTATCAGCTGTTACCTTGTAAATACTTGAGAAGTAATAATATTGTAGTGCTTGGAATTTACATCTTATGCTCATCTACTTTACTTCTTGTTTACTTGTTATCTTTACGGATCAAAACCAACTTTGCACAAAACACAAACAAGTCTGATTCCGCCTTTCTTTTTTGATACATTCAAGTAACTTGATTGGTTAGTAGTCACTAACTACGATCCACCAAACGACTGGCCCATCTTATGAGTCTTGGGCCGAGATCAATGCCAATGTATCTCAGTGGATATACAAAACTCTTTCATATGTTTTTCTTGTCAGTGTCCTAGAAACGGACTCCTCACCTAGAACCGCTTGGACCAAGATCAAGGATATTTTCTTTAATAAAAAGGGTGCCGGATTAAAACAAGAATTCACTAACCATACTTTGGCTTCACGTTCTTCTATGGACAATACCGGACAAACTTTTTCCCGTCATAATAGCTCGGGTGATCTCTATGAGTTTAATGCTCCTCAACGAGTCCACTCCATCCTGCTGAATCCAACACATCAAGATTGCGCAAAAAATTGGGTCACCCTCGTGCTCCAGTTTTAGACTTAGTCATAATCCACATCTCATACCTCAAAGGTCTATCGGACCCAAATTGGCTACAGGCTATGCAAAATAAATATAGTGTTTTGTAGAATAATGATACTTGGGAGCTTGTTTCATGACCATTGGACAAGCCAAGTATTCGGTTAATGTGGTTATTTTGACACAAATTTAATGCCGGTAGTTCTCTGGAGCGGTACAAGGCCCGGTTGGTTATTAATGGTAATTCACAAACAATCGGTATTGATTGTATTGAAACTTTTATTCTAGTTGTTAAACCAAATGCTATACGCACAGTCTTAATACTTGTTATATTGTAGCTCATTCATCCTCTCGACGTGAAAGATGCTTTCCTTCATGGTCATCTCGGGAAACAGTATATATGCATCAACCACCATGTTTTGTTGATTCGTCGGCCTTACATCATGTGTGTAAACTAAGGAAATCTCTCTGCGGCCTTAAGCAAGCACCCCATGCATGCAGGGGCGAAGCTTGACCAAAAATCTCGAGCGGGCCGAAAGTCAAGGGTAAAAAAAAATTAGGCTATCCCTAGGATTTAACAATTGGGTTGTAGAAACCGGGGTCGGTGAGCCAAGCCAAACCCCGATGGCACAGCGGAAGCGGATCGGAGACTTTGAGAGCTCGTCTTTGTAGAACAAATCAACACCCGGAATAAGAACATCGATGGTGTTGTGAGATGTGATGATGATGATGAGGATAATATAGAAGTAGTGATAAACGAGATAATGTAGAGATAATCATTGATGAAGTTGAACGATTACAAGTTTACCTACACCACTCATGCTAGGTTCATGAACAAGTGTTCATGAACCCACAGAACTTCAAAGTATCATGTCCTAAGCTCTCTCACTCATGCATACATACATACTTAGTCTTTCACATGAGAAAGACTATATATACTAACCTCACAATGGCAAACTAGTAAATAACCAACAACTAGTCTAGTGACAAAATAAATAATGTTACAATGTAGAATAAAGTCACTAATGCCATGTCTTCGGTTAATGAGAGTCTCGAGTCATAAACTTCACCGTGTTGTGCGAACGGTTAACCAATAAGTGGTACGTTGAGTTACATCACACCAAATCTCGAACTCGTCGGTCTCGGGAATTCCCAACATGGGTTATATGTTCGGGTTGGATATTTGATTCGGGCTGGGTCACACAACAAAAAATAAGAATATCTAATTGTTTTAATTTATTAAAAAAACCATTGTTTCACATAAAAAAAACTAAATGATGCGAGAGAAAGGAAGATTACCTGGAAACATGTTACAACTCAGTCCGGCGGCCTTTAAAATCTTTGAATTCATCGATTATACAATCCTGATCAAACTTTTCAGCATGGGTGCACTGCCCACGTATTCTCTTCTAATTTATAAGTGATTCGAATGAAAGAGTTGCAAGAATTAGCTTTCTAGTTTATAAAGAACTTACCAATAATTAACAATAGGTCCTTCACATCTTTTGATTTAAGCTCTTCAGATTTCTCAGTGAAGCCCGGGACATGCTTCATACTGCACCACCATACGGATAACAACAAAAATTCGTTACATTTGAAAAAAAAAGAGAGAGAAATGACAATTGACATTTAAATTGCTAAAGTTTTGCATGATTTTTTTATTAAAAAACAAAAGGTCTTGTTCTCATTGGTTTTAAACTACATAAAGTTGCATCAGTTTCATGTTTAATGAAAAATTAGAAGCATAAAATTTCAAACATGAGACCTTCTAGGGAGTGTTTGGACTTGTTACTAAACTGATTGTCATTTAAACAAATATAATCACGGTTGTGACTTTGTGTAAACTGTTATTTTTATAAATTTTAAATTATTTTGGGTTATGAAAACTTAAAATTACAAACCTAACTCTAACAATTTGAAGTATGATTCCAATTCTTCATGTTGTGCTAAGTAAACACATCCAAAATAATTGGGGATTCAATAAGCAAAACCCTAAAATCCAAAATCAATACAAGATATATGCAACTTGGCAGCAATTGATGACATAGATTTGCTAAACATTCAACAATCAATTTAACAAGATTATCTAGCATCAATTTAACAAGATTATCTAGCATCCATAGATTATTTAGCATCAATTTAACAAAATTATCAATCAACAATCAATTTCCCCAAATTTAACTCAAGAACCCTAATTTTAATTATCTAGTATCCATAGATGAAATCATCAAATGAACATCTCAATAAATCAATAATCAAGGTTAAAATTTACATCTAAAGTTTAGAATCTTAACCTATTTAGAAGTTAGAACCTTGGAGAGTTGAAGACTTGAAGAAATTGGAGTCTTTGCCTCTTTGGAACTGTGAGCGTGACTCACCGGTGGGACTGTGGGAGCCCGGCGACGGCGTGGAGGTGGTGTGGCGGACAGGCGGTGGCCGGTGGCGTGGTGGGCTGCTGGCCGGCGGTAGCGTGGAAGGCTTCGGAGGTCTGAGGCAGAGAGTGGGAGAGGGCGACGGGGGCTGGGACTCAGGAACGCAATTCCAAAAAGAAAATAAAACCCCTTTTGTTTTGTGTTCTGTGTAAATAAAAAAACACAGAGTAGGAAAAAGGATAACAAAAAAAACGAAGTAGCAGAGATTCGAACCCTGGAAATTGAGATACAATATTCTGGGCGGAACCAATTAGGCTATAGAGATTATGTTACCTAGTTTAACTCCTCAAAAAATATATAGACCGGGCCAGACTAAGTATATAAAAAAAATCAAACCGAACAGGTATAAATTTTCAATTCTGAGCGGAAAAACCGGTAGGGCCGGGGCCCGGTCTGGCCCCTCTTATACTCCGCCCCTGCATGCATGATACAACCAATTTTATACTTTCATATTGTCAAAGGGCTTCCGTAGTAGCACTTGTGATACGACACTCTTCATCTATAGGCACGATACTCACATAACAAATCTATTACTATATGTGGATGACATTATACTGGTTGATTCAGATACGACATTTCTCTGGTCTATTAGTGACACTCTCACCAGGATTTTCCATGACCGACCTTGGGCCTATTCAATATTTTTAGGCGTTAAGGCCACACTTAACCAACATGGTCTCTTCCTACCTCAGTCTTAGTATGCTCGAGAGATTCTCAGAGCTTGCATCTATGTCTACATGCAAGCCATCCCCTCCCCCCCCCCCCCATGCTTTGGATGGTGATCTTTTGGCTGAGAGACTCTCAACATGCATCTATGTCTGTTTATCACTCTTCATCATTAACCATCATACTTTTTAGCCTTTATTAAATCGAGCATATTGGTATATCCACCACAATACCGACTCCCTAAAACTTTTAGAAATGAAGTTTAAGACACTACTAAGAAAACTAGTCAAGTTACCAAATGCAATGTAAGTATGCACACCTAACTAGGTGTACCAAGCCCTACTTGTTTTGGATAAACAACCTAGTTAGTATGTCTCATTATCAGATCCGTTAAGAAGTCTTCTCAACTTCTTATAGCTAGGCCTCGTAACTTCAAACGTGTCTAAAAAATTATGCAGTTTTAAGTTGGACCATGTCTGTAACCCACTAGCCTGTAGAAATATGATCTTACCGAATAATATCCGGATCATTTTCACTACTAGAAAACAGAGACTTTTTCTACGCGATATTTCGTCGGAAGTGCATAGGAAAAGGCCGATACCGGCAAATTTTTGACCAAAATACGTTGGTCGGAAAATTTGCTGTTTTTTAGTAGTGTTTGAGTTTGATCTAGTGATTTCAAACCCTCGTAAAAAGTTCGAATCATCTTAAATTAGGATAAAAATGGATAAAATGATGATGAAGTCTCGACCATTAAATTCTTATATGTCATGTATAATAATGTGTATATAGATCATACCTATAAATATGCAACTATTATCGCATCAATGCAAGTCCTCCAAAAACACCGCAAAAAACCATCGGATAAAATGAATGGCATGAATATAATCTCAAGTGTATAAATAGGCACCTTTTGTTTCACCAATATCAAATCAATTTACAGGCTTATTAAACTCGATTATCCAAGCATAGTAGCCATTCTATCTGGATAATTGAGTTTAAAAATGAATTCCTCATCCCCAAACGACAACAAGGCCGAAAAAGCGCCTCAGCCTACAAATAATGATGCCCAACCGGCGACTGCTGCTGCATCATCTTCTGATTCCGATTCTAGCAAGGGTCAGCCTGGTCCATCGAACCAGCCTGTGGTTGCGGTTCCACCACAGCAAGCCGCGTTCCCTACGTGGTCAACTGGCCTTTTTGAATGTTTTGATGATATCCCAACCCGTAAGTACAATCATATCTTATATATATATATTTTTGTTTTCTTTATCGGTAAATGGTTCCACCGCTTTTAACGAATTTCTAGGCCGAACCAGTGACTACGTTTTCGTAACATGAAATTTACATATTCAAAAGTTTTAATAGAATGATATGTACGTATGTAAGGTTACAAAAATAGCATACATGAAAACCTAAGAGTTTGAAATTAATCTGTTAAATTGATATTTGTTTTTATTAATATCATAAAGATTAGTAGCATAAATGAGTATGGTTGTTGTATATCGATTAAAAATATTTTTTTTTAATTTTTAATATCTCAACCGGTTCAGTTTACCTAGCCAATGTCAAATCTAAACCGTAAACCGAATCATAAACCGAATCATCAAACTTAGATTTTCAAATCATAAAACAAATTATTACTAAACCGGCCGATTTTGTTAGATGTGGGCGGTTTGAGTGAGTTCTAATGGTTTTTGAACACTCCTAATATCAAACGTCTTTATATTGTGTAGTTTCTTAACCAAATCACGTACTAATCGATGTTTTGTGTTCCAACAGTTCTTATAACCTTTTTCGCCCCTTGTGTCACCTTCGGGCAAATCGCAGAAATGGTCGACAGGGGACAAAACAGTAAGTGTTCATGATAATTCGACGAATAAATAATTTACCAACTATTATATCATTCTAAAATCGCAATGTGTAACAGGTTGCGGTTTATACGCTATGCTTCATGCTGGAATATTGTATTTCACGGGTTGCGGGTGTTTGTTATCAGCATACTATAGAATCAAAATGAGTCAAATATACAAGTTGCCTAATGACCCTCTCATTAATATTCTTGTACATCTTATATGTGAACCATGCGCCTTGTGTCAAGAATATCGTGAGCTTCAAGCTCGTGGGTTCAACATGCAACTCGGTAACTTCCCAAGATTTGTGTAAATTTATATATATAATCGTGCGGGGCAATTGATTTGTTTAATGATCTTAACTACTTGTTCGTTCGACAGGAGTCGGGTGGCGCAATCAAACTCCGGAGATTCAACAAACCGGTGGAGTCATGGTTCCACCTAAGGTTCCCGGAGGAATGAATCGTTGAAATGCAGACAAATAATCACCTTGGGATGTTGAGGAATTAATCATGCTTGTTTTTTGAACATAATTACTAGCTATATCATAAAACTGTGATTATGCTACAATATCGATTATTACTTTTTATTGTGCCCTTTTGGTTTTTCGAAGCGAAAGAATCTATAGGGTTGTTAAGTTCTTTCAACTCGTTGGTTGTTGAAAGTGGAAATACATTGTAAAGTTTATTGTTATTGTACAACAATACTTGACATGAATACATGATTGATGTTGTTAAATAAATGGAGCTAATATCTTGGTTAGTTCACTTTAAATGAGGTTTGCATGCCATTGTTTCTGCTAAAAGTGAGAAGTTCTCAAAAGTTCAGGGGCTGAAGTGTATTTTCTCAAATACTTGGAGGATTTAAGATGTGCATTTGGAGCTGAGTTCGGTTAATGGTTGTTAACCTGGTTTAAATAGTTGTTAGCGTTAGTTTACTCTGATACGAATCAAATTTCCTTTCATTTCTTCATGTAATCATCTTTGTTCATGATTGTAATCATTTGTTAATCATTCAATAAAGAAACCTGTGGCTTTCCTCTTTCGATTGTTCATTATTAATTAGAGCCAAGTTTCGGCATTCTCAAAAGAGGGGTTTTTCATTTTTGTGTTCCTCACATCATTCTGGCGAAATTAATGATCGCTATGGTGTCGACGAAGTTCGAATTAGAGAAATTCGATGGAAAGAATGATTTCAATCTATGGAGAGTGAAGATGAGGGCACTATAGGTGCATCGGGGGGTGAGCGACATTCTTTTAGGCGAAGCAAACATGCCAGCTGGTTTAGAAGAGAAGGAAAAGAAGATAAGTTAGTAAAGGCTCATAGTCTGATCATACTGAACCTAGGTGATCGAGTTTTGAGAGAAGTCAACAAGAAGACATCAGCTGCAGGTATATAGCTTAAACTTGAGTCATTGTATATGACTAAATCTTTAGCCAATAGGTTGTATTTGAAGACACAATTGTATGCTTTTCAAATGGCTCCAGGTAAACTTATTACAGATCGTATTGATGAGTTTACAGATCGTCTTGATCATGAAAACATAGATATTAAACCTGGTGATGAGGATAATGCCATAATATTTTCTCACATCTCTCCCTCAAACATATGAGCATTTTGTTGACACATTGCTATATGAGAGAGATACTAAAAGAGTTAAAGAAGAGGATTGATCCAAAGGAATAAGGTGGAGGGGTTGTATGTAAGAGGAAGGCCTGAATCAAGAAATTTTGAAGGTAAAAGTTCAAGATCAAAGTCTGAGTTTAGGTGGAAGTGCTTTGTATGCAATTCAGAAAGAAAAAAAAACATTTGAAAAAAGACTACCCTGAATGGAAGAAGAAGTTATGTATTTCATATATATTTCATAGTTATACGCATATTCTTATTGAGAGTTTACATCGAAACATGTTTACTTTGTGTTATTTTGTGTTTTATACACTACTACAAAAAGACCCTTTCTTGACGTGCAATGTGTGTTAAGAAAGGGTCTTTTTGACACGCAAATGCGCGTCAAGAAAGTCGGGGTCAAGAAGATTCTTGACGCGCAAAATGCGTGTCAAGAAGTTCTTGACGTGCGAACAATGACACGCCGTCTATGACGCTCCATTCATGACGCCCATGTTGCGCGTCATCTTCGGGTGTTGTCTGTGTTTAATAAATTTTTGTTTAAAATATATTTTTAGTGTCATCTCTTCGGGTGTTGCATGTCATCCTTTTATTAGTTTTTTTTTAAATAATTTTTTTCTAAAATTACTAATTTCTATATTAAGGCATATTTCACAAACCAAAATACATAATATCTGGTGTACCAAAATAATGCATTTCACACATAACAATTGAAAATAATTCGATTTCATCATGTTAATACATGCAATTTGATCACAATGACAAAAGTAAAATGTTAAAAGTTTACATGCATATATATTCAATCACTACTCCGCGGCCATGTAAATGTAGTTGCGAGTGTAGGTCAACCATTCTTCCCGAATCTCATCAAAATCAGTATCCGTGTAAGCATTACTATCTCCACCGATCTGTGTAAAGATAAAATACAAGAAAAAGTGATCATCAAAGATAAAGTTAATTAGAATATGAGAAAACTTACTTTGTTTTGTTCAAGGACTACAAGTCTATGTCGAGCTACCTCCTTCATGAATTTCAACACATAATAACCACAATCTGTAATTCCCGGCTAAAGTGGACACTACACAAACAATGGAACTACCTCCTTTGACTAAATATGCAGGACCCAATTCTCTACAAAACCTGCAACCTATGACCCTCTTCTAGTGACATGGTAAATATTCTAGCATACAATATAGGAAAAACAGTTGGTATGAAAAGATATTTGCTTACATGTTAAAATCTGGAACATACACGATGTTAAAGATATCAAGATCATATTCACGACCAAAAACATACGAAGAAAATTACACAAGAACGGACGAGTCAATATTTAACGAAGGAGATGTTAAAAAGTTAATGGTTGAACTTTCATCCTGTTTACATACAAATGGGTTGATTTGGGGAGTTAATGGTTGAACTTTCATCCTGTTTACATACAAATGGGTTGATTTGGGGTTTGTTCTATCACTAACAAGCCAAACGGGTCAAATGCATAAACCCTCCTACATCCTTTATTTAAGAAACATGTTTGTTCTATCTACTAATGTACCAAGACAATAGGCTGGAAAGATAGAGTTACGTGTTGCTAAACTTCAAGTACCAACCAATACTAAAGACAGAAAAAGCGAACGTGAACCTACATAAATATGACGTTTCTGATTAGTTATAAGAACTATGTTCCATGTGGGAAAAAAAACTAACAGGTAGTAAAAGAAAAGGGCGTAAGGAGTAAGGACTGTCCATCTTGCTTTCTAATATATACAATACTAATATTTTCTAACATAGATCAGCATCAATGATTCACAAACATACTTAAAACAATATGAGTAAGATAAACAAACCACTGTACCATTCTTATTGAAAACTACATAAGGAAAAGGAATGAGAAAAAAAATATCATACTTTAAAGAAGGAGATTTAGGTTAAAGAATAAGAAAACTCATCATGTAATTACTTTGAGAAGAAGGTGTTGCTTACAAATATAACCTTAGATTGACATAAATGAAACATCAGGCGCACAAAAAAAAATTCAAGTGGCAACTTCAGTGCTGATATGCTAACTCAAACTTTTAAAACTTAAAAAACATTAACGTGGATCATGTAGTTAGCATATACAATTTGATCAATTTTGAATTAACATGAACGTCTTTGATTACAATCTGAAAATGAGTCAGTAAAAGACAGGTCAAACTCTGAAGAAGTAGATTTAGGACAAACAAAATTATAGGATTGTGTAAAAATGAAAGAAGATGGCAGTTCTAAAATTATATAATAAACTGGGTCTATGTATGTTAGGAACTTTCCCTAACAGGATTGAATCATTCAAGCACATTCTTTAATAAGAAAAACCGACACTAACATATTTGACAAAAATTGGGATGTCATAAAGAAAAGATACCCATGCGGAATCCTTAATAATCCGAGTAAAATTTTGTCCTTCCTTTTTCCATAAGGAAACACAGTTACAGTATATGATTCACGTTAAAACAAAGAAAAGAAAAAAGAATAACTGAACCGGGGAAGATAAGTGCTTTCTTTTTATCCTTTATACATGGCCTTGCATTTGTGACTGACTAAAAAGTAAGCCCCCAACATTATATAACAAACAACCTACTTGATTAAACAATGCTTGATTAAAGAAAGTGATTTAGGGCTAAGTGAACCAAAGACCTGAAGTTAACTCCATTTTTATCTAATAGACATAATTAAATTTATCACATGAACAAAGTTCTAATCCAGAATTAATGATAAATAGGCCAAAGCCTGATGAGGATAACGATTTCCTAACACACAACATATGGTTAATCTTGCAATTAATTATAAACTCACATGAAGAAAATAACAAGACGTGTGAATAAATTCATCAAAGGAAGCGCTTATTCACATGAAATCCCAATTCCAGACTAGTATGCATATAATAAATTAGGGATTCAACATCGTTTCAAATTGCAGAATAACAATTCGAAAAGTATACGGTAGTAGTGCTGATAAATAACAATGAGATTAGAACACACAAAGGCTTATTGTTCAGGGAACGAACCTCTCTCTCGCCAACTGCTCTTTCTATCTGACGATTGAATTGAAGTTGAAGGACGATGGCGGTGACAGGGTTAATACCCTAGTCTGAATTCCGAATTGAAGGCGGTGTTGGTGGTTGTGGAGAGGGCTTTTCATCGCAGCCCATATTAATTTCTCAACAAATGAAAAAAAAACAGAAAATCACAATCTCAAATGCTACAGCGACGAGCGGGAAGTACCGCTTGCAGTAAGAAGTGGTGGTGGCGGCTCCATTGTTGGCTTCTAGGGTTGCTGATGCGCGAATGCAGAAACGATGGTTGTCGTGTTTGATCTTGAGCGGAGAGGAGTGGTTGGTTGAAATGGAGCATATATTAGGGTTAGGGCTTAAAATCGTGACGATGGCAGGTGAATAAGATGGAGTAGAGAGATAGAGTAGAGAGATGGAGCGTGGGGAGATTAGGCAGAGGTTAAAGATTTGGGAACGGTACTAGGGTTAGGATATGGAGCTTTTGGAGAAAGGAAGGTGAATGTAGAGCTGTTTAGCGGGAATGAAAATTTTAGGGGGGGAATGAAAAATAAATGAAAACTATAAAAAAATATATAAATATAAAACGACAGTTTATTTATGACACGCTTTTCTAATGTGTATTCCGTGTTTTTTTTTGTCATTTATGACATAAATTTCTTGACGCGCAAAACGGCGTGTCATCTAGCCTTGAGATTTTACTATTCTTGACAATTTTTTCTATGGCACGCGTTTTTGCACGTCATTAATCAACGCGTGTCATCGTTCACGCGTCAAAAAAGGCCCTTTTTCTAGTAGTGATAGGTGAAACAAGGATGATTGCATAAGGAACGAGGTTTAGAGGGAAGTTGCGAGAAGTTGGAGGACTAAAATTGCAAAAGAAAGAAAATAAACGAAAAATCAACCGAAGACAAAGTCGGCGTCCTAGAGAGCCAACAGGTGGCGTCCCAGATGGTGTGTGCAACTTTTCAAGAACTACTTAACCCTAAACTTAGAGTTAGAAGATTTAACATATATTCAGCCTTGGGGACAATTTCTGGATTTAGGAAGCGCTTTCTGAAGCATTTGATCACCTTTTCGATCTCGAGCAAAGTATTGGCTCAAATTTACATTTTTATGCAATTGTTTGTTCTAGTCTTTTTAATTTTCAATCCCAATCAAAATTATAACTTTTACACTTCTTAGCTTTTAGTTTAGTTTAATAGTTAATCAATAGAACATCACCATCCATAAAGGCCTAGTGGATCGATACCCTGCTTACTCTATCTAATAAGGTAACTAGGAACACGTACACAATTCTTCTATCTTTGATCGGTATCCTCAACGCCAATCATAAAGCTAGTCCGAATCTTGAAGAAAGTAGAAGACCTTTTTCAAACTATATTCTGTTGATACTCTCACTTGATTTCAAACGTTTAGCTAATAGCATACTTGAATAAGGTTTATTCTTGACATACATATACTTGAACCACATGAACTCCTCTCATGTGTTCATAACATTCAGACATAATTACACACTTATATCTTATAAGTTCAGGCAATCCATTTTTTATTGGCGTGAAGTTGAACTTCATTATATGAATACTATGATCACTGGAGCTGCGGAATCTTTATGTTAGCGACCGAATCCGGGTTCAAGCGAGTCCCGACATATTTGGTAACATTATGAGCCACCTCAACAATTGAATCTGGGTCAGGGACATCTTCGTTCATCTTCTCGTACTCTAAGGTCCATGTCACCGTGCTGCTGTCACCGGTTCCTTCGACTTGCACGTGTGCCTTGAAGCTTTTGTAAACCCTCATCAAATCTCCATCAAATATGTTAAAGGTGATCAGTTTGTTTATCTCGTCCACAGCTTCAATATTATGTTTGAGACCTTGCTTTTTTCCATCTGTAAATAATCAAGAAAACCCCAATTCATAAGAGTGGCACAGTACTCGATCAGTACTCTTTCCAATAAGAGTTAGATGTGTTTACAAAATTAATTAGATATATAGATTAACAAAATAACTATTAATCCTTGGAACATAAACTAATCTATTTAACAAAAAATTGTTTCTATTTTCTACCATGAAAACAATGGCCTAGTTTTAAAATTTCGCCAAAACTTATCATATTTGTTATTTTCTTAACCTTGAGAAGCCCTAAAGAAAAACTAATTAGGAGCTCCATCAATATCTACTAACGCTAGGCAGGTGGTCAATAAGGAGAGGTAGAGGTTTTTCTTTGTTATTGCATCTTATATATAAAAATGTAAATTACTGTAACGTCATTTATATATTTATACCAACTTGCCAGTGTAAAATCAGGAAACCCTTATTTCACATACAAAATTCGCCAAAACAAGGAAGAAAGAAAAAAAGGATGAAAGGAAAGAAATTAAGTATAGTCATCAGATGAACAAATCCAAGGGCCGAAAAGGGGTTCCCTGGTTCTGTTCTTTTTTGAGGTTCTACAATGAACCTCCCACACACGCATAAAATGTAAAACTTGTATGAAAGTATTATCGAGTCTTTACCAAGGACATAGTCCCACTTGATGATGGATCCCACCGCACCCCATTCGCCTTCTTGTAACTCGCAAGTCTTCAAGTACTCAGGGGCTATGATCAAGAGGTCAGCTAGCTTGTACCTGAAGAGTCCATGAAGAACATCTCCAGGGAATTTGATATCTAATTTGACAACCTTCTTTCCGCTTAAACCCATTGTTCTCTCA
This sequence comes from Deinandra increscens subsp. villosa, assembly GCA_039602395.1. Lineage (NCBI taxonomy): Eukaryota > Viridiplantae > Streptophyta > Magnoliopsida > Asterales > Asteraceae > Deinandra > Deinandra increscens. The sequence goes on from JBCNJP010000020.1 coordinate 12,583,074, forward strand.
CTTATTTTAGCTCTATGGGGAAATAGTTTTGATGGATAACTCTAGTCTCCCTTTGCTCTTTAAATAGAGATAGCCAGTGCTTTACTTCACAAGTGGATAGAAAAGGAAAAAGGATTGAGAATGTACAAATAGTAAAGCCCGATCCACCATCTTTATAAAGCTGCCCCAACAGCTTAATTACATTAGCTCATTTACCCATTCATGACACAAAGACAAATAGGTTGCTTGGTGGTCCACTGATGTTTAATTTGGATTCTCAACGTAGGTTTCACAAGTTGTAACCTAAAATATATTCCACAGAAATAGACATGGGAATATGACGACATCAATCTTGTTGTTATTGCTTTATAAGTTTCACATGTAATTAGTGTAGAGTATGTTTAGAGTGCAGCTATATATTTGTAAGAGTCAAAAGGGTTAAATGTGTCGAAACCCAAAGTTAGAAACTGATATTTAGATGGAGGTGATGTTACTAATTGAAATTCTTGGATATTCCAGAAAGTGTGAAAGACACTTTCGTATTGAATATTTCGTGGTTCACTCGAAAATACTCAAATCAGATACGATCTGGAGATTAGATGGAACCAAATATTTTTTTAGTGATGATGATGAACCAGAATGAAATTGTTAGCCAAAAAACTGAATACATGGATCCAGGAGGGGAGCGTATCAGATAACTACCTAGTAGTTATCTGATTTCGAACTTTGAACCATTTTACGCTCGAAATAAAATTCTAAAGCAATTTTGATGAAGGACTTTTTTCAAAATAAGAAAGTTCCGTGCTGACCCCAGCCAGGGGCTTTGCCTCTTGGACCCCACTCTCGGTGGCGCCCCCGAACCCTTGCCAAGATTTCCTGAATTACAACCTCAACGATACAAGTGTGCACCCCCCCCCGGGGAACCCCTCAATATAAGTCATAAGTCACATTGGTCGTAGTTAATTAACTCATGCCAATTACACTAAAATAGCAAGGTACAGGTGATTAGGAAAGGGTCGCTTCGTTTCATTCTTGTTTGTATAAAAAAAGGTCGAAGAACAAGTCAGGGATAGATTACACGTTTGATCTTTGCAAAAGTGGATTGATTGTTGTGATTAAAGATCACGGCAAACCAACAATACTTACCTGGGTATTATTGGGTGGACGATTAATAGGTTTTAGAATACACCTATTTCTCAAGCGTAAAAGGGGAGATATGTAATTGTACTTATTTCCTAGGCAAATCAGAAACTTATATGTATTACGGTTCTACCTCGACAGTTGCTTGCAGCTAAAATTAGTTGCGAGGCAAATCAGAAACTTATATGCAGCTAAAATTTTTGTGACCGCAATCAAAACAGTTTTTAGTTTTCTTGTCATGAATCTTTAATTATCGGATGTAATTTCAGGATCAATTAGTTTGGATTCAGTTTCCATTTACAAACACACTCATATTCCCACGTCTATTTTCATGTAACATATTTGGGCAGACAAGTTGCAATATCTAACCGATGGGATCTATGCTGTGGAGCCTCCCCAGTGACGTGCATCTAAGCATCTTGGCTCGATAGCGAAGACGAATTGAATATATACGAAGGTCCAGTGGCCATGGTGGATTTTGCTTTCATGCTTTTGAATTAGTATTCTCTCTCTTTTTCTTTTTTTTAATCGGGTTATAGCCATGCCCGTTAGCTCTATTTAAAGGGCAAGGGGATACTAAGTTTGTACTTCTACCATATATACACAGTTTGGTCGCTAAAAGAAGTGTGGTGTAAAAATAAGATGGGTTTAGTTGGAAGGAGGGTTGCCAAAATAGATACCAATTGCAATGGAAGTCTATTGCTTGATCTCTTCAGGTGCAGGCAAAAGGAGTTGTCGAAACTGGTCCCTAATCACATTCAGAGTTGCGAGTTGAACCAAGGCGAATGGGGTGCCGTTGGATCCATCGTCACTTGGACCTATCTCATCGGTAACAAATTAATTAAACCTTAATAAGTAGGTTAATAGGATTGATTTTTTTTCTTGTGTTTTAGTATGAAACATATACAACTAGTTTGGCTGTGGACCTTAATAGGATTGATTTTTTTTTTTTGTGTTTTAGTATGAAACAATTGAACCTTAAGTAGGTTAATAGGATTGTTAAACTTACAATGCGTACATATATATAAGGAACTAATCTATGATTACAATAGTGTTGGGCCCAAGCCCTCTAACTAGTCCAAGTTGATAATGCCATCATACGCAATATTAAGAGTGTAAATCTCTCATTCATCTGTACTTGATTCATAAAAAAAAAGTGTGTCTTAACCATCGAATTCTCATATTTTCTTTCATTATTCATTCAATTTACGAATTAATATGTTATCTATGTAATTCAAACTATATCCGGTGATAATTTTATTCTTCAACGTTTCTGTGACCGGATTATGTGTTACCTATTAGAAGTAGTACTATATGTCTTCTACCAGCTGATCAGTTTTTAGTTTTTTAAATTACTAAGTGTTTTTACGACAGTTATTTTTGTCACTAGTTTGAAATGGATTTTGTTCGTGTCATTAATTGGTGTTCGACAAGAGAATTCTTGTCGGTCACAAATTTTAGTCGCTTTTCACCATTTTATACTAATTATTTAGGGTTTTTTTGTAATGATTTATAGATGGAATGCCACAAGCTTCCAAACAAGTTCTTGAAGCCGTAGACGAGAAAAACAAATCTATCACCTATGGAGCTTTCGAAGGAGATCTGATGCAAATTTACAAAAGCTTCAAATGGAACTTTCATGTTGCGCAAAATGGTGAGAAGATCATTGTGACATATACACTTGAGTATGAGAAGATTAACGAAGATGTCCCTGACCCTGACTCACTTCTTGATTTTGCTTATAAGACTATCAAAGATATTGAGGCTAAGCAGCTCTAATGAAAGATCTGGAAGTTGATGAAGTGACAGTGGAAGTATACAAGAAGGACAAGTAGTGTCACTTAATTATAATGATGGTGTGTAAGCTATATACATAAATTGATAAGTTATGTTAAATTGAAGCTATGTACTTGTTTATGAAACTCGTATTATCAAAGTTATATCCTAATGAGATTAATTTCAATCATTACTTTTCAAAAGATGTGATGATCGAAGATAACTATTTCATATAATATATATAGACATGTATTGTAAACAAATAAACTTGGTGTTGGATGTATCATTTATTATTAAATACTTTAAAGAATTCGTTATGGATAAAACTGTGATTTTATTTTTCATTACTAAACTTTCAATTTACAAATATTATATAAATACTATAAAGAGACTGTTGTGTGGTTATTGGTTTAGTTGGCTATCTGTGTCTTGTTGTCGATCTTTATAGGCTGAATTTCCTTCGACTCAACACGTTCTCTAACAAATTAACAATATGTTTCAACATCTTTGTTCGTTCATGAAAGACATGATTGTTAGCTATGTGTCGGGCGGCTTGATTGTCACAAAAGAGATGTGTCGGCCCAGTAGGGGGGATTCCTAACCCCTCAAAAGCCACCTTATCCATATTATTTTAATGACGGTTGCAGCCATGGCACGTTATCCGCTTTAGCAGAGGAGCGTGATACGACCGACTGATTCTTCAATTTCCAAGGTACGGGCGCTCCCCATAGAAGGAGAACATTGCTGGTTCTTGATCTTCGTGTAACCGGACATCCAAGTCAATCGGAGTCACAATAAGCTGTGAGATTGGCACCACCTTCTTTGGGAATTAATATTCCATGTCCCACAGTTCCCTTTAAATAAATTAATATCCGATTGGCAGCAGGGGCGCAGCTTTTAAGGGGCGGGAGGGGGCGCCCGACCCCTCGAAATTTTTTTTGCGATGTAGGGGGTATATATTTTTCGTGTAGAAAATTTTGATATACTCCGGTTTCGACCCCCCATTTACCCAAAAATTGACGTTAGGAAAAAAAAATTAGATCCCGACCCCCCACTTGATATTTTCAAGCTTCGCCACTGATTGGCAGCTTCCATGTGGTTTTCCATTGGGTCACCAACAAACTCGCTTATCACATTGACAGCATATGTGATGTCGGGTCTTGTTGCTTGTACATATAGGATTTTTCAACCGGTCGCTGCATCGGCTGGCATCAACACGAAGCTCCTCATCACCTTTGTTGAGTTTTGAGTAGTGTTCCATTGGACATTGGCTTGGTCGACAACCTAGCATCCCTGCGTCTTTAAGGATGTCTAGTGTGTTTTTTCGTTTGCTTAAAATGTGAATGGTTACGTGCTAACACATTAATTGCAAGTTGAATGATTTAACTGACAAAAAAATTTGAATAAATTAATTGAAACAAAATTGAAAGTTAACATAATTTGAATATTTGAATTGAAAATTGAGTTTGTGCCAAAATTTAAATTTGGTCGGGTGTCCGGGTTTATAAGTAGAGGGATCTTACACAAGGATTTCCACAACATATTTACAATATTTATAATATACGCTAATACACCCCCACAGTCGAAATGGGAGGTTCTCGTATGTTAAGACTAGAACGAAAATCATCAAACAGGACTTTAAGTAATCCTTTGGTAAAATATCGGCGATTTGGTGCCGAGATGGTACATGAGTCACGCGAATTTATCCTCGAGCAACCTTCTCGCGAACATAGTGGATGTCCATTTTAATGTGCTTTGTACGTTGATGCTGAACAGGAATGTCGGTGAGATATATGGCGCTTATGTTGTCGCATTAAAATATGGAAGCATGCGTTGGAGGGTAGTGAAGCTCAAAGTTGTAATTTCCATAGCCAACAGATTTCAGAGACGACGTTCGCTGCCCCTTAATACACGGCTTCGACACTCTAGCGAGAAAATGTTGGCTGCCATTTGGAGGACCAGAATTATTGAAAGGAAAAACGATCTCATTAAAATGACATGAAGAGAAATAAGGATAGTGGTCATTGACAAGTTGTAACACTTGTATCCACGGTGGTTAGAAGAGTAACGATGAAAGCACACAAGGTTGACCGGTGAGATAATTTGTTAATGGTGAAGGAAAGAAAGAGGGGGTAACATAGACAACCAAATATACTAAGATGGGAATATGATGGTTGGCGATGATAGAGAAGTTTCTCCATTGGCTATAACTAGATTTCGTGATCCGTGTGTTGTCCCGGGGATAACACGGGTACTTAATACAAATGAATTGTTATAACACTACGTAAAAAACGGAAATAAAAAAAAACGTGTAACGACCAAAACGCTTTAAATAAAAAACTTTGTTACATCACCAACAAAACACGAACCATTTTACCAAACTAATTCAGATAAAACAAAAAAAAATTGTGTAGCTACAGGAACAATTTGAAAATAAAACCAATTAAATAAAGGAATTGCATATATCCTCTATTTGGAATAAAATTGCATATTCCCCCAAAACATAAGTTTTTAATGCATAATGTATAATGCTTTTTAAGCATTATTTTGGAATATATGCAATTTCTCAAGTTTAAAGGATGATATATGTAAATGCCTCTTATCAAACAATATAATAATCAATTTTATTTCTCTCTCAGTTTTCCTAAAATTGTAATTTGATTATTTTCGTAATAACACTTATAGTAATAACCATTAAAATATTAATATGATATTATAAAGTTGTCCTAAAGGGATCCATGTTGGGACGACTGCTGGTGAAAAACTGAAAATGTTGCATCAACCAAGTCAAATAATCGTTGGTGAAACAGAAAAGGCAATCTAGAATAGAACGTGATTAAAACGTGTTGATTAAGATCGAATAAAAAAACCAAGTAATTTAGTGATAGTGATTTAGTGTTTTTCCTTTTTAATTAACCACCTCTAAAAACTTCGATGCGATTTACTATCTTACTAGCTTTATAGTTTTAACGATTAATAAATTCTTGTTAAAAGAGCTCCCTTTAAAAATTAAGGATAGAAATAAAGATAAGGATTAAGATCATTTAATGAAAAGAAGGGATCCAAGTGTTTTTACTACGATAGACTTATGAAAACAAATTTCTTTTTTTAACGAGGATTTTAGATCATTGAAAGGGACATTACCCACCTACCGATTATCTCCACTCCTAGGTTGACATTCACTGACACGTTTCCTATGGGGAAGCTCGTACATCAGTACTGTACTCAACCAAGATACCAGTTCACGGGGAAACTGATCTACTGTCAGAAAACTACTTTTGAAGATTGAACCTCTAATCTCTCAATCAGAAACTCATCCTCCCCCAGATTTCATTAAGACAATTGTTCGTTGATATTAATGAAAACAAATTAAGTCTTCACAAATGACTAAAGTCTAAACATCTAATTTGCTCTTGCTATTATATATTTGTAAAATGTTCTCTTGAATGTTCTTTTCCTTTCGTATCTTCTTCTTATCATCTTTTATATACTTATTATTTACTAGGTTAATAACCCGTGTATTAAACAGACTGAGTATAGATTCATAATATTAGATAAATACAAAAAAAAAATCAAGAAATTTGAAAATTATGGTTGATATAAAATTATTATAATATATTAAATAAATAATTTAATACATTTAAGAAAATTTATTATGTTTGACAAGTTGTTAGTTACTTTCCACACAAAACAGAAATTTATTGAATAAATTAATCAAATCTACATTAATTATATCAAAATTTAAAATAAAATTTTAGTTTTATCAAAAATGGTAATTAATCTTAATTGATGATTTACTAAATTGGTAATTGATTGTGAGTTTGACATGTGGCGCTGATAATATGAACGCTTTATAAATGAAACATGTGACACAAATTTTAGTGTTTTATTAGTATTAAGAAGATAAGAAGATTAAGTGATTATTGGACTTGTTTTTTTAAGACACTAATACACTCTCAAACCAATAACTTTATATGGGCATTTGTAAGGGGAGGGGGTATGGTTGTCACAAGGCTTCAAGAAGCCATGCCCACCAACCAATCATCATCGGCCATGTCAAATTTGGTGTTTTTGAAGCCATGCCAAGTCACACCACATGGTATGGTTGTGGTGTGGCTTGAAGAAGCCACCGAAAATTTAGTTTTTTTTTTTTTTTAACAACTTTTAATAAACAACTTTTATAAAAAAAACAAACCACTAATATTAGGAAATTAAACGATACAATACTTGAAATTAAAAAAAAAAAGGCGACTACAATTTAAAAAAAAACAACTAAAAGTTGCAATCCCATCCGTATTCCTCCGTGATTTCTCTTTTTTGTTCAAGAACAAGCGGTAGGAATTGAGGATCAACATCATTATGCGGTTTCATAAATATCTCGAGATCACGTGCTTTTTTCTCTTGTCGTTCACGTGCTTGTTTGAACTCGATCACTCGACATTGAGCCTCCATTGTAGTTTTCACCGCATCGTACATCGCTTGCTTCTTTCCAAAGGTTTCGTCCCGAAGCTTTGCCTTAAGCTCCCTTTCTTTGATCCAATTGGTTTGAAAATCCGACATCATTTCCAACGCCTTTTCCGATGCCGAACTCCTTGCGGTGGACGAAGAGTTGCCCAAGTTCTTTTTCCCTTTATTTTTTGGGTATGTAGGGGTCGAGTCTTCATTTAGATCGGGCAATTGAGTCGACCCAACATCATTTGAAGTTGTGTAGTCCCCCGACTCGGACGTCTTCGTCCTTTTACCCGTTTCCGGTATTTCACCATGTACATTCTCAACCGGAGCCCACTTGGGATGGTCTTTTATCTCGATCCAACACGCCAAATGAGAAAACCCATTTTTCTCGTATATTTGTTTATACAAGTTTTGGGCTTTCATTAAAACGTCCGCATCCGCACTCCCACTTGCCCAAGTTTTAGTCTATTACAAAAAAAAAAAAAACAAGTTAATATATATATATATATTTACATACATATATCGAGTAAAAAACAAGTTTATTACCGATTGAATGTAGAGACCATTGAAGTTAGACAACTTCGTGTTCAACTTCTTCCACTTCGAGCTAAGTTGGTCCCTAGTTCGCCCACTAGGTGCACCCATCAAACCGTCGAAGTGTACAATAACTTTACCCCAAAACGAATCGCGGGATTGTTGATCGCCTCTTTCCCATCTTCGCTACAATGAATATAAGCTTTTGTCAAGTTAAGCTCTTCCTCCGACGTCCAAGTTTTACATTTTGCTCTCCCCGGAAATTTACCTTTCTTCTTCGCAATTACTTGGACGTCTTCGTCCATCACCTCGATCTCCTCTTCTTCAACCGCATGTTCTTCCTCTTCTTCTCCTCCTTCTTCTTCAACTTCTTCTTCGGACTCGGAATCGATTTGACGTCGTGGCTCTCGAAATTGCGTGTTTTGGTACATGACGTTAGACGGGTATTGGGAAGAATGTGGGGGAAATAACTCCCCTTGAGCCCCAAAACGTCCGGATAAGAGATCGATGTAGGATTGGTGAGATGGATGTGGTGTGAAAAATGCGGGTTGTGATTGGGGTGGAGGATTTGCGGTGGAGGATTGACCGGTATTTCGAACCTTCGGTTTGTATTTTTGGTGGGAGCGGTGGATTTTTTCGTGGTAGCGGGTGATTTCTTCTTTGATCGATCCATGATGAGTATAATATAAAATATGTGAAAGAGGGAGAAGATAGGTGAAGAAGATGGTGTAAAAATGTTATAAAATGGGTAGAATTTATAGTTGTAAATTTGTAAAAAAAAAAAAAAAAAAAAAAAGTAGCCGTTGAAGGCAACGGTCAAAAGCCCCAACGATCGATTTTTTACCCGGCTCCCCTCGGTTCCATTTTGCCGCTCGACCAAAAAATCTTGGAACCTGCCATCGAGCCGCCTAGGGCGGTATGGTTGCCAGCTTGTGCCACGCGACACCCTGGGAACCGCCTCGCGGTAACCGGGACCATACCGTCCCCCCTAATGGTCCCAGTGTCTCACCGCATCATACAATGACGGGCCTATCAAGGGGTCGATATGATGGTTGGAAGCCACAAAAATAGAAAGAACAGAAAAAGTACGGAGAGATAGTAGTGTAGCTCAACCTTTTACAAATAACCCAAGGATTTGAACCTTAACTATTTCTATAAAAACAAAATCACTGTATTGCTGGACTAAAAACCTTTAAACAATGATGTTAATTTAGTAATGAGAGAATCTTTTAAAATTCTAAACATTTTTTTATTATTGTTATTAATATTATTATCTATTTTCATTACATCTTAATCCTAATAAAGCAATAAAATATTATCCACGTGTCTTCTTTTTAAAGTGTCCAAATCAGCACTGTCACATGTCAAAACCAGATTCCATTATCAATTTAGTAAATTACTAATTAACTAATTACCATTTTTATCTAAATTAAATTTTCATTTTAAAAAAATTAGTAAATATAATGTAGATTTGATTAATTACTCAATAATTTGAGTCTTTTTAAGAAAATAAATCAAGAATTTATCAAAAGATGTATTAAATTATCAATTTTAATATTTTATAATGAATTATTTCATTTATAATTTTTAAATTTATTAATCGTTTTTTATATTCAACTTGGGGGCGTGAGGGCGGTTTTGAACAGTTGGCTAAGGGTATCCTTGACAATCCTGGGGGGGTGGCTAAGAGGTCTTCCGGCGCTGTCTCCGACGATAAGGGGGACCATGTGCCGCCCAACGTCAAGCGCTGCATCCGGAAAATCGCTGACGGTCATTTCACTGCGGCCGTGAAGGTGCTTTCTTCTTCTGGGGTGGCGCCGTACAACGACGAGACCACGCGTGCTCTAAAAGCCAAGCACCCGCACCTCCCGTCGCCGTCCATGCCCTCGGCTCCCTTTTCCGAGCCTCCGCTTGTCACGAGTGGGGCACGGGTCCTTGAATGTATAAAATCCTTCCCCAAAGGAACGTCGTGTGGTAGGGATGGATTGCGTGCCCAACACCTTATGGACAGCTTGTGTGGGGAAGGGTCTGCCACTGCTAGGGACCTCCTGGACGCTATTACCACGGTCGTTAACTTGTGGCTTGCGGGGCGGTGTCCGGTCGGATTAGCAGAATTTGTTGCTTCGGCCCCCCTAACGCCGCTCCTTAAGCCTGATAATGGGATTCGCCCTATTGCTGTTGGCACTATCTGGAGGCGGCTGGTCTCCAAGGTCGCGATGCAGGGGGTTTGTAAAGAAATGGCCAAATACCTTGGTGATTTCCAGTTTGGGGTTGGGGTATCGGGTGGCGCTGAAGCTATTCTCCATTGCGTTAACCGCCTCGTGGAGGAACGACATAATGATGGAGGGCTCGCTATGCTTACGGTCGATTTCACCAATGCCTTCAACCTGGTTGATCGGTCGTCCCTTCTTCGTGAGGTCAGGCTTAGGTGCCCGTCCATTTCGCATTGGGTTGACTTCTTATACGGGCAGCCTGCCCGCTTATACCTGGGGGATGATCATATATGGGCCACTACTGGGGTTCAGCAGGGTGACCCATTGGGGCCCCTCCTATTTGCCCTCGTCCTTCACCCGCTTGTGCTTCACATCCGTGACAAATGTCATCTGCTGCTCCATGCGTGGTATCTTGATGATGGAACGATTATTGGCGATACTGTGGAGGTTGCTAAGGCCCTCGGGATTATCAACGAGAGGGGGCCGTCGTTGGGATTAACCCTTAATATTCAGAAAACGGAACTCTTTTGGCCTTCCTGCGACGGTCAGAAAGTTCGACCGGGCCTCTTCCCTGCTGACATTAGCAGACCCACCAAGGGGGTGAAGCTCCTTGGGGGGGCTGTTAGTCGGGATGACCAGTTTATTCAGGGGTTGGCTGCGAGGAGGGCCTCTAATGCTGCTGATCTTATGCGCCTCCTCCCTGCACTTGACGACCCACAATGCGAACTCCTCCTGCTTCGTTCGTGCATGGGGCTCGCCAAGCTTCTCTTTGGCCTTAGAACTTGCCCCCCCACGCATATGATGGCAGCTGCAGGTGGTTTCGATAAGGATTTGCGGACGGCCGTCGAGGACATTGTCGTGTGCGGGGGTCCCTTCTTTGGGGACCTGCAATGGCGTCTTGCCTCTTTGCCGACCCGGCATGGGGGTCTTGGGGTTTATTCTGCGGTAGAGGCGACGTCGTACGCCTTTGTGGCTTCGCGTGCCCAAACTTGGACTCTACAAGACCATATTCTACGGGAGTGTGGGGGTTGTGGTATGAGCCCCGACTACGAGAATGCTCTGGCTGGTCTTCATGACATTTTACCGGGCTTTGATCTGAGCGGTTTCACCAATAAGGACACCGCCCCACCAAAAGCCCAACATGTTTTGGCGAATGCCCTCTTTGGTAAAACCACGCTCGAGATGGAAGCAACTTTTGAGATGACAGTCAGGCAAAAGGCCGTTTGGGAATGCCTCCGACAACCACATGCACAAGACTTCCTCCACGCTCTCCCTATTGACGGGTTGGGGCAGCACATGTCGCCTGTCGAATACCGGGCCATTCTCAAGTATCGCCTCATGGTTCCCCTGTTCCCTGTGGATGAAAAATGCCCCGTCTGCAACAAGGCATGTTTGGATTCGTTCGGGGAGCACGCCGTCCATTGCAAAGAGCTCCCGGGGTTTAAATATCGACATGATGTGGTTCGGGACGTTTTGTTTGACATCTTCAGGCGGGCTGGGATTTCGGCCAGGAAGGAAGCTCCTGTTAACTTCCTGTCTGACCCCCTGGATGGGCGTTCAACTCTCCGGCCGGCCGACATACTTGTTTTTGGGTGGCAGAACGGGAAACACGCTTGTGTCGATTTAACAGGGGTTTCCCCTCTTGTGGGTCTGAGGGCCAGCACTTTCTCAGCGGGTCAGGCGGTGTCCAGAGCAGCGGCTGGAAAGATTAACAAACATGAGAAAGCGTGCATTGAAAACCAACATGTGTTTGTTCCTTTCGCCTTCGATACATTTGGCCATCTTGAGTCTGAGGCGGTGGCCATGTTGAACCGGATCCAAAAAGTCATGCGCGGGAATAGTGCAACCTCTAGATTGAAGAATGTTGTTTTTATACGGCTAGGTTTTGCTATTCAAAAAGGGTTGGCGGCGCAGCTTGTTGCCCGCCTTCCCTGCGTGTTGACTTAGGTCATGTATGTTACCTTTCGGTTTAATAAAACATCCGTTTAATTAGACTAATATTATAAACCTAAATTCAACCCGTGTAGTACACGGGTTACTAACCTAGTGTTACAAATATAAAATTACGAGTCAAACAACTGATTACCTATATATAAATAATAATTATTAAGCATATTGATTTCTAGCTTATGAACAATCATAATTTAATGACAGAATCTTTTGAAATTCTAAACTTTTTATTATTGTTATTATCTATTTTCATTGCATTTTACAAATATAAAATTACGAGTCTAACAAACAAGTGATTACCTGTATAAATAATAATTATTAAGCATCTTGATTTGTAGCTTATGAACAAGTTCATAACAACTACAAAAGGGATGTCTGACTTCTATCATTATATGTTTTCATGTCCAATATTCCATATATATTCGACAATTCGAGACAGAATCGGGTTAAAACCAGTACCATATCAATATCGATCCCTACTACCGGGCACAGTTTAACTTCAAGTACTCGAAAAACTAAGGTGGTGTTTGGTTCACGGAATGTAATGTAATTGTAATTGTAATTGTAAAGTTTTCCTTTTAAAGTTGTGCTTAAGTTGGGTAAGGAGGGGGTTTGAAATACAATGAATTCCTTTAATCAATGAAATTTGAGGTCATGTAACTTTTCTTCGTTAAAGTGAAGGATTTCTAAATTCTATTGATTAAAGGAATTCATTTTATTTCAAACCCCTTTCTTACCCAACTTAAGCACAACTTTAAAAGGAAAACTTTACAATTCCAATTACATTACATTCCGTGAACCAAACACCACCTAAGTGTCACACCTTCATTCAGGATACCAGGATGCGATTCTAACATAAAATAAATGACACGTAACATCATCATCTTCGTACACATGTCGTCAACCTGCAAAAAGTCACTGGCTTCGCCCTCATGAACATCCCTATCGCACTTCAAGCATAGATGATGTATCAAGTAAACAATCACAATAAATGTAGGACATTCAACACTACAAAATACTCATATATCCGTCTTGGCGTCTTATAGTTTAAACCTTAACAAAGAACTGAACCACTATGTATACATCAATGTGGTTTAGAAGAACAGCCCAGATGACTATTGATTGAATTTAAAACCTAATAACTTACACAACTTACAACATTCTTAATTAATTGATGTCTCTAGTTCTCACCTGCTGCTACAGGGTTCATGCTGCACGGTCCACCATTGGCAATCGAGTCCTTGCCCACATTGTAAGGAGCCGAAGCCATCACTCTGTATAATCAAACATCAATGGATTAAAGTCGCCATCTTCGACAAAAAAAGGTGTAATCTTGACAATCAAATAACGTAAAATGTCCAAAATACACTTAACGAGTCATACCTTTCCTTGCGCTTCTCAAGAAACCGAGCCAAAGATGCTTTGCGCGCTTGGGGAACAGCTGCATACCGCAAATTGATTGTCAGCTTCCGTTTAAATAATACCTTGAAAATATGCTGCTATAAATACCAAAGGTTATATAGATACCAGATTGCATCACTTGTTCAAGTGAATTGATAACTCTTGTTGGAGTATCCACTTTGCTAGCAGGACCCACCGAGCTTTTTACAGTTTTAAAACTTTCATCTTTGTTAGTGGGTGGGTGCGAGGACACAGACATTGGGCTCGACATGGCTGAGCAGGGTTGTGCGTTAATTGGTTGGGCCATGTAAACGACATCTCCTGTCGGTGTTCTTGAAATGGGGACCTGGGCTTGAGCCCTTGGCTGAGGTGTACTTGCAGAGGAACCATTTCCCGCCAAGAACATGATAGCTTGAGCCTGTATAGATTAGTCAAAATGATAATCAAGACTCGAGCTTTTTTTATTAAGATTGGACCTTTGAAACAAGAAAGAAGAAAGATTATATACCTTCTCGGGTGAGATGTCATCGTACACATTCACCATTCCACCGTAAAAGATGGTTAGCTGTGCAGGAGCACAAGAAGTCTTGGAATTAAACCTTCAATTGACAAAAAGTAAATATAAGTTGATTATTTGTCAAGTATTCAGAAATAGAATAGAATCTGTGAATTCAACCGTCTAAAACTAACTATAACCGCCCCAAGCCGTAATAATAAACTAAACAGTTCCAAAATACAAATCCAAACACCAACTAACTGATCTAAAAACGGAATATAACAACAAAAATCCATACCATGGCTCGGTGGTTCCAGCAAGAAAGGAGCCAATAGATGGAACCGCAACTCCATGTTGCTTAATGGGTGCACCACCAAACTGAGCCCTGTAGAAAGGATGGCTCGTGGAAATAGGAACCGCGTACTTAGCATCATTGATATTTTGCACAGAAAATGGACTCTGTTGCATGGGATAAGCAGCCATTGGAAAATGAGTTCCACCTTGTCTACTAGAACCAATGAACTATATCGTAAAACGAATAGAAAACGATCAATATTTGAAAAAAGCACCCTGCTTGACATTTCGGTTCCAAGAAACCAACTTTTATGTGCAAATAAAACACCCCGTTATGCGAAAAATAACAAAAACAAAAATTTGTTGCCAACCGATGAGATTTGCCTTAGATGTCACAGTCAAAATGTTTTGACTCCATGATTTCAGCCAAATTGAGTGTTTTATTTGAGATTTCGCAAGATATTTAGGTTAATTTACATCAGGTTTGATTGCCTTGTACCAAGAAAATCTTTAAATCTTTGAATAAATTACAAACCCTAATTGAAACAAGATATGGATCAATTACAAAATCTGGTAATAATCAGACCTGAACTTCACCAGCTTGACGGCTTTTAGATCCTTCATAAACATCTGCACCTGACAGAGGCCAGTGAACTGCAGAGCTCTTTGAAAAAACTACATATAATCAAAATACCCAAATTAGAACGAAAAGCTACAAATTGAACCCATATTACTGAAATTAAACAAATTATTACCGAAATTGTACAAAAAGATGGCAGTTCTAATTAGGTAAAATGTTGAATTCGGCTTTTATAACAAACAATTTCACATAAAGCAACTTCAAAGTTCAAACTAACATAGAACTACAACACATGCAATAATAGATTAATTCCCCAATTTCCGACACCAAATTCAAGCGATTTATTATCATAACCCCCAAAACACTCCGATTACAGTCAAAATCACAACAAATTTGCAGATTCTAAGCTCAAACTGTAACATAATTTACTTCAATTCCTTTTAGGTAAAAGTAAAACTAAACGAAAATGATGAAATTGCACCTGATTCCTTGCATCCTTCAACAGCTTCTTCCTTGACCACCACCACCGAATCTTTCGAATTCAAACCCATGAAATCCCTTTCCATCTTTCAACTACACGGTTTCAGTTTCAATTTCAATTTCAATTTCCCCCAAATCAACAGATCGAAAACGCTCAAAATCCTCAAAAATCAAAACCCTAAAACTTTGAAAAAAGTTTGAATTACCTTGAAGATTTTCAAACACAGCGAAAAAAAAAAGTTCTTGCAACTTGGAGACAAACAAAAGTATGAGAGAGAGAGAGAGAGTAAAGGGCGTGATTTATATGTTTTTGGTTGAAAGATGATCGGAGCCGTTGATTCGTAGCCGGTGGGGTGACCGGCTGAGCCGGTAGCTCAGCACGTGCGTGAGCATCTTGTAACTCGTACACTTAGCTGTCTACGGTAGCGGGGAAAACGTGATCTTATCCAATTAGATATTGACACGTAGTAAATGTAAGGCAGGGGGAAATTTACTCGTGGCCTAATTGTGATGTCTGGTCACGTGGGTCTCGGGTGTGATTAATCGCCGGATATCTATGGTATGGAACTGCTCGCCGTTTGTTTTAGACACGAGGGAGATGAGGAGGCGGTGGAGTGTTATTATTTAATGCTCCACCAAATCCAAATGTTATTTGACAAATATAACCCTGATAGACAAAATGATAATATTTTAATTATTCTAATTTTTAACGATTTTTGAAACTATCTTTAATATCTAAGTCAGTCTATTTGAGATGGAGTTGTAACCGTTTATATGGAATTTGACGTTAGAGCATTTACAACTTATTTGGTATAATTTATGTGAGTGTAGTCTTTTAAAATTTAATGTTTAGTTGTAAATGTTTGTGAGTGGAGGAGAGATGGAAGATATTGAAAATCTGTATATTTAACAAAAAAAAAACTATGAATTCTGTAAAATTTAAGGTTTGGTTGTCAGTGAAAAAGAAAGAAAATGGTATAAAAATGTATTATTTAACTGTGGTTGTGAGTAAAAAAAGAGAGATAAAATAATAATAAATGTATAGATTATAAAGATAAAGATAAGGAATGAGTTGTGAATGTATTACAAGCTTGACTCATCCACATCAACGAGGAAACCCAACATTTGAAAAAAAACCCAATGAGTCACATTTTAAATTTAAGACTTCAATGATCACAAGTCTCCAACCCTTATCCTCATGGTGTCTACTTTATAAAGATCTTGTTTTAATCATACAATTAAGAGTAAATTACGGATTAAGTCCTTTATAGTTATTAAAATTATAGATTTTAATATTTCTTAAAACTAATTACATGAGGTAACCTTTAAAATTATTTTCTTTTTAGAAATGGACATTTTCACTGACTGACATTCAAATTAACCGTTAAGTTGGCACATGAATGGCACATGCTAAGGTAAAACGGTAAGTTTACCCTAAAAAAACCCACGCACCTATAAACCTGATCGTTTTTTATTTTTATTTAAAAAAAGCAACAATCTCACCCACATCTTCTTCCCTTTATAAAGACCTAATTTTTTGGGTTCTTTATTTCTTCAAAATCTGGAACCATTGTCTCTCTTTTCTATATTCAAAATCCCCAACAAATTCATCAATCTCGATCCCAGTAAACTGTGAACAATTCTCACTTTTTTTTCTTTCAAAATCTCGATCTCTTCATCTCTTTGCATTCTAATTATATCGATCTGCATCCATTTAAAAGTATGCAAAGAATTGTTTTCCATAAAACTAACATGAACGTCGTTTTTTAATCAATTTTAATACTTGATCATGATGAGTGAAATTGCCCGAAATTGCCCCCATAAAAGTAACATAGAATTGAATCTCGGTTCCTTAAAACTAAATTCAAAGAAGCAGCATTCATAAACTTACGGTACATAGCTTCAATTTCATCTAGAAGGAGTGATGACGAATGGTCGATTTTTCCATGGTTCCCAATTTCTTGGAAAAACATGTGGTTAATCAGGGGGTGGGTTTATGGGATCGCCGTTCAAAAGAAATAATGGTTTATCAATTTTTAAGGGTTTATCACGACAATCAGGAGTATAGATGCGTGGGTTTTTTTAAGGGTAAAATTACCATGTTACCTTAGCATGTGCCAATCATGTGCCTACTTAATGGTTAATTTTGATGCCAGTTAGTGAAAAGATCGATTTAAAAAAAATAAATAACCTCAAAAGGTGCCTCATGTAATTAGTTTTTAAGAAATGTTAAAATCCATAATTTCAATAATTATAAAGGATGTAATCCGTAATTTACTCTACAATTAAACTTAAAAAGTCGGGGGCTCATCGACTCGGGGGTGGGTCAATCCACGTCAGTACCACATCATTTTTTTCTCTAACCCCCATTCACTTATGTAAAACAGTGATGTGTAAATGTAACTCTCTTAAAGTTTCTTTAAATAAATGAGTTTTTGCATATCTCTCCTCTAAATTTGAGAAATTGTATATATCCTAAAATCACGTTTAAAGGGCATTATATATTATGCATTAAAAACTTATATTTAAAAAAAAGATACAATTTTATTCCAAAGTATAGGATTATATACAATTCTCTCCTTAAATAAAAGGGGAAAGTGAGTATGGTGCTGTTAAGCATCTAAGCTTAGATGTGAAACCCATCAAAATGACGTAGTTTTGATTGAAAACCATTAAAACCTACATTTTCTTCCTAAAAAAATTTCCCTTAAAGCCACAAATTATTTCAACACAAATCTTTCCGGATGATTTCGTCTTCTTCAGCGATCTCTATTAATCACCAGAATAATACATGTAATAAAACTAACAGAATCCTAAATGTAATTATTGAATGAATTGATGTGCAAGTTTAAGTCTCAAACACATGTTCCCAAATTCTTCAAGACGTGTTTTAAAACACTAGTTTTATACTTCGATAGAACTTAATCTTATATTATTAGTATTCATTTAAAAATCTTTGAATTGTACAGCCGAACATTCACTTTGAAAAAAATAAATAAATGAGATGTAGAATTAGTAATCGTGAAAAAAAAAAACAAGGCATGATTTTATGAACCCGATTCCTATTATAGAAATGATTATAATTTCATTAATGATTTTGTATCAAAACTACGTAGTTTTGATTGGTTTCGCATTTAAGGTTAGATGGGTTACAGCACCATATTCACTTTTCCCTAAATAAAAACATAGTGTAACATTGTACTCTATTATGTTGGATGAATAATAAATCAATTACGTGGTAAAGGATGATTGGTCTAGGTCCTACAAGGAGTTCATTGATTGGTTACTCTTTGTTCTTTTTCACTCATATTTCTTTTATATCTATACTATTTGTTTAATTTTAAAACCAAAGAAATGCTTAGTCCAAGTGTCCAGCTAGTTATGGTTGTTTGATATCAATACACCACCAGATTAGATTCCCATTAGCCTCATTACAAAGCGGTCAACATGGTTTTTCTCAAAAAATAATTTTCTTTTCCAGTGGTAAAATGGATGTGATGTAACCATGTGGTCCCGGGTTATTATTTTATCTTCCTTCCTTTGTTTTTCCAAGATTTTGGTATTTTTAACTTCACATTATTACATTTATGTATCAATTTATTCATTTTTAATTTCTTACTTGCTTTTGATTTAAAGCAGTTGTGTTCACATGGACATAATTATTTTATCTAAATTGAGCTACCTTCTTGCTAAGCTTTATATTTTAGATTATAAGATTTACATGAAATGCGTGGCTAGCAGAAAAATCTAGTTGAAAAACAAAACATAACATGACACTTCTAAAATCTAATATTTTCTCCTCTTCGTTTAAGTCGGTAAAAGATTGAAATCAGAGTTGGTTTTGTTTTGGCATTGCTTTATTGCAACCTTTAACACACTTCGCCATTGTTGTGGGTAATCAATAGGTGGTTGTAAATGTTTTTATGACTTTGATAACTTCCTCCTCATATTTTGCCATTTAGACATTATTTGGTCGATCGCCCGATATTGTTGGTCTCATTATGGTCTGATATTGTAAATTAATGTGATTCCAAAAATCTCTTGACGATTGCTCAATAACAACCTCCTTAAATGCGTCAATTCAGGCTAAGTACCAACGTAATTTCTTCAACTATACTCCATTTTGGGTTAAAAGGATTTCGGTTCATTTTTGTAGTTTGTAGAGAGAATTTGGTGTAAAACTGAGTTAAAATAAGTTAATTGTGCAATGGTATATATAGTGGATTTTTTTTTTTTTTAGTTGCAAAACACTATTGGGGAGGTGTGTTACCATTAGCCGGTAGGTGGCTCACCACTATTTTTCTGAGGTCGTAAGGGGGCTTGGTGTTTCCGATCGAGGATAACCGGGCGTCTTAACACCCCGCCACAATCTCTTGCCCACACCCTCCTCGTAACATCTTGAACTCTTAGTTAGTAGGGGTGATTTTTAAATTTGAAAGAATTTCATATATACCCCTACAAACTCTTAAAATATCATATATACATGGATCAAATTTTAAGTATCATGTATATCCTTAGAAAACTTTTCAAATATCATCTATACCCTTAGAAATTTAACAAATACCATATATGCCCAAATCATATTTAAAATATCGTGTATACCCCCATAAAACATTTCATATATCATATATACCCCTAGAAAGTTTTCAAATATCATATATGTCATTTTTAAAGAAAATTAAAATACCATATTTACTCATATTAATTATTTTATATATAACAATAAAAATTGGTTGGTGAATAGGAGTCTTTTGTTTCTTAGAGTTTTGTCACAAAACTTTAGAGTTTTGACAGTTTCTACCCCTTAAACATAAATTAAAAAATTAACGAAATAGTAAACTTTTGGTTTTCATTGTTTAGTTACATATGTTTCATACTCTTACGTTTTGTACCATTTAACTTTTAAAGTTTTTTTGTTTTAAGTTTTGTTGTCTTCTACTTTAGCCATGAAACTGTTAACTTTTCTACTTTCGTTTTTAGTATATTTTTATAGTTTTATACTTTCACTACAAGACTTTTATGTTTTATAGCCCTTAACTTTTTAAACCTCTAACTTTTAAAGTTTTTTTTTTTATTTTCATTTTGTTGTCTTCTACTTTAGCCACGAAACTTTTAACTTTTCTACTTTCGTTTTTAGTATACTTTTATAGTTTTATACTTTCACCACGAGATTTTAAGACTTTTACGTTTTATACCCCTTAACTTAGTATATTTTTATAGTTTTATACTCTCACCACGAGACTTTTAGACTTTTATGTTTTATACTCCTTAACTTTTTAACCCTCTAACTTTTAAAGTTTTTATTTTTGTTTTAAGTTTTTTTATATTCTACTTTTGTCATGAAGTTTTTTACTTTTTTACTTTTGCTTTTAGTATACTTCCATATTTTTATAATTTCATTACAAGACTTTTAAACTTTTATATTTTATATCACTTAACTTTTTGACTTTCTTAAGTATACAAATTCAACCCCGCAGCAACGAATGGGGTGGTAAACATCTCGTTTATTACATTAAGGGCATGCGGTATGGTGAGTGATAGGGTGGCGTTTTGGGTGATAACGGCGTGGAACACCGCCCCCTAGGCGTTGTCCGTTGGCGTGATCTCCAGCCGTGGAGATTTACACGGCGTTGTAGAGGATGGTGGGCTTGGTCCAATCACAAAATTCAACATGTTTTTTTTTTAATTTTTTTTTTTGGTTTAAACTAAATAAAAAATAACCCAAGATAACACCACTCATCACACCATGTATACCACACTTGATGTTGAAATATGGTGTTATCCAGTCATCGCCTACGTGGCATGATAACACCAAATTATCACACCAAGTATACCACATGCCCTAAGAATAATTTAAAATATGTTAGTTTACCCATAATTATTCACAAGACTTCAAAGTTTCATAATTAGCTACATTATTTTTTATCATAATTTTATAAAAGAGTAACATCTTAATGAGGTCAGGGCAGAATAAAAATTTATTCCAACTCGACAAACCTAACCCAATACCATAAGTTCATCAAATTGATTAGGCTTGTCGAGTTTGAAATAAAATTTGATTCTGCCATAATCCCGTTAACATGCAACTCTTTTATAAAAATTATGATAAAAAATAATGTAGCTAGATATGAAACTTCGAAATATTACCGATAATCAAGGGCAAATGAACATATTTTTAATTTGTTTTTAATATAATAAATTAATATGGGTACATATAGTACTTTAATTATTAAAAAAGGGTATATATTATAATGGAAAATTTTTCTATGGCATATATGATATTTGAAATGTTTTTAGGGATATATATGATAACTTATATATGATATGAGCATATTTGATATCGGAAAAATTTCTAAGGGTATGGATGATATTTGAAAGGTTTTCTAAGGGTATATATGATATTTTAAATTTGATTTGGGTATATATGACATTTTAAAAGTTTATAGGAGTATACATGAATTTTCCCTTTAAATTTTGACACTTATATTTATTTTTTCACGTGTATATGATGGGAATGGATTTGATGATATTCATATTTATCCGACCCAGTTACTCGATAATATATTCATGCTTACATGATTAGATATCCGATAATATATATATTGTACATAAGGATAATTATGAATTGAATTTCCAAAATTCGTCAATAGGGATGACATGTGTTCATTAACTATCTTATAGGATGGATAGCTAATATATTAATAGAATCATTAACTATCTTATAGGATGGGTAACTAATATATTAATAGACTGACTAGCTAGTTGATTTCAGTTGGTTACAAGTTGATAGGTTATGTACTTCATAGTTAACTAGTCTACCCTTACTAGTGGAAAGGTTATGTACTTTACAATTAATGATGTTTAACTTTAATCATGGATGGTTATATGTGTAAATATAAAATATGTTATGTACTTATCTACATTTTGACCTATGACATTGGTGTTCTATGAACTTGAAGTCTTTAATCTTTAATGCACATGTGCATTTAATGTTTTTAAATTTTCATTGGGTATATTTTAACTTGAAGGCTTTAAATCTTTTAAGGGTTTTTTTAACGCCACTTGGAACAATCTCAGATCCACATATTGGGTTTTTTTTTTTTTTTTGAAGAGCAAATTTATTAACCATCAAACACCGGGCAGGCACGGGACATAGCAAGATGCTAACCCGCGCCCCACACCAAACTTACATCATGCACATATTGTCCCAATTGATTTTTCTTTTACATCTATTTTGACACCATAACTCACACCAAACACGGACGTTATTTATAACTCTATGCCAATCAGGAGTTTTCTTTTGGAAGATCGTCTCATTTCTCTCCCGCCAAATGCTCCAACACGTGGTATATAGCACCGCACGAAGAAGGTCATTTCTGTCCTTATTTCCACCGTTGTCCTTGACACTCTTGATCCAGCCCAAAAGGTCCCCAGCCTGAAGAGCAACCAGCATGGCCCAATTGCACATCCAACCCCAAACCTGGGCCGAAAAACTGCATTCACAAAAAAGATGGCTGGCGGACTCCTCTGCCACCTTACACAAACAACAAAGGTCCGCTCCTCCCTGTACTCCTCTCCGTTTAAGCGCATCCACAGTGGGAATTCTTGCTTGGACAGCCCTCCACATGAACACATTAACCTTGATTGGCACCAGCTTGCTCCAAGAAAAGACCGCATTACCGACTTCACCATCACTATCACTCAACAGCCTTCTAAGTTCCCGAGCACTAAACTCATTTCCCAGCCCATCATCCCAGACCCACTGCCCCTGTTGCAGCGTCATCAGGTCATCGAGGTTGATACCACCCCGTTTTAACTCCTCCTACGCCGATAAAATGCCCTTCCACACCCCTCCAATGGAATTGTTAAATTACTTTGGGTTACGCAGATCTTAATTGACCTGTTATTTGGACCGATTTTTATTCTTGGGTCAATTGCATATACCCCTTTCCAAAACTAATTAATTGCATATTTATCCAACCCAAAAGTTTTATTGCATATTTCCCCTTAGTTTTAATTTTAATTGCATATTTACCCATTTTCAATAATTTTATTAATAGATTGACTAATTTACCCTCATTTTCCTCTAACCTAATTTACCCTTATCTTAACCTATTTACTCTTATCTTTAACCTGAGTCAATCTTTATCTCTCCCATTCTCCCTCTTCGTCTTCATCCTTTTACCCCTTCTACCTGATTTCCGCCACAAAGAGCACTGGATACATAAATCGATTTAAACATTTATGCTAGATTAAATAAAATATAATACTTCTCAAAATTTACCCAAATTATCTCTCTCGTCTATTCACCGTTAAAACCTATGGGATTTAATTGTGTTGAGCACCAAAATAAAAAATAAAAATACGGGAACACAAGCTTAACTTTGAGAATCGACAAATTTGACCCACGACTTCAAACAAAAGCAATGGCCAATGATGGCTGGCTTTTGATCGGGTTAAGTGGTGGATGGTCGGATGGTAAATGGTAATGGAGGCGTGAATAATATGATGCCTCTTAAGTTCTCAAGATCTGGTTCTAATCTAAATATATTTGATATTCTAAGGATTTTTATTTATTTAGGGGTATTTTTGTCATTAAACTAAAATTTATAAAGATGGGTAAATATGCAATTAATTATTTGAGTTGGGTAAATATGCAATTAAGATTCAAATTAGGGGGAAATATGCAATTTTCCCTTTATTCTTATATCCCAGACTGAAGAAAACCCCATTTTCGCCTCATTTTCTTTATCCATGATAATTAGGGGTGTTTAAAAATATTCGAGTTTGAATTTGTATCTAAATTATCCGAAATTTCATATCCGAATTATCCGAAAATTTCAGATATCCAGAATTTCGGATATCCGAAACTCGGATATCCGAAAATTCGAACTTGGACTTGGAAAATAATTTATAAAATTTTCGGAAGTTTCGGATACTCGATATCCGAAAAATTTAAATAAATTAGGGATTTAGTCATTTATGTTTATTTGTTTGGTCGTTTTTAGGTCGAACTTATGTTTATTTGTATTTGAAGACTTGGACTATGTTTATTTGTTTTGTCGTTTCTTTTGGTTAAATTGTAGTTTTTTAAACAAAACAGGATTTTCGTTATAACTATCCAAGTCCAGTCCGAAATTTTGAATATCCGAAATTTCGGACTTGAACTTGGACAGCGAAAACCGATATCCGAAATTTGGATATCCGGAATTCCGGGTATTCGGTTTTGAACACCTCTAATGACAACATCAGAGAATATTTTAGGGTTTTGCTTCCAATTCTTCTACGCATCCCGTAATTGGTTTTCGCAAATTGGATCGTTCTTCATTTTTGAATGGCGGTAAATCCAAGTTTTCCCGTGCGTCACATCGTTGTTGAAAATAAGTATATATTTCCTCTAAATCCTGAACTATACATAAGAACAAACGTTTACTCATCCGGAAACGAGTAGAGAATGTCTTAGGATTTTTGTAGGTTGGACGTTCAGAAAAATAATCAATCATCAACTGAGTGTTTGCTGTGTCACGATCGCATTCAATTTGCGTTCTTCGAAGAACCGGCCGGGAAAAAGAGCTCGAAGATGAAGATTGATGTATAAGTTTTACCGCGACCGAAAACACCTAGTCTTCTAAATCATCATTGAAATCGTAAAGAAATGAAGATGAAGATGAAGTAGGGGGTGTCATTTTCTAAAAAAAAATGAGATGAAGTAGGAGTTTATACGGTTGCCAGAGAAACTGATAGCCCATATAGATAGCATATTGAGATTGTGAATCTTAAAGTGACGGAGTTTATACGGTTGCACGAAGAATTGTAGTAGTGTATGATAGATTTTTTTTGTGGAGAGTCATCTAATCTACTTCTATAAACTAACACCACCAACTATGTATATTGTTAAATTTGAACCCTGGGACCCTAGATGACTGGGCGTAAATCAGTTATCCTTGTTTTATTTCTGGATTGAAATCGCAAATTAACAAGCCCACAAATCAGAAAGTGGTACTTATTAGTTCTTAGAAACCTCAAGCCCACAAATCCATAGCCCATCAGAAACATTTTTAGTATGTTAAAAATTTAATAAATAAACACGAAATTATAGAATCAGATGAAATTTGTGACCAAAAAGCATTTGCCCTAATGGTATAGAGATGATGGTTAGACCTTCGAAATCATGATGGTGTTTCTGGGTGAGTTAAGTATGGAATGTAAAATCCAGTATGGACGGTTGCAATCTCATTTCAAAACTTATGATACTCCAAGCGCCGTTAAAAAAATTAATTCGTGGATTACATTTTTAGAAAATTATTTCATACTTGTATAAATAACATTTTGTGTATAAATAGTTTTACGAAATTATAGTGTTTATACATTTCAATTTTAGTATGTTAAGAATTAAATTTTTTTTTTTTGAAAGGGCAAGAATTTATTAGAAAAGAAAAAACGCGCTAGGCCAACAAGACAAACATATTATATATTGAAATCAAATATACACCAATTCTTCCATGACACAGAAAGTCTTTTGCCCGACTAGAAATCTAAAGGAAGGAGATGGCCTTTATTTCATCAAATATAACCTTGACCGTTTTAGCTTTTTTGTTGTGGTATTTCTCGTTTCTCGTTCTCCCAAATAACCCAGCATGAGACCGCAAGAATGGCTTGCAGCAGCTTCTTCCACTTTCTCGAACCTTGAACAGAAAGATGGTACTCCATTATGTCCTTAAAGGAAAACGCGAACAGGGGAGGGGCTCTGATCCAAGTGTTTAAACGGTCCCAAATAAGGCATGCCACTGGGCACGAAGTGAACAGGTGATCGTGGGATTCCGCAGCCTCGTTGCACATAATACAATCCATCTGGTGCACATGGATTCCGCTCTTTTAAAGGGCAAAAAAGACCGGGATGCGACCGAGCAAAGCATGCGAAACATGTATATTTATTTTCAAAGGGATCCAATTATTGCATTGGAATCGACCCACCAATCCATTAGCCTTAAAAGATAACAGTTTGCTTCTCACCATACTAGAATGGAAACCACTCTCAAAATCCTCAGGAGATAAGTTGGCCAAATAAAGAGGTTGTGCACATTTAGAAATAGCCTTACAGGGGCCGCCAAAGAGAGCTTTACAGGGAGAAAACCCCAAACCACCGAAGCATTATGATGTATAGCATCAATAACATGACGCCAAAGACAGGATTGCTCGGATTTATAACGCCAATACCATTTAGAGAGAAGCGCCAGATTTGCGGCCTTGAGGGAGCCAATCCAAAGCCCCCGGAAGACAAGGGAGCCACAAACCGAATTCTAGTTTAACCAATGAATCATTTTCTTATCGCAATTACTACGCCAAAGAAACTGCTTGCGGATGCGCTCCAGGCAGTCTAGAACGTTATTTGGTGCTCAAAATAAAGAGAAATGGTACAAAGGAAGGGAAGACAACACCGATTTAATAAGAGTAAGACGCCCCCCGATGGAAAGGTTTTTACATTTCCACCGAGAAAGTCTACTATTAAATTTGTTAAATAATGACTTTCCAACTCTTAGCCTTGTTCATATTGTCGCCAATAGGAAGTCCCAAATAGTTTACCAAAAGAGAGCCCGTGGAGCAGCCTGAAGACGAAGCAATATCATCCACCAGAGAGGCTTGAATCCCGATCCCGTAAAGACGGCTTTTAGAGAGGTTTATTTTGAGACCCAAGGCAAGATAGAAACATCTCAGAATGCGCGAAATGTTTTTGAGACCCTCGCACGACCATTCCCCCACAAACATAACGTCATCCGTAAAGAGCAAGTGAGAGATACAAGGCCCACAGTTTGGAAGCGACATCCCGTGAATGAATCCCCTATGTTCATCATTACGCATGATAGAATACAGGGCCTCCATCGCGATCACGGACAAAAACGGGGAGAGAGGGTCACCCTGGCAAAGACCCCTGGAACAAGAAAACTCGGATGTCGGCGACCCGTTGATCAGGACAAAGACCCTAAAAGCTTTGAGAATTCCCGACACCCACATACACCATCTAATCGGGAAACCCATCTGGATAAGCTCTGATTGAAGGAAACCCCCAATTGAGACTGTCAAAAGCCTTTTCAATGATTTAATGATTTAAGACCGTAACGACGGTCGTCAAGACCGTACGTGGTGATGTGGCAAAGTGTGATTGGCTCAGTGGACCTACGGTCGTCAAGACCGTAACTACGGTCGTCAAGACCGTAGTTAAGTGGCTACTTCAAGAAAAAAAAAGTCAAATGGCTATTTTGGTCCCAATAGTAGTCAACATGGCTATTATTGTCTTTTTCCCCTTTAAAAAACGATTATGGGTTTTGTTTCAATCGAGGAAATGGGCGTATTGGGTTTTGGATTATATATTAAAATTTTAAGTGTATTCAGAGTATATATTTTAATTAAAATAATATAAATTATATTTATTAATTATTTGTAAAGAAACCTCGTGTATAATTATTATAACTAAAATATAATATCTTATTACCATGCATTTATTATTGGGTACCCATATTATTTAATAATTGTTTTTTTAATAATAAAAAATAGAACCTTGATACGTACAACAAATAATAAATAATGCATCTATATGAAAGTCAAAATATCATCGAAGTGACCGAATGGAAAATGACACCATATGGAAAATGAATGACACCATACGCGCGTATAATCTCTTCCTATCACCGTAAAAATTTCTTATGAGAAAATTCATGGATCTTATTATTACCGAATTGGACGGTTGTCAACGCTAATAACTTTTTTTTTTTTTTTTTTTACATTCAGACCTAGTCATAAAGTTATATTAGTATTTTTTATGAATCCTTTTCTCTTTACATTCAGACCTAATCATAAAGTTAAGTTAATTTTTTTTATGAATCCTTATCATATGTAGCTTGAACCTCCACACTAACATAATCATCATTCACATATATTATCCACTTTATATCTATTTGTGTAAGAAAGAAGAAAACAAAAACAATAAGTCAAAAGAAGCACACTTCAGAAAGGGTGGTGGCCCAATAATGCATGTATAGCATGCAACATGTAGGCTACATACATATGTGGGTAACAATACCGTGTTGGAGACCGTCTCACTAATTTTCATGCTAACAAATAGTTGGATCCTGTATAAAGTAAATATCATAATTTGGAGATTATTAGTCAAAGGTTTCAACATCCAAAATATTATGTGTTCTTTTTGTTTGCTCCATAGAGGATCGGCGGACCGTGTTTTTGGGCATTGCCATATATATCACTTTGGTGACTTGGAGTTCGATAGGTTCTTGGATTGAGACGTCTTTCCTATCCCCATGTTCTGGTTCTCTTGTTTCGTACAAAAAGAAGAAGCAATTTCTAGAAGAAGCTATTTTGATGATTGCATAGTGGGTTATTTGGAAATTCAGAAACGATACCATCTTCAAAGCAGATAATGTGAAGAAAGAGCCTCTTTTTTATTCTATTGTTCACTTTTCATACAGGTGGTTTATCGATCCATAGAAATAGTAAGCTTAAATGAGAGTTGTCCTTAAGAAGGGTCGATTGTTACAGATCGAAATCATTACAAGGTATAGAGTTGTCCTGAATTATATATATAAACAACATATATATATGGTGTTAATTATAGACTAAATGAGTACCTCACCCACCAGACTAGTCTTTTGGTTTGAATTTTCTTATTTGGACTGTAATAGAATGTTACTATGGAAAGATATACGATAATCGATTTCTCTCATAAGTATCAAATAAAACTAATATCGAATAATACTTTAATTTAAACACCGAAATTCCATGTGTTACACAAATGAAGACAATTCAAGAGTATTCACGGTTATCTAGTCCGTTTCTAGTTTGAAGAGACGGTTCCAAGAACAATGATGCATATTGAAATTTAAGTTAAAGATAAGAGGAGAATCAAAGGAAAGGTTGAGAATGCTACAACACACATGTGTGGCAACTATCTCAAAAGCAATTAATATTCACAATAAAGTTAAAATTACATTCTGATCCACACAAGATAACTAGGGTCTTCCAATTGCTTCGTTCTTGAACACCAGAATTCTTTCACAAAAAGGATGGGGAATATGTGCTCATGAGGGAGGGAGTAATTAAGGATAGATTGCAATGTTTATACAGATACAAACACAACCTCCTAATTATTTTCCACCTGCACAAAAAAATATAAGATATAAGTGTTTATGATGTTATCGAAAATTTTTATTCTATACTACAATTCATTTGAGAAATACGATATTATTTTTACATCAAGTTTTAGGAGCTATCTCAATAATAGAATCTAACTATATAGACAATCAATTTCTTTTTTAATTAAATTCTCAGATTCTTTTTTATTTATATAATTTTATATTTACTTTATTTTATAAACTCTTATCGAAAATTCACATCTGTATAATATATTATTAATTAATTTTTCAAGCACTTTATCACGTCTACTTGATCATGTCTGTGATTTTGCGTTGCTTGGACAACACTTTAGTGTATTTAACATTGGTTTTGTATTAAAGATCTATTGTAGAGCTTATAAAGACATGGAATTGATCATATGATTTTGACATTACTAGAAATATGGGTTGCATGAGTAGGGAAGATTAAAGAACATATGTGAATATTTAAATACGCTTAGTCTTTTCAAAGAGATAATATAATGATAAATGGTGTCTTTGTCAATCAAAATATTATGTGTTTAAAACACATAAATTATTATAGTGGTAAATTTATTTAAAATCTAAGTGTTGAGACAAAAGACGTGGAAGATGAAACATGAATAGGCATTTTAATAGTAAAAAAAAAATAATAATAAAAAAACAAAAAAAAAAAACATTACCAATAAGTTATACCCCTTGTTCTCGTTAAATATATTTGAAGTCTTATCAATGATATATTTTTATTATATAATCCTATTAGTTAAATAATTTTTGTATTTAATCAGAAAAACCTTATCCAAATAGTAATTATGCTATTCAAGTGTTCTTTTATAAAGTCGCATAAGTTTTATTTGATCTTTCGATTTTGTATATTATTTATTTTTACATTAACTTCAAATATGAGGTAATTATTGAAGAAAAAAAATTCAACTAATAATAACTAAGTTTGATAGTTATCTAGTTTAAGTTCACTTAAAAAATAATCACTAAATAGTAACTAATATTTTTATATGATTTTGTTTGCACATTTTGTTTATAAAAATAACTTTTATAAATATTATATTAAATTAAATACTTAATAAAAGGCTGCTCCATAAAATATATACTTAATAAAAGTTGAATCACTTTATAAACAAAATAACCAATGATCTCTAGCTCAATTGGATAGAGAGAGATATCAAGACATTGTAATAAGGAGGTCTTGGGTTCAAGTTCTACTTGTAACAAAAAATAAAAACTGGGGTTTCATGTTGGGCCGGGGGTTTTCTCATCTAAGGGTGAGTTTCCTGCTGATGAGAATTGGAGATTATCGGGTGGATGGTGTAATAATCCCGTCAGTGATCAAAATTTGCCGTTCAAAAAATATATATATAAAAATAAAATAAAAAAGTAAACAAAATAAATAATTATAATGTAACATTTAAGAATCTTCATAACCAGTTAAAATATATTATTGCAGAAGTAACCGCATAATTGACAATTTTTTTAATCGAATACGTAAGCAAGTGTCACAAAAACTATGAACTTTTCATAAAGAACTAGATAACAAACAGGAAGTAGTTAAATTTTGACAAACAGTCTCTTATTAATTATCATTAATAATTATTTCTTTTATATTGGTTTGGTTGAAAAGGCAGTTCACAGTAGTTACTTGTTGACTAATTAAACAAATTGCTATTCATTACAATAAAAGAATATTTGTATTTTTATTTACATTTTATATAATATGATAAAAGGGATATATTAATATAATTATATATTAACCACGCTTTGTAATTTATTTTAAGTAAAACTAGTGGAAATAATAAGCCACACAAGTTGTGATGGGAAATTTGTATGTGTAGAGTAAATTAAATCTAATATATATTACTTGGTTTAAAAAAAAATTATATCAACATAGATAGAATAAATTAGGAATAAAATTTTTGCAATGATATATTTGCATAAACATAACTTGGTTTTAAATTAAATTTATATGACTAAATCGTAATCGTCACGTAATGATACTCCAATTTTCCTATATGTTTTCTTATATAATATTATAGATAGATTAGATTAGATATTAGAAAAGATTATATTAGATTAGAAGATTAGATTAGGTTAGAATAGAATAGAATTAGAATTAGAATTTTAAAAGAAAAAAAATGAAAGATGTAC
Organism: Deinandra increscens subsp. villosa; assembly: GCA_039602395.1. NCBI lineage: Eukaryota > Viridiplantae > Streptophyta > Magnoliopsida > Asterales > Asteraceae > Deinandra > Deinandra increscens. The sequence continues at coordinate 12,614,691 of JBCNJP010000020.1, forward strand.
CTTTTTTGTTACAAAGCTTGCCTAATGACGATAGGAAAATAATGAGCAGAATAACACCCGTTATGACTCCAATTGTGAGTGCTAGTGTCTTATCCACATCTTCATCATCTACATACATGCAACCAAATTTAAATTCATTAAACAACTTCAATGATATTAAAAACCATACAACAAAATTCACCATCACCACCAGCCGTCCAACGAGTCACTCGTCACTCGTTGGGCGGCTAACACTTCACGAAGCAACCACTTACCGCTTCTGGAGTGGTGCTCACGATCAATATATCGAACGTAACATTTTCCAAGAAACATATCACCCCAAGTCGACGTTTCACACTCCGATCTCAACCGTCCACTCGCCACCCCAAGACAGTCTTGACACTCGCTTACACTCAAATCCTGTACGCATTGCGCCACACCCTGCACGCTCCCGGACCCGCCACCACGAAAGTACTGCCCGTTCGAAGCCGTTAGATACGCCAAGGCCGCATCTCGACGGTTCAAAGCGTCCGAATTATACCCGATCGATGGGCCACACCTCTTCGACACCTCCGTAACATCCTCCACCCCGAAAAACGACGTATTATCATACTTCACAAAACACCCTTGTAACTGAATCACCCCACCAGTCGCCTGCGGACATATCGTCCTGAGTTGACTCACTGAGTTAGCCACACAGTCCCTACAATCCGAGTTACTAAGATCTCCCTCACACTGGAACAAACCATAAACAACGTTGTTATTGGTTTGTGAGTATGATCCTGAACCGGAGATATTGAAGTTGTTGAAATTGGAGACAGATGCTGCGTTGACTAAAGATGTGAAGAGTGAGTTGATATTTAGGTCGTAGGGTGAGCCGGCGGTTAGGCGAACCTGCGAGCATCCGCCATAGATGAGGGGAGTGGTGGCGGCTGATGGTGATAATTGGGTGAAGAAGAAGAAGAAGATGAAAGAGAATGAGAGAAAGAGAGGTAGTTGAAGTTGGAACATTTTGAGAGCATCTACTTTCTAACTTGGTTAGTGAGAGAGTAATGAGTTGTGACATGTGAACTGAAAGATATGCATATATACATGATGATGCTGGAACTACAAGCCTAAAATTGCTTAAAAAACACACATTTCCATTCTTTTATATATATATATATATATATATATATATATATATATATATATATATATATATATATATATAGGGTAAAGATCAATAGAAAACCATTTTTTAATTGAAAAACTGAAAAACCAACTTAAATGAAGGACATTTATGTAATTTTGTCGTTTTCTTTTAATTTTCCAGTACATCATACAACTGATGCCATATCCATCTTGATGACCTAAAAAACAATGGCGCTTCACCTTAAACACACATTCTTCTTCCTCAGCCGTCGTTGCTCCCTGATTCGATCCATCCAACCTTCCCGAGCGCCTTTACCTTAGGGCACAAACGAACTTGTTGAGAAGATTATTGCATACGTAAAAGATTCTCAGATGTTGATTTGGTTTGGCTAGAATCCAGCTGCGTCTCCATTTGGGATGCAATGCCCTCGTCGACACTCGGTTGATTTGGAAAGAAATTGAGCTATCGAAAGGTAAATTTGCAATACTCTTTTATTTCACTTGTGTTTCCCTAGTTTACTGTTAAGATCAAATTGATTTCATGTTAAAGATATAAGCCCTAGTTCTTCTTTTTTACTCAATACCCAATCCCTGGTTCGCAAGTATGTGATTTCAACTACAGTTGCTTCTATATGCATAAAGGGGATGCAAAAACACCACCTGTTGCTATAATCTTGAAACAAACAATAAGTATAAAATTATTTTTTCTATATACACATCGAATTGTAGGTGACATATTCCATACAATGCCAATTATTGATCATTCCGAAGGTATTCCACCTGAATTCATCTTTCTCGTTCGTTCAACCTTTTTTCTCTTTATACTGATGCGATTTTAACGTTTTTTTTGTTGGTTTTGATATGTTAAACCGATTGAATTTGATATTTTTTCATATCGCTTATAATTCTAAGCATTTATCATGTCTAAATTTCAATCCAAGGTTTCCACGACAGTTTCGGTGACATCGGGCATCTCAATTCGTGTGTGTGAATATTTTTTTCGTTAAGTACATGGGGAAGGGGGGTTTCCTAACTCATTTGGTTAATCCTTGCTAAATTCTTGAATTTATTGATATTCTATTTTAATCTTGTTCCTTTTTTATGTCTAAGTTTTTGCAGTATCTCTGTTATCAATTTCATCTAAAAGTTCATGTGCTTGATGGTTGGAATTGTATGAGATCATTACAACGTTTCATCATACAAAAGAGGATGCAAAACTTGGTCCAACTCATCAAAATAAATAAACCGAACATGAAAGTTGTCGTTGAACGATAGGGGCATAACCAAGTAGGGTTGTCTAAACAACTTGACGTAGAAGTTAACTCGTTTGGTTTCGACTAGGTTTGTAACCGAACGTAGCACGAGCAAATGTATTATATTTTACCGATCATGGCGTTATAACGTGGTACACATGAACTTTCAAAAGTTGAGAGAATCTTTTAGTTGAAGTTGGTAGCCTTTGGTACCTAAAATGGCCAAAAACAACTTCTTTTGTTTTGCTGATTAATAATCCGAGCAACACTTGTATGATAATAGCTTGTGGTCATTGTCAACAACTTGTTTTGTGTAGAGATGCAAGTCATGGTATTCTGGTTGTTCTTGGTGTGGCTTGTTGATATAAATTTTCTTTGATTAAATGTTAATTAATAGTTATTAAATTGTTATTACAATATAAAATAATTGCATGTGTTCATAACTCATAAAATGGTCTAAATGAACCTATCGGTTGGTTCATAAAATGCAATGGTTTAGATTAGTTACACCTATTAGGGAAAGTGGAGTATCATATGTAATATTACGAATCACATACACTTAGAATCATGTATTGAGCCTTGTGGTTGATTCTGAGTCATAGGGGAGGGTTTACGGGGTTTGCTCGGTTCTCGTCCGATAGTGTAAATGGGGGCGCTCCCGGGTTCCCTTACTATGAGATATGGACTCGGGACAGTGTGTAGGTCCGGGGTAACAAGTCCAGGTACATGCTAAGCCAGATTTCCAATTAAAAAAAAGTTACTCCTATTAGTAAAAAACGGAGTACCATATATGTAATATTATATATCACATAGACTTACTTTTAGTTCTCTCCATGTATCGCTTCAATACAGAGCTACTTTTAGCATTATAAACCATGTTTCTGTTTATGTTGCATATGTGCAACATAAAAAAAAAACCATGTTTGTGTGTATGTTGCATATACGCAATAACTAATAAGACATAAATAATATTATTTACACCTTTTAAATTAAACCAAACCATTTTTTGTCTTATGTTGTGTATATGAAACATCAAGTCAAACCATGCTTATGCTTATGTTGCATATATGCAACGTGTATGTGTTTATAGTTTTCAAGCTTCTACTATTCTAATTTTTATTACATGTATGCAATAATTATTAATACATAAAATATTGCTTACGTCTTTTAAATCAAACCAAACCATGTTTTTGCTTATGTTGTATATATGCAACATCAAAACAAAACAATGTTTATGCTTATGTTGCATACATGCAACATAACTATGTTGCATACATGCAACATAACTATGTTGCATACATGCAACATAACTATGTTGCATACATGCAACATAACTATGTTGCATACATGCAATGTGTCTGTGTTTATAGTTTTAAACCAAACCAAACCATGTTTATGCTTATGTTGCACATATGAAATATCAAACCAAACAATGTTTCAGATTATGTTGCATATATGCAAAATGACAATGTTGCATATACGCAATATGACTAGGATTCATATATGCAACACGTCCGTGTTTATAGCTTTAAACATTATAATATTCTAATTTTATATTGCACATATGCAACATTCTATATTGCATATGTTACAATCCTATATTGCATATACGTTTATGTTGCATATATGCAATATGACTATCGTGCATATATGCAACATTTTTGTGATCATATTTTAAAGCATTCTGATATTCTAATTGTATATTGCATATATGAATTACAGTACACATGCTCTAAAATATTATATATATTTATGCTTCACATATTGAAAGAAAAAAAAAACAAACACAAAAAAAAAGACCATCTCAATTACACTACTTCAATTCATTAATTATTTAAGCACTAATAACAACATGATAATTACACTTAGTCACGAAATAGTAAACTTTAAACTTGGTTACACACGCTAGTAGTACACTCCATAACCCTTGTTGCCCCATCGTTCACTAGTCTCCTGTAATTCTTGTGGAACTCTATCCCCTTCTTCAAGGCAATGAGCAAAGATTTGTTCATACAGATTCAATCGTCCAAACAACTTTAACCGTCGCGTGGTATTCGATTTCATGACCCATTAAGCTCTCAAGAAACCTATAAAAACTAGCACTTAAACCTATAAAAACAAGCATAGGGACGGATCAACAAGTTTTCAGATACATAACAACAACAAGCACGTTGGCTCGGATTGGATGAAATAAATCTAGATCGTTAAAACAAACCGATAATACTAAAATATATGAACAAAACAATGTTCAATGGCATATATGCAAATACTTTTGTCCTTTATTCGGATATTCAAAATAGGTAGTGAGCTAAATAGGATGACAAAAATTATATTATTACGATATCATTCGAGCTATTTTTTTTATAAGACTACCTAGAAGGTTTTATGTGTTTCAAATACACTTTTGATAAGATTTGACTTGCTCAAAAAGAGTTAATATTTTATCTTATTTAGTAACTTCTACCCATCTGTACTGTTTGAGATAGAAATATAGAATATGGTCGAAATAGACTTTATTGGACATTATTATTATTCCTGACATCCAACTCACTATCATCTCTCGGTCCATTACTATTACTAGTTCCATTAGGCCTTTTTACTCTGATATGTGATTGCATGTATGCGTCAGTCCCACCGGCAACTATAATCCAGTTGCCAGCAATAGCGTTTTCCTACAACCATGCAGCAAAAACAAACACTTACTTAAATATAATGAAGATTAAGGTATTATAATTTCATAGTAGATTATATTCAATTATATATCTTGAGTTAGGGGTTAAGGGCATATACAATCAAGAGTGATGCCTTCTGATTCCTTCTTCGATGTCATCAGAAGATTGAAACCACTAGATGCTAAAATAAACCTTTAAATGGCAAACCTAAAACATCATCAAAACATAGAGCATATTGAAAATGTAGAAATCAGAAATTGATGCATAACTATCAACAATCACTTACGAATTAAAACTAGGATGTTTTTAATTTTAGAGACCTGCAAAAGAAAATGATAATTCAATTTCATTTAACACACAACTTCTCGGCATTAAAATTTATGATTCTATGATTCAGAGATACGTACGATTCGGAAATAGTTGTTTTCGAGTGAAAAGGGGGAAAACATAACAAAAACCCTAGATACACCGAATCGTCTCGTTTCATGAAATTAAAGATGAGATCATTGTTTTCGAATGATTACCTGATGGTTTTCGTCTTCGCTGTTGACGATTTCGTCGTCGAATCCTTGTTTTTTGACGATCGATTGACAATTCTTAAGCAGAGAGGGAATCTTCTGGTTCGTTCTTCTGAAGACAGAGAAGCAGAGGATTTTAGGAATGAGAAGATATCTCGTATACAAGTGTGTATTCTTTTTCTTTGTACCGATTTTGCCCTCCAACATACGTGTTGTTTAAAAAAGGTACGGCAGTTCAAACTCTTATCACAATTAATCAGAATGTATTGGTTTTCCAGTTTTCCAAATAACCATGGTTTTCCAAGGAACCTTACCCTATATATATATATATATATATAGGGAGAGGATCATTTGAGAACCAATTTGTTTTGACAACTAAAAAGAACTAATTTGAGCCACAAGTTTATTTACATGTATCCCCACTCCCATGAATTGTAGTGGTCCCCCCTGAAATGTGTGGTTGAGATTTAGTTCTCAAAAGTTCTCAAAACAAAAAGTTCTCATTTGAACCTAACCCTATATATATATATATATATATAAGGTTAGGTTCATTGTAGACACTTTTGCATGTGAAATAGCTCTTTTTCACATATGAAAGTTTCTAATTAATGAGAAAAAAGAAAAAAAGAAAAAAGAAAATTAATCACAACCATTAGATCAAGGGATCTAATGGTGAAAAATGGTGTCTACCTGTCTACACTTATGGGGGTGTCTACAATGAACTTTTCACTATATATATATATATATATATATATATATATATATATAGGGTGAGGTTCATTGTAGACACTTTCGCATGTGAAATAGCTCTTTTTCACATGTGAAAGTTTCTAATTAATGAGAAAAAAAAAGAAAAAAAAAAATTAATCACAACCATTTGATCAAGAGATCTAATAGTGAAAAATGGTGTCTACCTGTCTACACTTATGGGGGTGTCTACAATAAACTTTTCACTATATATATATATATATATATATATATATATATATATAGGAAAGGGTTCCGTGTACACCCCTGTAGACCCCTATAAAACTCAATAAAAATAAAACTCAGTGTTGTAAATTTGGTTTTTTTAATTACGATAAGCTTTTAAGAACCAAAAAAATAAATAAATAAATTAAAAAAAAAACAAAAAACATTAAAAATCGAACATTTTAAGACAATTAGTTTTAAAATAATGAGTTTTAAACGCAACACTGAGTTTTATTGAGTTTATTGAGTTTTAAACTCATTGATTTTTAAAACTTATTGTCTTAAAATGTTCAATTTTTAATGTTTTTCGTTTTTCTTTTTTTTAATTGTCTTTTTTTGTTCTTAAAAGCTTATCGCAAATAAAAAAAAACTAAATTAATAAAACTGAGTTTTATTTTTAATGAGTTTTATTGAGTTTTATAAGGGGTCTACGGGGTCTACAAAAAATAATGGGTCTACACGGATATTTTACCTATATATATGTGTGTGTGTTTGTGTGAAATCCTCTAATAAAAATAAAGTTTTGTCTAAAAACTATAAAAACATCTGGTAAAAAAATGGTGTACTAGATTTATATTTTACTTGATTTGTATTTTCTATATTGGATCTATTCTATTGTTGTAAAACTCGTCCGAGACGACCAAGTACTCCTCGAGTGCTCCCCGTCGTCGTCTAGTATTTTCCGAATACTCCCTCATATTTTCTGAGTACTCTTTCGACTTGGACGAGTACCTACAACTCCACAGACGATCAATTTGAGAGCGCTTAACGACTTTTGCAATCATGATTTATACTTTTACTTTTTACGGATTTGTATTCTTCTTGTACTAAATTTATATTTTACGTACAGGATTCTTTATTGTACTAGATGTGTATTTTTTATACTAGATTGTATTTTTGCACTAAATTGGTGTTATTATAGTTTTTAGGTTGTGTTTGGCGCGCCATAAGCTATCTTATAAGCTAGCTTATCAGCTAGCTTATAAGCTAGCTTTTTGACGTTACCAAACGGGACTTTTTTAATAAGCTAGCTTTTTTTTAAAATCCCCGTTTGGTAACGTCAAAAAGCTAGCTTATAAGCTAGCTTTTGAAAAGCTAGTTGGAGTAGTTTTTCAACTAGCTTTTCAACTAGCTTTTATAATATTTCCAATTTTACCCTTCCCTAACTTATAAATAAATATCTTTATTTACATTTATGACATGTATTTTTATGTCATTTTATATTTTTAAGCTAGTTTATCAGCTAGTTTTTACCAAACGTTATTTTTAATCAGCTAGCTTATAATTTATCAGCTAGCAGCTAGCTTATCAGCTAGCAGCTAGCTTGTCAGCTAGCTTATCAGCTAACAGCTAGCTTATCAGCTAGCAGCTAGCTTTTCAGCTAGTGCGCCAAACACAGCCTTAACAATTTTGTTTTTATTTTATCATGTACCTATATATATTTATATGTATATATATATATACAAATATATATGTGATATTATTAATACGACTGTTAAAGTGCAAATAGAAGTGGAATAAAAATAGTTTCTAGAATAGGATATTCAAATACTTAATTCACTTTTTATAATCTCACTTTATCATCTTAAATTTTAAAGTTTGTAGTTTAATTTGTTTGTCATAAAATACTTTTTTCACAATAATAATTATTCTTGCTCATATTAGAATATGTTTTAAACTTTGCACTGGTAATTAAATATTAATAATTTAAGTTATATGTGATATCAAACATTAATTTATTTCTAAATATAAAGTTATCTGTCCAAAATTATATTGTAAAAAACAAGCTAGTATTTGTTTTTTGTTGCAAAAAGCAGATGGAATAATTGGAATAATGTGGAAAGGGAATGTTGGCAGAGTTTACTTTTTTTTTTTTTTTTTTTTTGAACGGCAACTTTCAATAGAACAAAACGCCACTAGCATCAGACCTGTAAACCGACCAACTCATCCAAGCCATTTTCGTGAAATTAGACATACAAAAAGACCAACTCCATTGATCAATCGTTTTCTCCCTAATTCACATGCATTTTCTAGCACAAATATATGCAAGATAACCATTTCCTTTACTAATACGTTTATTTCCTTTTATTTATGATCACTCATTTCGTCTATATATATTTATTTACATGTTTTAGTTGTTGGAAGTTTTCTACGTTTTCAATTAACTTGTCTTGTTAAAAATGTATGTCGGCATACATAAATGAAAAATGATTAGAAAAATTGCTCTAAAGTTGATCTTGATCTTGATTTTGGGAAACTTGGTGGTTTCAAATAGGTTGTAATAGAACACTCAACCATTTAAGAATATAAAAAAACTTTCTCCAATTTAATACCTCTAGATGAAAACATTTGGTTAATATTTTATAACTAATTAATATTTTTTTAGAGGGTAACCTGACAAACTAACTAATTAATTAATATTTTCTTACTCATTATATCTACCTTTCAAACACGACCTTGTATCCCTATATCAGGAGAAACCCAAATAGATAAAACCATAATTATTAAATGATATATAACCCAATGATATTGTATTGATGCGTTAAATAGGGACCCTTTCTGTATGGGTCGAGATTCTAGACCCGCTAGCCGGGAACTATAGAGTATAGTTAGAAGTATATGAGATTAGTATGTGACGTGTGAGTTAGCCTGCAAAAGAATGTATAATCAAACAATCATGATTATATATCTAGTCTAGAACACATTAACTATCATAAAACAATATATATCAAAGAAGATCATTGGAAAGAAGTTCATGAATTCTGCTGTTAATGTAAACTTGTTGGATGATTCCTTTATATAATATAAACAACATGACATAAATCTAAGAATATATATCTGAAAACAGATCATCCGCAGTCATGATTGTGGAAGATATGATGATCCTGATTGAGTTTCTGTTTAGGGTGTAGTCAGGGCCGGTTCTAAGGATTTAGGGACCTATTAGAACTAAAAAATGGGTCTCATTCGAAAATAAAATTACAAACAGAAAATGTTCTTAAATAAGACAAAAGATAAGTTATAGCAATAAACATAAAAAAATTATAGTTTTGAATTGACATTCTAAGTACTTAACCGACAAATCATGCAGATCTCTTAGTGTTTTTTTATAGCAAATTGATTAAGTCTTAATGGATTATAATATTAAAAAATATTAAAAAATATGGGCCCCATAAAATAATGGGCCTTATTTTGTCGTACCTCTCGCACATGCTCAGAACCCTCATTGGGGTGTACGGTGATGATGGTGAAGGTGGGACAACCCTCGAATTGTAGAGAGGGAGAGGGAAGGTCACGAAATTGTGAGTAGTTGTTAGGGGGGACGGAGTGGGCGGCAAAAAAGCCGCGGCACCGCAAACTTCCGCGGCAAACACCGCCGCCGGTCTAGCGGCTTCGGCGAAAGCGAGGCCGAGAATCTACTTCTCGCTGCTGGTTTTGTTTGTTGGTTTCAAGGTTTTTGACCGTTGAATGGTCTTAAACTTTAAAAAAAAAATTAAATTTTTTTTATATAATCAAACTCTTTCACTCTTCTCTTCTACACTCTCTTCTACACCATTTCTATTTTCTACCACTACCATAATCAAACTCTTTCACTCAAACAATGGATCGATCAAACCCGAGCTCTTCGAAGGGTCAAGCCAAGAAAAAAATACGACCTCGTTCGTTAAACACGCAACAACAAAGAGACTCGATGCCACCACCATCTTCAAACCCGATGAACTACCCTTTCTACCCACCTTCTCCGGGTATGCCGATTCAAATCGAACCCGGACGATTCGTCTTACCCGAATCGAGCCAATACCAAAATTTCGTCCACCAACAACAATACCAAAGCCGACAATTTCGTGACCAATACCGTGACCCCCATCATGAAGACGACGACGACGACGAAGATGAAGATAATGTCCAACAATTTCGGGAGCATCAACATTTCGCCAACCAACAACAATACCAACAACCCCATCACGAAGCCGACGATGATGACGAGGTTAGGAATTTCAACCTCCTCAAACAAACGGATTTGGAAAAAAAAGCAGTTGCACGCGAGGCTAAAGTTGAACGAGAGAGGTCGTTTAAGTTGGCAATGGACCGACACGTGGAGATGCTAGAGGCGCAAAAGGCAATGCTCGAACAAGAAGCATTCGACCGCGACGTGGAGACTTTTACAACTCCACACGACCACTTGAGGGGATCCTCTTTGCAAGTCAAACTCGCCCAAAAACGAAAGATAGCGGAGAGATATGGGTGGGAGTGTGACTTTTAGTGTGTTTTTTTTTTTTTAAATAAAAGTAATGTAGTGTGTGTGTTTTTTTTTTTAAGTAATGTAATTTTTTTTAAGTAATGTAATGTTTTTATATTAATGTAATGTTTTTTTTTAAATCTACTAGTTTTTTTTAAATAAATATAGTGTTTTAAGATTAATTACAATATAAATATAACTCAAAAACATTAAAATATATTAACCTACAATTCTTCATAATCCTCACCACTCCCTCCCAAAATCCTTCAAAATTCTTCAAAATTCTTTCTTTTTTTCTTTCCTGCGTGGCACCCTCCTATTGGTTACAACCCATTCTTCAAAATCCTAAAAATTCTACCACTCCCCCCTCCCTTAGAGTGTTAACTCTCTCCCTAACGCCTCTATTTATATACCCAAGGAGAAACCCTAATTATGTCAATAAGTTTTCTTAAAACTCAATGTGTAGTGTTAGTTTCTGCTAATCGACTTCATTGATTTTGTGCTTGATGTTTGATAGGAAGCGAATGATTGAAGAACCTGATCTGCCAACAGCAATGGACTTTACTTTATGCATAAATTTGAGGCTGATTCTTTCTAAATTGGTTTGTTATTAGGAGTGTCACTAGAGGGTAACTATTTCTGTTTGTTTCTAGAAATATATCCACACACATTATTTACGTGTTTGTATATATTTTAACTGATTTGTAATTAATTTTTTTTCCCAACAACTTGAGGTAACCTTATTGTATTTTGAGCTTATATTGAACTTTATATTTCTGTGATTTACATTGAAGTTAAAGTTCTCGAGAGATTACCTGTCAATTAATAAACATGGTGGCCCATTGTTAAGGCGCAGACGGGTCATCAAATTGTTTAATAATAATAATGAAACTTAAATTTTATATCGTAAAAAAATTCGAGCTCTAGGTAATTTTTTAAGACGCGACCTTATTAAATATATGATTTTAGTAAAAAGTTAATAACCTACAAGTTTAATTTTAAGGTTTTAGTTTGGTTTTCGAAGTTCATGACTAGATTATATTTAAAAGTTCGGTAGTATAATACTATAATCTGTTTGGTCCAATTTAATTTTTTTAATAATCGATCGAAGGTTCCAATTTACAACCTACTGTGGATAGCGAGAATCTTCTTTTTTGGGTCAATTTTGGTCCATTTCAAATTTTTATAGTACTATTATCAACTTTATGTATTCACAGCTTATTAATATTATTATGATCCATGTGACAATTATTTGTTTTGTGAAACTTTTCAATTTAGAAGGGAATAATATATATACACTTAACTTTTTAAAAATGGATAATATTTTGAGTAGATACTTATATAATCTTAAATTAACTATACATTTTTTTGTCACCGACACGATTTGGATCCTCACAATATGAAAAACCTAAATCCTAAACAACAGTATGATACCGTTAGACCAAAGAATATTTGGTTGACATGTTTGAAGACACCCACTGTAGAACTAAAATGTTATGGAGGGGGAAAGTTGAGAGAGTCGATCATTGTTGATTTTTTTTTTCAAGTTTTCCCAAGTTTTAAACATATATTACTTTTTTATATTATATTCACTACCTTCATTTACATGTGAATGATGACACTCGATCCTTACTTAACGCGGGTGTCATAAAAAAACTGTCAAGAATTGAAAAATCCTAACGGTAGATGACACGAATTTTTGCGCGTCATAAATTTCTGTCATTATTTAAGAAAAAAATATGAACGACACTTCAGAATTACGCATCATAAATTTCTGTCATTATTTAAGAAAAAAACACGAACGACACTATCCTTTGCCAGTGATCCATATCTTTCTCTAGAGTTTTAGGTATGACAGTCAACATAGTGGGTTACAGAATATGGCATACTTTGTCTACCATAGCTTCTATGACAACATGCTCTAAGGCAACTCGCTCTCCAATCCTTCCCATTTTATTCAATCCCCCTCCTCGTGCCGCGACTCGCTTATCTCATTCATGACAACCGGATGACCGTTCTGACGTTCCCCACTAGTCTCGTAGCTGTTACCATATACTCCCACTCTTGCCATAGTCTAAAAAATATGTATGACGTCCAAATGTAGAATACCAACATTATCACTTTAGGTAATAATTCAGATAATAAGGAGTAGTGTAACCACTAATGACAATAATCAAGTTTAATCAATTGTATAAGTTGATATTGTGTTTTAAACATCTTAGGTCATGAGTTACATCAGTATCCAACCAACTTAAACTAGACTCTTATCCTATGGCTTGCATCTATCTGTACTGTCATCTTTTGGCCAGGTTCCACTCACGGTTTAAGTCTAAACATCAGGGATGTCTATTTTTTGAACTATTACAATGATACCAACTTGCAAGACCCTAACACAAATGCCCCACACTTGGATCATTTACAAGCTTAAATAGCTCTTTAGCTGGAACTTAGTGAGTTAAGTAATGATATAACTCAATGTCTTACAACAATGCTGTAATAAAAAACAAGAAAAAACAATAAAATCCAAATGTTCAAGGTCCAATAAGAACCAATCTAGATCCATCATAAGCAAAGATGCTAGTTAATAACCATACTACCAATCTACCATAGTCATCCTTCACCTACAAAAATCTCTAAGCTTTTACCCCTAACTTTGTCAAATTGACATGCAAGCTGAAACGTCAATTAAACTTAACGAGTTCTATTTTTATAAGTATTACAAATCACATAATACTAATATAATGTTATACATAACGATTATAAAAGTTACACATCTCCATAAAACTTACAACAATACGATAATGACACTGCATTATTATTATTTTTTTATATAAAATAACAGTATTTAATTTGTAGTACCTACAACTACACGACAACTAGTTTAATACCCGGCCGTTGGCCGGGACGGTTTCCATCGAACCTAATTTTATAGCGTAAATTAATCATTATTCAACTAAATAAAAAGTCAAAACAACCATTAATATAAAAAGTGTCAAAGGAAATATCGAAACAAACAAAACATCCAAATGCATACTCCAAATAAAATAAAACAAAACGCAATTTCCAAGTTATAAACGCTCTCAAAATGATCATATTGCCAACTCAGATTCAACTTACACATAATTAATATAGTAAAAACAGGCATATAACAGTTATATAATATAGACGTTGGATAAACATCTAAAAACGTTAGAAATAACTAACGATACACGTATAATAAACTTATATGTAAGATTAAAATAAAATAAAATATTTAAAATCTACTTTATTAAGCGTTCATATATATACACATATATATATGTATGTATATTTTGAAGTAATAAGTGTTAAACAAATTAATAAACTTAATAAAATTATTATTAAAAATATAATTCTTGTTAATAAATCAACTTCACGTATAAAATTTGTTTTAGAAAATGATTAATCTTCTAAATATAAACAAACAAAATTTATATATATGGAATAATAAAGAACGGGCCTTCAACTCTTGTGATGAATAATCCAATCGGATTTTTCTTGTGATAGGCGGGAAAAAAACCCACCGGCCCGACCCATTCCGGTTATACAAACCTTACCCAATTCTTCATTCGACCCAAGATCTCCTATATGATTCTCTCTCTTCTCTCTCAACGGCGATCTAGGGTTTCACTCGAGCAAATCAATGGAATCGATCCGCTTTTCGATCACGATGAACACGATTCAATGATCAGCCGTCTTTTTCATCATCATCTCCGAATCACGACTGTGATTTGGTGAAATTTCAGATACGGTGTTCTTGGCCTATTAATCTTTTGACTTTTCTAGTTTATTATGGTGGATATTTAGGTTTTTAAGTCTTCTAAATCGCATATCTTTTCCCTTTTCTTAACTGATTATGTTGCATGATTGAATTTAAGGTATTTAGGGTTTGTGAAGATCGAAATCTGAGCTTGTTTTTCGTTTGGATATTGATGGATCTGTTATCTCGGAGTGTTTGTTCGAGATCTAGTGTATTCATTTGCGAAAATTTTGTTCCAAGGTACGATTTACTTAGATCTGTTCATGTTATAATTGTTTAAGCATAGTTTGGTTTATAATTTGGTTATGAAGTCTTCTAAATTGGATATCTGTTATGATTATGCATTGATTCTCTATTATTTTGGTGTTTTACGTATATAGGCTTTTTGGCGAACGAAAACTTTAGGATTATGAGTTGGCCCTCAATTTTGGTACAAAGAAAAATCTAATTTAGTTAGATTCAACCTTTATTCTATTAGTGGTTACTAAAGAAAATGATATAAAAACGATAAAGTATAATAAAGGTAGTTTTTGGATGATTTGAAATATAACTTTTCTTCCCAAATTATATATTTTTTCAACTGGGTTACACTACGCACTTTCTCTTACTCGCTAAGGTTTGATTTCGCTATGCATGCCTCTTGACAATTAGGTATTATCATATGGTCATAAGGTGTGTCTTTGTGCTAGTTGGCATTGTAATTGGAAAAGGTTAACTTAGTACCTGATCATCAAGTATAGATAAATAAGTATGCATCTCTTGTAGATTTTGTCTTTGTCTCGAATTCTTTAATCGTCGTGTTTGATTCTATCATGCTTTTATTCAATCTGTTAAGGATTCCACGTTCCTAATATTTTGCTTGATTTAGCTATGTATGTCTTTTCATACTTGCTTCAAACATCATTTTTCAAGCATTCTTTTAAGGTTTGTACACCTAGCATAATTCACAATAAAACTAACAGAAAGCATATACATGAAATAAAATTAGTGCAATACTCACTTGTATGATTGGTGTCTTCATATTCCTACAAAAGAAACAAACATAAAAACACTTCATAGAAAATGAGCACTAACTTAATACACAAAATGATATATGATAGTTAGTTTGCAAATAATCAAAAGTTTGTGTTTTGCATTGCAGGTAAGGAAGAAATCATACATATCCATTGTGATCCACAACTATCAACAAAACACAACTTTTGTTAGCCAGAGGTGAGGGTACGCATCCGCTTTAATACATGATTTGAAAGAATATTATATTTTTCTTTAATTTCGTTAAAATATTACATAATATCCACTCTACCAAAACACTTAATACCTAAAATACTTATAGTTGAGTTCATTTAAAAATATTTAATTCTTATTCTATTTATAGTTGAGGCCCCAAAATAATAAATTATTAAATAAAATATAGAGATTTTAAAAAAGGGAGATCAAATTGATTAAAGTAAAGGAATTTAAAATATTTTTTGGAATATTCTAAAATAAGATATAAATTAAAAATAAGATATAGACTTCTTTAGAATATTCTAAAATTCTGATTTTATAAACTTAAAAAAAATACTAAGATATAGATTTAAAATTCACCGCAAAATAAGATATAGATATCTTTACCATATTCTAAAATACTAAGCTTAGAATAAGATATAGATTTTTTAAATAAACTTCAAAAAATAATAATAATAATAATAATAATAATAATAATAATAATAATACTAATAATAATAATAATAATAAGATTCTTTTAGATTATTTTAAATTACCGATTATAAATTTTTGAAACTTAGATATAAACTTCTTCACTTGTCAAAAAAAAAAAAACTAATTAACAGCAAAAAAGAGGGCCATCTCAGCGGAAGGAGAAGAACCTGCAACGGCAGAGACTACTTTTACTTAATTTTCATTTTTTTATTGTGATAGAATAAATAATAAGCTGTCATTTTGAAGAAAAAAAACTGTTATTTTGAGTAAACAGCTCGCATGTCAGTATTTGTGTGTCTCGAGGAAGAGATTTGACAATTCCCGGTGTCATTTTGAAAAAAAAAACTCTCATTCTTAAAAAGTTAATTTGTTTGTGTGTCTCGTGAAGCTTATTGGGAAAAGAAAAAGATAAGTCACAAAGTCACATTAAATTAACACCTCTCACCTTGGTTCATCTCATTTAGAAGAGTCTGTCCATATTAAATAAAACCTATATCCATACCTTCTCTGTTTGTTCTTGAAATCTCTTCGTAATTCTTCATTTTCTTCCTAAAAAATAAACAAAACAATACAATTTCGAGAGTATGAATGGGATATTCAAAAACAGTAATGTAATTACGGTATTACCTTATCTATTTGCAGTGCATGTGATATTGTATTGCAAGAGGTTGAAGATCAACTTACGGTGAAGAAATAGGTATGTAACGTAACACCGACATGTAAAACAATGCTAAATGAAAAACTTATTTTACCTTCTTTCTCTTCTGCAGAATCTCAAATCATTTCCTTTCCTTTGCTAAAGTACACAAGGTTAATCCAAATGGCATTGCTTGTTGTAGAAGTTAACCTGGTGATGTACCTTGCATCTACTTGTAGAATATACACATGGCTATTGGTAAAAGTGGTGGAGACATACCTTGCTTCTACTTTTCATCTGCTGAAGAGCGATTTACGGAGAAGGTACAGGTATGTAACGTCGGAGTTGAAGCAAATAGAAGTGAAAAAGTGCCGATGATTCTATTATTAATGGAGCTTTTAAAGTAGTAGTTTTTTCAAATGTTAACACTTACTAAATTATCGGCAATATCTGCTGAAAATGTGGAGAAGGTTGGCTTAACTGACCCACTTTCTATCACAGAATTTAAAAAAAAATCTACCTGCCCACGATTGAAAATAACTGTCCAAACATACATGAAGATATCTGGCTACACGATTGTATTTATATTATTTTTCAATCTGATTCGTATATCTTGCTTAAGTAGATTAGTAAATACTACAATATTTGATTTGTATACCATTTCAATTTGCTATTTACTTCTACTCGTATTTCTTGCTTGAATCTTATAATTTTTACTTGAGTATATGATATTTATACAATTTAAATTTGCAATTTACTGTCGTTACCATTAATGATCACAGGTTAATTTTAAGCAACCGCTGGATGGTGGGAAAAGTCGATCACTAAACATCGCAGCCGGGTATCTCACACGTAGAAGTGGTTTTTTTTTCCTTATTTTTTTTTTCAATTCTGTGTGTTTTTATTGCATATCATGGTTCTGTAATCGGCCTCTTAATTTTAATTTTGTTTATTTGTTTGGTTTTGGTTCAAATAACCATACTACAAATCAGTTAGAGATCATGGGGCAGCTGTTTTTTCGGTAATGAACATGCCCACTAACCCATGATCCATAGCAGTTGAAAAACTTATAATTAACCACCATAACTGCAATATGACAGTTTTTAAAAACGATCAACGGTCCAGATCATCCAAAAGATGGGGTTTTAACGGTGATGATGTATGCCAACAAGGGTAACCACCCGCTGGCAACAATAGTTATTATAATATCACTGTGTTGATTTTATAATAACACATATATAATATATTTTTGTAATTAAAAAGAAATTATTTTATAAAAAAATATAACAATTTTATACACATATTAAAGATTAAAATGTGTTCGATTTTACGGTGTCGCTTTTTATATTATAAAGTATATAAAAGTTATTTTAGTATAAAAAAATAATGGAATAAATATTTGTTGGAAATATTAACATTTACTAGTTAAGTTGCGCTTGTGTCTAGTTATTAAAAATATTCACATGTCACATGTATATTGATTCACACGATTTTTACAAAAAAAAAAATGAGTTTGTATATTTTTCTATTTCGTGCATCATACTAAGTGGCGATTATCGCGTGTGTGACTGGATATATGCAAACATACAAAAACAATTAAAGCGACTAAAGAGTATGAAAAAATATCGAATGTATGAGCTAGATGTTAAAATAAAAATGAGCCTGTCAAATTCTCGAACCAAGTATCTCAATAAAAAAACAAAATAAAAGAACTGAAAAAAATGACTGCTGTAAGACAAAACAGAAAGAAAAAAAAGTTTGCTAAAAAACAAAAAAATAAAAATAATAATAATAATAAAAGCACTATTCATACCATTCACTAAAATTTCTAAACGTATACTATATAATATAATATAATAATATTATGGATCGCGACAAGGATGAAGTAAAGGAAGATAGAATTAAATGGTCCCAATGGTGCTTTTTTGATGTGGGTTAGAAGCTTGTTGCTTTGATGGTTGTCTTGTATGTGTCGTTTTGTTTTAGAGGACTGTTGATGTCGGGATTTTTTTTTTACGTTTCTTGTATTGTTTTTGTTTCCGAGGTTCTAGCCACTTACTAGCCCCTTGTTTTTTAATAAAGTCTTTGCTATTCAAAAAAAATATAATATAATAATATGTTACATATGATATATAATAAAAACCATAGTTTTCTCATAAACCTAATCCTCCTCAACCATATGATGTATATCAACAATAGTCTTTCTTCAAACCTAAGTTTGAGATTATCTGTAGCAATAACAGTGGCTTATAAATAATCTTTGAATCAGACTATCTGGTCAACCACCCAAATTCAAAGTTATTGACCTTTTTATTGAAAATTAGAACAATGGATTTATGTCTCATATCACAATCCAATACTTCAATACTTCATATACATAATACAGTACTGCTACAAAATGTGAATCTGTATTATATCTTTTAAATGATTTCATTATATATAGTTTTCCTTGATTTGATTTGTAACATACCTTTCAAGAAAGTTAAGATGACACCCTAAAATTGACAAAACTCTCCCAACCAGGGCCACCCATTGAATAACCACAACCATCAGACTCTACCAAACGTAGCCAACTCTTTCTGACTCTTGTTCAATTCATAATTTCATGGTGCTATCACATTTTATTAAGGTGACAAATGACAACACATCTTTATCTCATGGAATACATGGAGAATTAAGTGATTGATCTTGTAATATATTGTACGTTTGGGTATCGAAAAAATTAGCGATAGCAACCGAAATACACGACCAAATAAAAAGGTCGCAATATTAAGGGTAGAGACCAACCGGTCGAAAATTTAGTGTCCGAATATTAGTGACCAAAACAAATTAAAACAAAAACAGTCACTACTTTCAAAAGTATTATAATTATAAAGTAAAACAATAGTCTGGTTGCAGAATGTTTCAGACATAACGACCAAAACAATTAGTCTTGAATTTGACATCAAGATTTATGAATATTTTTTTAACGTTTTAGTTTTGTTATTAAAAACGACTAGCAATGCGACTTATTGTCAATTTACCTTCTATTTTCATGTAAACTTTTAAAGTAGATATAACTCTTTCTTTGATTAAGGTTACTGTCAAAAGATACAAATAATGTCTAAAGTAAAGTCAATAATTTCAAAAAAAATAAAATAAATAAGTTTCGCTGGTTACAAATAGTGCAAGAGAATAAAGATTGAAATAAACGTCACAACAATTTGGTCGCAATTCGTCACAATTTATGTCACTTACATTTCGCATATTCAGTAATAAGAAGGATTGGTCGCAAAATTAATCGTAAAAAGGTCTGGTCGCAAGTCGGAAAAAAAGAACACTTGAAAATAGTTTCTATGTCAAATCTGGCCACTAAAACTCAGTTTATTAAGGCCGTGTTTGACGCGCCATAAGCTAGCTTTAAGCTAAGCTAGTTTATAACCTAACCTTTTTACGTTACCAAACGGAGCTTTTTATAATAAGCTAGCTTTTTTTATAAACCCCGTTTGGTAACATCAAAAAGCTAGCTTATAAGCTAGCTTTTGAAAAGCTAGTTGGAGTAGTGTTTCAACTAACTTTTATAATATTTTCAGTTTTACTCTTTCTTAACTTATAAAAGTTAGTTGGAGTAGTGTTTCAACTAACTTTTATAAGCTAGTTTTTGACGCGCCATAAGTTAGCTTTTTTTATGACATGTACTTTTATGTCATTTTATATTTTTCAGTTAGTATATCAGCTAGTTTTTACCAAACATTATTTTTTGTCAGCTAGCTTATCGATTAGCTTATAATTTATCAGCTAGCTTATCAGCTAGCAGCTAGCTTATCAGCTAGCAGCTAGCTTTTCAGCTAGTACGCCAAACACAGCCTAATTTAATCGCTTTATGGCGGCAATTCCAGTCGCAAAATCTGTTGAAACAACATTTCAGTCACAATATTAATTTTTCACTAGGATTTCTGTGAGTGATAAAAATTGTTACAAAATGGTCATAAGTATTATGTTAGCAACTTGCTCGTAATTATGATCGTTTTGTAGCGTATGATAATCAGTGGCGCAACATTTAAGGGGCGGGAGGCGGCGTCCGACCCCCCGAATTTTTTTTTTTGCGATGTAGGGGTATATAATTTTCGTGTAGAAAATTTCGATATACTCCGGTTTCGACCCCCGACCCCATTACCCAAAAATTGGCGTTAGGAAAAAAAAAATTAGATCCCGACCCCCTACTTGATATTTTCAAGCTTCGCCACTGATGATAATTTACAATAATATTGGGATTGGCCAAATTTTCCTTATACATTTCTCTCTAGTCTACTCACAGCCACTCACAACTACACGTCAAATTTTAAGGTCTACACGTCAAATTTTTTTTTTTGCGATGTAGGGGGTATATAATTTTCATGTAGAAAATTTCGATATACTCCGGTTTCGACCCCCCATTTACCCAAAAATTGGCGTTAGGAAAAAAAAATTAGATCCCGACCTCCACTTGATATTTTCAAGCTTCGCCACTAATGATAATTTACAATAATATGGGATTGGCCAAATTTTCCTTATATATTTCTCTCTGCTCTACTCACAGCCACTCACAACTACACGTCAAATTTTAAGGTTTACACACACACTCATTTTAGGGAATGGGCTGTAAATGCTCTTAGTTAGCTGTTTATAAAATTAACCATTTTATGTAAACATTAATCATTTACAGAAACTAGAGAATGGATAAATAAAAGCAAGAGAAAGTCAATCCGGGTCGTTTTGACATGTACTAAAACATGATTAGTTAGGTTAATAGTAATACATCCACCGAAACACCAAATCGTTTTTTTGCCACATCATCCCAAACTCCCTACACTTTACCTAAATAATACCCACCTCACACCATCAAACACTTTTTAATATCAAATTAAAAGAAAAAATTAGAGAGAGAGGGGGGTTGGAAGAGAGAGATAGAGAGGGGGTGCACAGTACAAAAAATAAGGTCAATAGTGGCGAAAAGTGTCGCCACTATTGCTTAAGAATGTCACCACTATTGCCTTTAGTGGCGACACGTCGCCGCTATTGTGTCGCCGCTATTGTGTCGCCGCTATTGGTCCGCCGCTATTGCTCGAGAATGTCGCCGCTATTGCCTCATTGTCGCCACTATTGCCTCATTGTCGCCACTATTGCCCATGTCGCCACTATTGCCCTTTGTCGCCGCTATTGGTGTCGCCACTATTGGTCTGTATCCTACAAAGCGTGTTTTTCTTCATATTTTATGCATTTCCAGTTTTATGAATACATACACTAAAAAAATTGCAGATTAACACGACTGAAAGATACAATACGCCAAAATTAATGAACATATTCAAAATATACATAAACCGTTATGGTCTGAAACAAGTTTAACAAGTTATAACACAAACTAATAACTAGAACACATAACATAAAAACTAGTTACTTAAAGATCATATGCCATTGAATCATTCATCATCGTCTTTTGGTCGTCTACATGTGTTCCCAAATTCAAACCCGGATAATATTGACATTTGTGCTTGAAAGATGAGGTCTTGGAACAAGTTGGTAATTTCAACCTGCAAAAAAGGGTATGGTTAATCAACATATAGTGACAATGACTATTAACACATACAAAAAACAACTTTTGCTATTTAATCAACCCTTAACCTAAAATTCACAAATACAATAAAACTCCAATTAATTTTCAACAAATCATTGCAACTAGGAGCCAAACACAAGATACTTTTGCTATTTCCACTACATGAATCGAAGGTCACAAATGGTTCTTATGGTTCGGTTCTCATTTAAACTAATGGGTGCAAAGAGAAACTTAAGACCAAATTATGAAGAAAGAAGAAAATGTTAACCTTTATAAGATTGATTCAATAAGGCTTCATATAACAGATTCACCTAGTCTGAAAACCTGCAATATACACATAATGAAATAAAATGCACACAAACTTTTAACATTGGCATGGATACAGAAGTTACATATGATACCATTGTTTCCCAAAGCCAATGGTCACCCAGCAAAATTCATGAAAATGGGAACAATTTTAGCAAAACCAATGGTCCTCCAGCAAACTTCATGAAAATGGGAACAATTTTAGCAAAGCCAATGGTCCTCCAGCAAACTTCATGAAAATGGGAACAATTTTAGCTGCAGAAGTCATAATGTTTAATAACTCATTTTAGCTACAAATCCTGTAATCACACTTAACACTGAAACTGTTTAGAACTCATAGCCTATAAAAAAGGTAAAACTGAAGTCACAGAAATACTAAAACATAAACCTAAAAGTAAAGCTTAAATAATAAAAAGATTTACAGCAAAGCATTAGATGAATCCTACCTCACTTTAAGTTGTTTGTACAACATAGTTTCAAATCTCATACTAAAGAACAAACTTATACTAAAGAAAATTCACATGAATAAGGAATTCAATATAAAACAAACAACACATAACAGTAGAAAAACCAAAGAGACCATCCCCTTCTTTAATTGAATCAAATTTGATTACAATCACTGTTATATATAAACACATAATATGTCCAAACAAACAAATCACAGTAATCTATAAGGAATTCAAGCTTTAAACTTCAGCGAAACTACATAAATAAACAAATGAAGTGATTATAACGCTCTAAATTACAAGTATAGTATGAAAAGTTGAAAACAACAATGGGTATCATGCTTAAATACAATTAAATAGGATAAAAATGAGATAAACCACACAATCTATTTGTAAAGCCTTAAACACAAATAAATAGAATACATAAATTAAAAAACAACATAACCTCTATGTCAAACCAACCCCATCCCATCGTTTTCTGCAGTTGAATCAAAACAATTCGTGCATTTTGATTTAATATATCTGAGCAATTTTGACCATAGAATCACTTTAATTTTGCAAACAATCAGTTTATCCCAAACTTGCTTTATAATAGATACAGTGATAGGGAATTTCTAAGACCATAAAAACAAAATCAGATAGATAAGCTTTCATTTATGCTACGAAACAAAGGAAAATCTAAAAGCAGTTCAAAGCAATGTCCGGATGTATCCCTTTCAAATTTCTGTTCACTAAACAAAACACGGCCTACAAGACTTTAAACTTGTTCATAAATAAAACAAGAACCCTAAAATCGTCATCATTTCACACATCCTCCTTTGAACAAAAAAGTTAGAGCATGCACTCACCTGTCAAATTCGGAGTTGTGAGGCTGGAAATCGGACGAAGGTCCTTCACCAGAGTGATGTCGCGGCTGGAATCGGATGAAGGTCCTCCACCAGAGTGTGTAGCGGCTGGAATAGAAGTTACGGGGATCGAATCGGCATGGAAGTTTTCGCAAGTGAGAACCAGTTTGGGGAAAATGAAGGGGATAAGGGCTGGAGGGAGGGAAAAAGACCCGCTCTTTTTTTAGGGTCGGACAAGTCTAAGAGCCGTTAGATCTAGAAGTAATCAACGGCCAGATGGAGAGAGAACAGATACACATGGATTACAAGTCAATAGTGGCGACAAGTCGCCACTAATAGTGTCGCCACTATTACTCGTCGCCACTAATGACCATGTCACCACTAATACCGTCGCCACTATTGATCAACTTTCTTGTAGTGGTGATTGGTGAATTGGTGGTGGTCTCGGTGGATATTCACCGAGAAAGGTCACCGAGCTTGGCACCTAGGGGAGGATTATGGTTTTAAAGAGGGCACCAAGCTCCAACTCAGCACCCCGAGCTCCCTTGGTGCTCCCATTACTTTCACTCTTATGATTTGCTGTCTGAATGAACCATTCTTTATTTGTTTGTATGTTTGTTTTAAGGGAAAAAGACGAAAATAGCCCATTTGATCAAGTTTGGGACGAAAATAGCCCTATGAAATTTTTTTTCCCAATTTTTAGCCCTACTTTAACGGTCGCTAACGACCTCCATTTAAACCCAAAACGACCGTTCCTGATGACCAATCACTGTGCGACATGTGTCCACCACGGTCGTTAATACGTTGGAAAGGTCGTCGACGACCGTCGTTTTCCGTCAAACGACCGAGGTCGTTGACGACCACACACGTAGTCGGCGGTCGTTTGACGGAAAACGACGGTCGTCGACGACCTTTCCAACGTATTAACGACCGTGGTGGACACATGTCGCACCGTGGTTTGTCATCAGGAACGGTCGTTTTGGGTTTAAATGGAGGTCGTTAGCGACCGTTAAAGTATGGCTAAAAGTTGGGAAAAAATTTTCATGGGGCTATTTTCGTCCCAAACTTGGTCAAAGGGGCTATTTTCGTCTTTTTCCCTTGTTTAAAATCTTATTCTTATATAAATTTGGGATGAGTTTTAGGGGTATTTGGGTTGTTAGTTGGAACTTTTTGGGACCGTGTTTGTAACAATTTTGCAGGTTGTAGATCTCCTGATTTCGTAGCTTTCTAATCGAGACAAGGACGATCAATTGTTCATCTGATCATCAATGCAGGTAGATAGATATCTAAGTTTCTTGACAACTTATGCATGCGATATCAATCTATAGATTTTCTCAAGGCATTTTCATGTTTAGTATACTTGGTGTGCCCCCTACCCACAGTCATTGGTTGATAACTGGTGGTGTGGTCAGGGAATCATTTCTCTTCATTTTCATATATTGTTTCCACTACTTGAAGGCCACTTCAATTCATGGAAACAACCTTTGTAATTATCTTTTATTGATAAATTAAGATTTTTTATGTGACAGCTAAAGGGTGGGCTTAAAGTGATGAAATAAATCCGATCGAGATTACGAGGTATTAAGGAGAGAGCTTCCTTTACTATCAAATATAATCCCATCGAAATAATATATGCTTAACGCCACTATTGTCTAGAAGGTGAGAATTTTGATTGCATTTAAGATGTAATCTCATTTCATTTATTCAAGTTTGATTGGATTATGGATTTTAGTATCAAATATGAATTTAAGATTTTTAAGTGTTATGAAAGTTTTAAAAATCCCAACAGTTTTTACTGGTTCCAAAGAGATAGAGGATCCTTGGGAGGTGTTTTTGAGTTGTATATATATATCAAAAGGTTGTTAAGGGAGTGGATTGCAAAAGACATAATTGCACTATAGAGGTTACAGGATGGTTATCAAGAAAAAAAAGATGATAGATGAGGTTGTGC
Organism: Deinandra increscens subsp. villosa; assembly: GCA_039602395.1. Lineage (NCBI taxonomy): Eukaryota > Viridiplantae > Streptophyta > Magnoliopsida > Asterales > Asteraceae > Deinandra > Deinandra increscens. The sequence continues at coordinate 12,640,695 of JBCNJP010000020.1, forward strand.
AGCGGGGTTTTTTCAGTGTTAATCTCTCTGTGCAGTTTGGTGGCGAAATGGGGATGTCTGGTATTATCTGTTTGTATGGGTGTAGCAAGACCTTGCTTGAAGGTGAAGATTATTTGGATGCTGCTTTCTGGTTTGGATGGTGCAGGATCATGGCATATAGAGTGCAAATTTGGAAGCTAATTATCTGCTTTATTAAAAGTTTTGTATGTTTGTTTGTTTCTATTTTTGGTTTTATGGTTTGTTTTGCAGGATTGCTATGAGATTTATGCTTAGATTTCCCTTGGCTAATTGGGTTATTAGTTGGATCTATGGTTGGGTTTTTAAACCCATTTTGTTAGACCGGTCCGTTGGATTGAGATGGTCCTTGGGGTATATCCCGGGACTCTCAATGCCATTAGGTTGTAAATATTTTTGTGCGCAATAAAAATTAAGGTTCAGTCCCCTTTAACCAAAAAAAATCCCAATAGTTTTACAATTCCATTATGTTGTATATTTTTTGTTTGTAGTTAATTACATTATTGCATGTTAAATCTAAGAGAACAGACCTAGGAATGGAAGCCAAGAACAATACGTAAAACTTCACCTCTGAATTGAATTCATGTACTGTATATTAAACAAATAAAGGTGCCCTTTTAATAGGCTTACACAAACCGACTTTAGACTAGAATTCTTATCAAACACAAACTCCAAATTAAAACAAACTATTCCTAAGTTACGGTAATTATAAACTATTTAATAATAATACTAAACTCTAACTTAATCTAATATTATTATTATAATACCCTTGAACTTTTGATCTCCTCCATAACCTCCCCTTGAGACCACCGAACCTCCCTCTCGATACATTTAGTCGCCCACATCTATTAGTTTGGTATTGTACCGGTTTTCACACTCCCTCTCAATACCAACTTTAGCCATGTTCAAGCTAGACCGGAACTCCATCAACTTTTGTTTTGACAACCCTTTAGTTAGGACATCGGCTACTTGCAACTTCGTGTCCACGTAGATTAAATCGATCTCCCCGCTTAGTACTTTCTCCCGGACAAAATGGTAATGCACTTCAATATGTTTAGTCCGTGCATGAAATGTCGGGTTCTCGGCTAATTTAATCGCTGAGGTGTTATCACAAAATAGCTTGACTTTATAGTCAACCTTTTGATTCATCTCTTCCATTAGTCGCTTCAACCATACCAATTCTTGAGCCGCAACCGCCGAGGCTCTATACTCGGCTTCGGTAGTTGACAACGACACCGTGGGTTGTCTTTTGCTACACCACGATACGGCACTATCTCCAATAAAGAACACATACCCGGTTGTAGATCTTCTACCATTCGGATCCCCCGCATAGTAGGCGTCACAAAATCCTTTAAGCTCGATATTCTTCTCCCTCTTTAAACTCGACCCCGTAATCAAATGTGTCCTTCACATACCGTAGCACTCGTCTTGCTGCATACATATGTGGTTTTCTTGGTTTCTGCATGAACCGACTTAAAACTCCCACCGAGAAGGCAAGATCTGGTCGAGTTAGAGTAAGATATATCAAGCTACCTACCAATCGACGGTACTCGGTTGCGTCTTGAAGTTCAGTTCCTTCTTCTGCAAGGAGTTTCATGTTAACATCAGTTGGGGTATGAGATGGTTTAGAATCCATCATCTCAAACCTAAATAAGAGTTCACTTGCATATTTCTTTTGGTGAAGTAACAGACCCGATTCTCGATGTTCTACTTCTAGACCCAAGAAGTGACTCAAATCTCCTAAGTCTTTAATTTTGAATCTTATACTCAAATTCTTTTTAAGCTGCTCAATTTCTCCTTCCCAATCTCCGGTTAAAATTAGATCGTCTACATATATCAAAATAATAGCAACTTGGTCTCCGTTCTTTTTAGCAAATAAACTCGCATCTGATGGTGTGCTCGTGTACCCATTGTGTTCAAGGAATTCTCCAATCTTTCCATACCAAGCTCGCGGTGACTGTTTAAGTCCATAGAGTGCTTTCTTTAACTTGCATACGTAACCGAGATTTGCTTTTGCTTCAAAACCGATAGGTTGATCCATGTATATGGTGTGATTTAAGTCGCCGTACAAGAAGGCGTTATTCACATCCATTTGACCGAGTTTCCATCCGCGACTTGCTGCTATGGCTAGGATGACCCGAACGGTTGTAAGTTTAGCAACGGGGCTAAACGTTTCGTCATAATCCAACCCGTATTCTTGTGAAAAACCCCGAGCCACTAGTCGGGCCTTATACCGGTCAATTCTTCCGTCGGCTTTCCGTTTAATCTTGTAAACCCACTTGCATGAAACTGGTTTAACACCATCTGGTTTTGGAACTAAATCCCAAGTCTCATTCGCTTGCAAAGCTTCTAACTCCCTCTTCATGGCGGTCACCCATTCCGGTTTCGTACATGCTTCGGAAAAGTTGGTTGGCTCCATATTTTTGTCTTCAACTAGGGCAACATTAGCGTACCTCGGGTTTGGTCGCCTTTCTCTTGTTGACCTACGAACCATTTGAGATACTTGCTCATGCTCAGTTTCTTCACAGTTAGATAAGTTTAGTTTAACTTTTGTGAATTCTAGTTCTTCTTTTAGCTCATCAGAATCTGGTAATGGCTCTTGATTCGACGACCACCAAGAGGACTGCTCATCGAATACAACATGTCGAGACACGTAACATCGTCCGGTATCCGGGTCACAACACTTCCATCCTTTTCGCTGTGAATCGTAGCCAACAAAGATACATCGAACCGCCTTCTTTTCGAGTTTGTGTCTTAGGTGGCTTGGTATAAATACATAGCATATACACCCAAACACTTTAAAATAACTCACACTTGGTTTACTCTTGAACAGTAGCTCGAAAGGGGTTCTAAACTCCAGCCCTTGTTGTGGTAATCTGTTGATAATGTATGCTGCCGTAGCCATTGATTCAGCCCAAAAACGGCCAGGTACATTTTTATCATGCGACATGCTCCTGCATACTTCAGCTAGGTGTCGGTTTTTGCGCTCCGACACGCCATTCTGTTGCGGAGTATTTGGGCATGTTAGTTGCCTTCCGATGTTTGAGTCTTTGAGATATTGATTGAACTCTCGTGACGTGTATTCACCGCCATTATCTGACCGTAGCATCTTGATTTTAAAACCGGTTATTCGTTCAGCTTCTTGCTTGAAATCTTTGAACTTCGCCAAGGCTTCGGACTTGTTCTTCATAAATGACACCCATACAAATCTAGAGTAGTCATCTATAAATGTGATCATAAACTCCATTCCGCCAAGTGACTTTTGCTTAACCGGTCCAAATACGTCCGTGTGAACTAGCTCGAGAGGTTCTTTGGTCTTTTGGTTTGATCTTCCAAACTCTTGTTGGTGAGCTTTGCCAAATTGACAACCTGCACAAACAATATTTTTAGTCATCTCCAATTTTGGAAGACCCCTAACAGTTTCCTTTCTTGCCATAATATCAAGCTTATCATAAGCAACATGACCCAACCGTAGGTGCCACAAATCGGTACCGGTTTGATTCCTCGTCTTCTCTACGTATGCAGATTCAGCGGACAGAACATATATTGTTTCCTTTCGTTTTCCCTGCAAAATTGGATTAGACTTGGTTTCAAATTTATCAAATATTTTAACCTCATTCGGTCCAAATAATACATATTTTCCAGTTTCCGTGATTTGTGGAACAGAGATTAGGTTCTTCTTTACTCCTGGTACATGATACACATTATCAAGAGTTAGGCCAGCCTTTCCCTTTGAGTTGGGGAATAAGACACTCCCTATGCTTGATATTTGATGGCGAGAGTTATCGGCTATCACTACCACTCGGCTCCCACCATACTCTTGAGGCTTTGATAGTTTAGACTTGTCTCCGGTTAGATGATTTGAGCACCCGGAATCTAGTATCCATTCGTCTAGGCTATTTTGGTTTGCTTCTACCGTGACGGTTAAGGCTTGAACTTCTTCCTCATGAACCTCATATGCCTCAGCATCCCAACCTGCCTCTTCAGTTTCAACACTATTGCCTTCATCCTGCTTTTTAGACCTGCAATCTTTGGCCATGTGACCCTTACGACCACAGTTATTACACCTATACGGGAACCGTTTTCCATTGTAGTTCGGCTTCTTATCATCTTGCTTGCCTTCCTTTTCTGGGTTCTTTTTCTTCTCCCACTTTCCTTTCTTTTCTTTGTCATAGCTCCGGTTGTAACTCTTCTGCTTCCCTTTATCCTTAATCTTCTCGGCATACAAGGCTTCGGTATCGCCCTTGATTGTGATACCGGCTAACTGTTTAGCCAACGCCTCCTGACCTGCAAGAAGATTTTCGAATTCGGTTAGTGAAGGCTGATTTGCCCAGCCTTGTATCGCTGTGACAAAGCTCCTATACTCAGGCCGTAGACCATGTATAATGATCCGTTTTATACGAGCCTCGTTTATCTTAGATGGTGCATCCAAGTCCCCAATCTCTCGGCATATGTTCTTGATTTTTCTGAAGTATTGCGAGATGGTTAAGTCTCCTTGAGGGGTTGACATCAATTCGCCTTCAAGAAGTTGAAGACGCACATCGTTTTTCTTTGAAAACAGGGCTTCGAGAGTGTCCCAAGCTTGCTTGGGATAGTCGAGTTCTTGGATGTGATCAAGAACCTCTTCTTCAATCGTCGTCTTCATAATAAACATGGCACGACCCGCCTTCACCTGCCACTTTCCGATTGCTCCATTGATATCGTTTGTGGGTTGCCTCGTGTCGGTGCCGTTTACCACTTGCCATAGATCTTGGCCCTGCAAATACGATTTGATGCATGTGGCCCAAGTCTTGTAGTTGGATTGATTCAGTTTCTTGATCCCTCCTATCACCTGGAATTCGGCCATGATTATTCTTCCTCCTGGTTCCTTTCGATCTTCGTCTCTGGTCGGTAACTACAGCCTTCAATCGAGCACTTCCTTAGGCCCCAAGTTTCTCGTTACAGCTCTGATACCAATTGTTAAATCTAAGAGAACAGACCTAGGAATGGAAGCCAAGAACAATACGTAAAACTTCACCTCTGAATTGAATTCATGTACTGTATATTAAACAAATAAAGGTGCCCTTTTAATAGGCTTACACAAACCGACTTTAGACTAGAATTCTTATCAAACACAAACTCCAAATTAAAACAAACTATTCCTAATTTATGGTAATTATAAACTATTTAATAATAATACTAAACTCTAACTTAATCTAATATTATTATTATAATACCCTTGAACTTTTGATCTCCTCCATAACCTCCCCTTGAGACCACCGAACCTCCCTCTCGATACATTTAGTCGCCCACATCTATTAGTTTGGTATTGTACCGGTTTTCACATTGCATTGTAGGATTTACATGTATTCATTTCGGTTTATTGATTTATTATCTTTTGTCATATGAGTAAAATAATATTTTGTGATTGTGTTTAGGAAAATTGGATTTTATTAATCCAAGTTATTACTAGTTGGCCGATATTAATCCCAATTAAAAATGTGGCCTACATTAATCCCAATTATCATGGTATTGGAATTCGTTGGTCCTCCGTTAGTTTTTTGTTAACTCCGTTAGATTTTGGTGATGCCACGTCAGCAAAATAGACTGCCACGTCAGCAAAATAGACTGTCACGTCAGCAAAATACTAACGGAGTTAAACAAAAACTAACGGCGGTCCGATGAATTCCAACACCATAATAATTGGGATTAATGTAGGCCAATTTCTTAATTGGGATTAATATCGGCCAACTACTAATAATTTGGATTAATAAAATCCAATTTTCCTTGTGTTTATTACATTTTTTAAATGCGTCCGCGTAGTACGCGGGTATCAAAAACTTGTGTAAAGATATTGCCATTACCAAAGAGACTTTGTCGTAGCGATACTCCCATTACTTTTCATGTGGGAGATTGTTAGTTCGAGTCTCGCCTCTCGGTGTCTGAGATATATAATTCGCTCCGTGTTGAACCAGAGAGTAATGAGGGGTTTATTGGGTTTTACATTGGCTATCTAGGTTGCCCATTTTCAAAATTAGTTTATATCAAATATAATAGATACGTAGCGAAAAATTAAATAAACGGGGATAATAGTAAAACTAGCGAACGAGATCAGATTACCGGACATATGCAAATACATATATAATTTAATCTAGTTATCCAGATATAATTAATTAATCATATATATTAATTATTTAGTATAAGGTTTATATTCGTACTCAACCAGATATAATTGAATTAATCATATTAATTAATTAAACGTTTATCAACCGATAATTATTAAACCAGTAATAATTATTTAACCCGATAATTATCCACTAATTATTATTTATATAAAATAATAAATAATCTAAAATTACCAATGGCATCTAGTGGAGTTGGTTGAGGCTTTGGCTTGTGTTCCTAGGGACCCAAGTTCTATCCTCACTAATGACATTATTTGTCCATTGGTATGGAGGCCAATGATAGGAGATCCTGGGAGACCCGGATTCGATCCTTGAGGCGACCGGGTTTTACCGTTAATTCGCCGTCGTGCCTACGGGCGGGCGGGTTAGCGGGTTTTCCCCCGGAACTGGAGTCACATGGACGCTTAAGGGCTCCGTATGGCTGGGTTGGGCCAGCTGGCGGTGGCCTTTAGCCATTGGGTCACCCCGTACGAAGTACCTGGGTTTATTCTATTCGTTGGTCGTTCAAAAAAAAAATAATCTAAAATTATTTAATATATTAATTATTACTAATCAATTAGTAACAATTAATTTATTGTTCCGTTACTTGTTGGTTAACTATTTAAGCGAACTTTTACACGTTGACCCTTGTGTAATTCTGACGGGTCAATAACCGGGTCGGTCACATTAATTAGTTGGGTTTGAACATACAATTTCCAACAGAGTTTCCTCCTATGTGGTAGATCGGCCAGGCCTTAACACTTTGTTATTTAGAAGGAAGACTGATCCATTTTTCAACATGACTCTAGGTGTTGGAGACCTTGTTATATATACATATATCGCATGCGATTACTCTATTTCAAATGTGAAATTCACTGAAGAAAAAAAAAGTAGAGAATTTTTTTTCTTTTTTGTTTCTCTTTAGTGAAAATCGCATGCGAAATATAGTAACTTCGCATGTGAAATAAGTAAAAAGATTTTGAGTATGTCAGGATTTGATCGATGATCTCCATTTTAAGTAAAAAATAAGCATAAATAAAGTTGATATACAAATAATGTGTGTGCATATATATAAATATATTTGTGTGTGTACATACATATAAAATCAAATGAGTGGATGTTGCTTGTCTACTTGATATGTGTGTGTTCATACACATAGAATCAAAGGACTTGATGTTGCTGGAGACATGCAACATGTCTTTCTAAGAGTTGTCATCCATGTATTTTTCTTAAACTCTTGATTAGGAGTTAGTTGTCTGGTTTATGTATTAATTAAAAATATTTCTGCATTATTTATTGTCATTATAACTTTTGACCAAATTAAATATTGATTAGGTAGTAAGTAACAATTATACATATGAAAAGTTTTAGATATATATATAACACTAGGTTAGTAACCCGTGTATTACACGGGCTACATATATAGATAATAATATTAGATAAATAGAAAGAAAAAGATAATGATTAAGAAATTTGAAAATTGTGATTCATATAGAATTCTTATAATATATTAAATAATAATTTAATACATTTAAGAAATTTATTATATTTGAAGTTGTTGATTACTTTCCACAAAAAGACTAAAATTATTGAGTAAATTAATCAAATATACATTAATTTTATCAAAATTTTAAGATAAAGATTTAGTTTTGATAAAATTGGTAATTAATCTTAATTAATGATTTACTAAATTGGTAATTCAATGTGAGCTTGACACGTGGCGGTGATGATGTGAACCCTTTATAAATAAGACATGTGGCACAAATTTTATTGCTTTATTAGAATTAAGATTTTGGAATTTGGTTGTAATCATACATATCAAAAGTGGATTCTATTGTGTTTACTGATAAGATATTATTAATTAATTAAATACAAGACCAAGAGGGTCTATTCGCTAGACCTCAGGAAAGAAAAAAAACTGAACCAAAACAAGAACAAAAAAAAACCAATAAAAAAAAAGGCTGATATAAACAAAAAACCGAAGTAAAAAGGACTAATAAAATAAAAACCGATTCAAACTAGTAACAGACATTTTGATTGTGTTTTCTCTAAAATGCGAGTTTTATGTTTTAGTTTCGGTTCTAAGTGAGAAAAAAAACCAAACCGAACCGAAAATATAAAGATTGTAATAATGGTTTTTTTACAATATCATTTTTTCTACTCAAATAATAGTGAGAATCTTTTATACAGTAAATTATACAAAAGTTAATAAATTATTAAATTGTGTTACCCAAGAATTTTAAGCCCAAATGTGTAATTCTATAATTTCCATTTAATCATTTATGGATTATTTTCTTCAACCCAAAGACCTAAAGCCCAAACCAGAAAAACCAAAACTAAACTAAACCCTTTGTGAAAACTGAAAACTAAAAACCAAAAAAATCTAAAACCAAACTGTTCTTTAAAATCCAAAAACTGAATTTTCATTTTTGAGTTCAATTTGAGCCAAAACCCGAACCAACTCAACCTTGGGATTTTTGTTATGAAATTTATTTTTTTTCCTTTTCTAAAACATCACTTTAAATTCTTAGTTGTATCATATAGTGAGAAAAACTTAGGCCCTGTTTGATTCACAGAAAGTTTTTTTATTAAACCGGAATGTTTAAAAGTAATTGAAATCATAGAAATTGAAATTAATTCTAACAAAAATAGGTATTGTGTTTGGTTGGTAATTTTATTGAAAGAATTGGAACGTAAATTAAAGATTAAAATGACAAATTAGCCTTAGGCTGTGTTTGGCGCGCCATAAGCTAGCTTATCAGCTAGCTTATAAGCTAGCTTTTGAAAAGCTAGTTGGAGTAGCTTTTCAACTAGCTTTTATAATATTTCCAATTTTACCCTTCCCTAACTTATAAATAAATATCTTTATTTACATTTATGACATGTACTTTTATGTCATTTTATATTTTTAAGCTAGTTTATCAGCTAGTTTTTACCAAACGTTATTTTTTATCAGCTAGCAGCTAGCTTGTCAGCTAGCTTATCAGCTAACAGCTAGCTTATCAGCTAGCAGCTAGCTTTTCAGCTAGTGCGCCAAACACAGCCTTAATGACCTATCTTCTACATAATTCACATGCCACTCCCAAAACCTCCCAACCTGATCAGTTCGATCCAAACCAATTGCAGCAACCGTCGGGACCATGAACCATCTTCACCATCTTGTCCAAAGCCAAAAATTTGAAATAAAAAATCCAAAAATATGAAATTAAAACCATAAAAATGTGGTAATTAAAAACAAAGTGTGTCTAACTAGACGCGCAAGGTGACTAGAGGGCAACCGTTTTGCTAGGATAGGGTATGGAGCCATTGATGTAGCCATAGAGGTTGTTGTTGACCAAGAATGGTTGGATCATGCTTTCCAATAGCCATAGTTGGTGAGAGTGAGGGTAAATGGAAATTTGTGTGAGTTGTGAAAGTGCTTTACTATTGAGATAAAGATCTGACTGGGGTCTCTCCCCTTGCGGGCTTTGGCTCTGGAGTTTTCACGGCGGGGCAGGCTGCTGCTAAGGCGACTGCGGGTAAGGTGGACAAGCACGAGAAGACATGTCTCGAGAATCAACATGTGTTTGTCCCCTTTGCTTTTGACACGTTCGGGCACCTCGCGCGCGCGTCAGAGGCTGCGGACACGCTCGGGCGGATCCAGAAGGTTATGCATGGACATATAGTGACTCCTAGCTAGAGCTAAGAAACTTGTTTTCATCCGCTTAGGTTTTGCTATTCAAAAAGGGCTTGCGGCGCAGCTTGTTGCCCTTTTGCCCCGTATGTCGGACTGAGTTGTAACTTTTATTAGTAACTAAAAAAAAAAAGATTGTAATACCTCAAGTTTGGGAGGCTATCCCGAGCTCGGGAGAGCGCGGGAACACCATGACGGGGTGCTCGGGATCAGGACTCGGGAGACTCCCGTAGGAGTAAGATACCGAGGAGAAAGAGCTCGGGAAAGGCTTGGAGATTGTGGGCCACCCCCACTTTTGAAGGGTTTGGGGTCTTGGGAGAGGATCTTGAGGTATTACATGCAAAAAGTGTTCCCGCGCTCTCCCGCGATCCCGAGCTCGGGATTGTGGTATCATCTTGAGGTATTACAAATACCCTAAGAGAAATTGTTCAAGGTAGGCTGCAATGATTAGTTGATTACTCGTGAGAGCTTGAAGAAGAGGCGTCCACCATATGAAGGATTGGTAAGCAAAATGAGGTCGACGACTCTTGTTTATTGGGTTTAGGCTAGGATTACAAACATATGATGAGAGTGGTCGTGGAAAATGACTGTAGCCTCCTGCTGTATACTTCAGTGAGCCAAAATTTGTCTCTAATACCAAATCAAGGTATTTATGTGTTTATATTATGTGTTCATAAATGTATATTGTACTGAAAGAGTTGGTGACCCGCCTGTGGGTTACGACGGGCCACCCTCGTAAGTTTTATTGTTTCCCTTGTTATTGTACGTAGTTGTCATTTTTACATGTAAGAAGGATATTATATTCATGTCGATTGCATAACTTGTTGTAGCACATACCTGACGCTACAAAAATTGAGCATCCCCCGTTTCAGTACATAGCTGAGCCTACAAAAAATTAGCTAACTGATCCTAGTGATGATATGTTTTGTTGCTAGTGCCATTATGTTTTGGCATTTGTGTGTAACAACCCAGATCGAAGCGTGGTTGTTAAAGAGTGAAAAATATGTTTTAGTTTTAATTCTTCTCTTTAATTCTAACAACATAATTTGCTAAATTAGTTTATATTTTTTGTTTTATGGGAGTCTTGGACCTTATCTTTATTGGGCTTTTTTGCTGCTGGGCTGTATAACGTATTGTTGGGCTGAGCTAAGGATTTGGACCGGTTGAAAAATGCACGCCCGTCATGAAGCGGGTAACCGACTTGATAGGGTTTCACCTAATAGAGTAGCACACAATCGTAAATCGTAATCTTCTCCGATAGAATTCTTGGTGCTCCCTTTTCCTCTTATATCTGGTCCACCTTCATCGAAGTGTTCAATTGTGAGTTTTTAGGGCCTTCTAATATATGGTTCATCTATCATCTTAATGATGAATCCGAGTGAATTTTAAAGGTCTAGTTCTTGCATTGTATTTTGGATACGATATTAGAATTTTGAGAGTAACACATTTGGTTTTAGTAGAGATATTAGAATTTTGGGAGTAACACATTTGGTTTTGGTAGATCGTTGTTCTTGATTCATGAAATTTGACATAAAGTTTTAGAAAAGAATACAAGGAAATTTGTCCAGGTCTTTTGATCAATACAGTCCTATCACATTGAAAGGATACACCCGTATTGCGGGGTGTATCGTATTGTTTAAAAGCAATACAGTTAGTCCGGGTCGGATCAGGATCGGAACGCATTCGGATGCCGCAATACGACCGTACGTATTGTAGTATGGCAATACACCCTTATTAAGTCAAGAACGATAAAACTGGTTTTAACTCTCATTTGGTCAGTTTTGTTGCTGGTTTTGAAGAGAGAAAGTTCTGCTCTTACAGGAGGTTTCCAGATGTGATTTGAGGCCAGAGAACCAAGGAAGAAGGATTACGAGATGTAATTCTTAATGAGGCTCACAAATTGAAAAGATGGTATTATAAAATTAAGGGGTGATTGGTAGACTAATCTTGTAATAATTGATCAATAATTAAGGATTAGTTGTTAGAGTTTTATTATTTATTTATTTGAGTTAGTATTAGACTAAAATTATGTTTTATTATTTATTTAGTTTTTAGTTGCATATTCAGTCAAATTATTTTATTTAGTTCGTTCAAGTATGATATCCATTGAAAATCATCAAGTTATCTTTTGCATTAAACATGTTGGAGTTTGTATTCGATTGGGAGACTCGTGGATAACACAGAATTCGAATCCTTTGCATGTTTATCCACATGCAAAGGTTAATCTCATTAGTTTGTTATAGTTATCCTCATTATTGTTTCCTATATATTGTACCGATTTCATTAGCTCAATAACAATCAAGTTTCATTCAATCTAATAAACATTCTGATATCATATTTATTATGGTATCAGAGCAGGTTTATCAATAATCATCAAACCCTAGAAGACCCAGCCGTCGATCATGGCTGGAGACGAAGGAGACCGACCCAGCAACAGCACCAAAGATGAGATTGAAGCCTCTTCACCCTACTACATCCATGCTTCGGATACTCCAAAGCAAATGCAGGTGAACGAGCACCTCAACGACAGCAACTACATCGATTGGAGCCAAGACATGACGAACTTTTTGTTCGCCAAAAACAAGATGGCCTTTGTCGATGGATCCCTTCCAAAACCTGATAAAACCGACAAGCTTCATATGGCATGGATGCGATGCGATGCGATGATCAAAGGGTGGTTGACTACTGCCATGGAGAAGGAGATACGGAACAGTGTTCGATATGCCCACACGGCAAAGGAGATATGGGAGGATCTGATCGAGCGCTTTGGAAAGGAGAGCGCACCTCGGGCTTATGAACTCAAGCAGACCCTCACCCTGACACACCAAACAGGTTCCACCGTCTCGACTTACTACACAAAATTGAGATCGTTGTGGGATGAGATTCAAACTGTGCAGCCATACCCTCGATGTACATGTGGAAATTGCACGTGTGAAGTAGGAAAGCGAATGGGAGAATTCGTCGAAAAGCAGCGTATGTACGAGTTTCTGATGGGCCTCGACGGGGAGTTTACACCCATTCGAACCCAGCTGCTGTCCATGAAAGCCACACCGAGCCTTGGTGAAGCCTATCGCTTAGTTTCCGAAGACGAACAGCAGAGGAACATCGCATCCTCTAGAAAGAAGCAAACAGAACCAGCGGCCTTCCAGGCCCATTCCCAGCCCACTCGCGAAGTTAAACAGCAGAAAGGGAAAGGACCTGCAAGGGAAAGTCGGCGATACAGCCCCTCTGAACCGGAAAATTGCACTCACTGTGGAAAAACCGGACACAATCGAGATGGATGCTTTGAAAGAATTGGGTATCCAGACTGGTGGCCGGGTAAAACGAAGAGAGAAAAAGGGAAGCCTAAAGCTGGGTGCGTTGATGCTGATCCAAACCTGATTGGAGGGCTAACCGAAGATCAATACCAGACCCTGCTCAAGCACCTCACCGGGACCAAAGAAACTGCACAAGGTGACAAGTATCCTAGGGCAAACATGGCTGGTAAGTTTTATTTAGACAATGGGTGGATCATTGACTCAGGCTCCACGGAGCATATAACACATGACAAAAACAATCTTGAAAACTATGTTGAGAACAAAAATGAAACTCCAGTCGTTATACCAAATGGAAGTAACATTCCTGTTAAGGCTAGGGGAGAAACCACCCTCACAAGCGGGATCGAAATCAACAAAGTCTTATACATTCCTGACTTTAATTGCAACTTGCTTTCAGTTAGTAGACTCACAAAAGATTTGCAATGTGGAATAATGTTTTTGCCTGACCTATGTTACATGCAGGACTTACGTTCGAAGAAGCTGATTGGCATGGGTAGATGTGTGGATGGTCTGTATCGGATGGGCACGGGGACTGAAGAAAGGAAGGTTATGGTGTCCAGAACTGATGCAGAGATATGGCATAAAAGATTAGGGCATGCTTCGTATAATAAGTTGTGTCATGTTGGTTTCTTTAAAAATATGTCTTTTAGTTCAAAGGATAATTTTTGTGATGCTTGTATTAAAGCGAAACAAACTCGCTTGACTTTTCCAAAAAGTTCAATAAAAAGTAGTGCGTGCTTTGATCTTATCCACTGTGACATTTGGGGAAAATATCGAAAACCATCTACATCATATGCCAGTTACTTCCTAACTATTGTTGACGATTTCAGCAGGGCCGTATGGACTTACCTCATCAAACACAAAAGTGATGCAAGTGAGTGCCTGGTTAACTTTGTAAAGATGATCAAGACGCAGTTTGGCAAAGCTGTTAAAAAGGTACGCTGCGACAATGGGGGAGAGTTTGTCTCAACAGCCATGACAAACTTCTATGCCCAAGAAGGAATCACTTTGGAAACCACATGTCCTCATACACCACAACAAAACGGTGTCGTAGAACGTAAGCATCGCCACCTCCTGGAAACGGCTCGGGCTTTGATGTTCCAAGCAAGCATTCCGAAAAGATTCTGGGGAGAATGCATTCAGGCTGCTACCTACTGCATTAATCGAATGCCGTCAAAGGTCATTGGCAACAAATCTCCTTATGAAATTCTATTTGGAGAAAGTCCTAACTATGAACGAATGAAAATTCTGGGATGCCTTGTTTACTACAAAAGTACGGAGACAGGGGGAGACAAGTTCGAGCCCAAAGGAAGGCCCGGGGTGTTTTTGGGTTACCCTCAAGGGACAAAGGGTTACAAGGTCTATGATGTTGCGCATGGAAAGTTTATCACGTCTCGTGATGTTCGTTTTGTTGAGACACAGTTCCCTTTTGAATCTGTCAAAACCAATGCCCAAAGAAATGATATTTTCGAAGTTCCCTTTGAGGATGATGATACGAGCATAAATGCCCCTGAACCAGTCGATATTCCCGAGGCCGAGACAGAAACCACCGGGGCAGAAACAAGCGCTCTGGAACAGCCGGATGTCGGGGAAGAAACAGTACAGGAAAGTGTCGAACAGCAGGCAGAAGATCACGTCGAACAGCTCCCTCCTTCTACTCCTGCTCCTGAACGACAAAGGGAGAAACGACATATGTCACAACCAAAACGTTTCGAAGGTTTTGATGTAAAGCTGCCCCCGTCGCTAGACCACACACACAACTCATCTGGCCAATCTGCTTCTTCAACGGTACACCCTCTTGCTAATTACATTTCATATAATAAGTTTACTAACTCTCACAAAACTTTCTTGGCGGCCATCACTACACATGATGAGCCTAAATCCTTTCATGAAGCTATGAAACATAGGCATTGGATTGAGGCCATGGAACGAGAAGTTAAAGCCCTTGAGGAAAACCAGACATGGACCATTGAAGTCTTGCCAGAGGGGAAGCGGGCTATTGATTCCAAATGGGTATATAAAATTAAGTATAAACCCAATGGAGAAATAGAACGCTATAAAGCACGTCTTGTGGCAAAGGGGTTTACTCAAATGGAAGGAGTCGATTATCATGACACCTTTGCTCCGGTGGCGAAGTTAGTAACTGTTCGAGTGCTTCTCAGTGTTGCCGTGAAAAGGGGTTGGTCTTTGCACCAACTCGACGTTAATAATGCTTTTCTTCAAGGGGATTTGAAGGAAGAGGTCTATATGAAGATTCCTCAAGGTTTTTCAAAGAAAGGGGACACAAGAGTTTGCCGTCTCCAAAAATCGCTCTATGGCTTGAAACAAGCCTCTCGCAATTGGTACCAAAAGTTCACCTCAGCATTGGTCAGATTCGGTTTCTTGCAATCCAAGGCTGATCATTCATTATTCACCCATCGGGAAGGAAACAAGTTTGTGGCGATATTGATATATGTCGATGATGTTATTATTGCAGGAGACAATCAAGAGAAGATCCAACAAACCAAAGCTTATCTTCATCAACAATTCAGTATTAAAGATCTTGGGCCATTAAAGTATTTTTTGGGAATTGAAGTTTCCAGAACTGAAGATGGAGTTGTGCTTAGTCAACGCAAATACACTCTTGATATTCTTGAGGAAAGTGGTATGATGGGTTGCCGGCCTAGCCCTTTCCCCATGGAACAACACTTAAAGCTGGATCGGTGCAGTGAAAGTGACAAAACCGATGCTACTTTATACCGACGAATCGTGGGGCGATTAATGTATCTACAAGCAACGAGGCCTGACATTGCTTATTCCGTTAATCTTCTCAGTCAGTTTGTCTCGGACCCAAGACAAGAACACATGACTGCTGTTAACCGAATACTTCGGTACCTGAAATCGACTCCTGGGCAAGGTATTTTTCTGCCCAAAACAGGGAACTTGGATTTGATTTCTTATTGTGATGCCGATTGGTTAGGCTGTCACCTAACTCGGCGGTCAAGGACTGGGTATCTACTTCTTTTAGGCAATGCTCCTGTATCATGGAAGACAAAGAAGCAGTCAGTTGTATCCCGTTCGTCCGCTGAAGCTGAATACAGGGCAATGGCTACAACTGTCAGTGAGATCCTATGGGTTCGGTGGCTCCTTACCGAACTGAATGTCAGCGTCTCAGGGCCCACGCCGCTGCTATGTGACAATGCTGCAGCTCGACAGATTGCCAACAATCCCGTGTTTCATGAGCGTACTAAACACGTAGAGATGGATTGTTATTTTGTGCGTGAACGCGTAGAGTCTCACGAAATCCTTCCGCTGCCTATTGCTTCCAACGATCAGCTTGCAGATTTACTTACCAAACCAGTTGGAGCTCAAGTTCTTACTAAGCTGCTTGTCAAGATGGGTGTTCGAGACCTTCACACTCCACCTTGAGGGGGAGTGTTGGAGTTTGTATTCGATTGGGAGACTCGTGGATAACACAGAATTCGAATCCTTTGCATGTTTATCCACATGCAAAGGTTAATCTCATTAGTTTGTTATAGTTATCCTCATTATTGTTTCCTATATATTGTACCGATTTCATTAGCTCAATAACAATCAAGTTTCATTCAATCTAATAAACATTCTGATATCATATTTATTAAAACAAACAACCTTGACCACTGCCCTAGAATACAAATTAATTTTTTTTTTCTGTTGTATAGGCTATTTAATATGAAACAGTTCGTAAAAACGTAGAAAAAAAAAGGAGCCTACGATGATGCTTATTAAAGTAATTATATGAAATATACAGAATATGTACAATTACATATATAGTGAGTTTGTAAAGGAACAATAAAAAATGGGAAATCACGTGGACCGGCTCAAACAAACTACGATTTACTCATTACAACGGCATTGGATCCGGCTCATCAAATTATTAATGGGTTTTATAAAGCTAAAGTTAAACCCTAACAATTATAGATAAACACAAAAGCTAAACCCTAAAGTTAAGCCTTGAAAGCTAATGCTAAACGTTAAACCCTAAAGCTAAATCTAAAACCTAAAAGCTAAACTCTAAATTCTAAAAGCTAAAAACCAAAAAACTAAACCTAGTAAAGATACAACAAACTGGTTCCAACAACATAGACTGAGTACTTAAATCGAATTTCGTTTGAAACGGTTCATCGAGGTTCTCTATCTTTTACAATTTTGTTTTGAACCCCCTCTATATATAGTATGATATGTATTCAAAACTCATAATATAAAGAAATTATATGTGAAAAATAAAGTTTAAGGGGATAATTGCCAAGTGTTTGTAAACTATAATATATAAGCATGAAAGTATCTCATGTGTATTACAAAAAGAAAATCATGTCTAGGTGACATATCTTTATCATTTCTATCTACTAATTTTAAGTGAGATACCTTTATATGTATGATTGGTCTTCCCAGCTGTCCTTTATTTTTAGTAGTTTGATCTAGTCAACTCGTTATTCATTTATCAGGGCGAATAGGGATGTATATAGTTGATTTTCACAAAGAACCATTATTGTAGTTGATAAGTTTGTTTTGATTCAAGTTTAAAAGTAAAATATTTACCATGACTAGATCCGTTTGATCAGCTTTGTGATGTGCAGATTGGTGATTGTCTAACTGAATTTTGGTTGTCGGTTTTCTGTTAATCACGTAGTTATAATCATGATCATCATTGATGCTTTAATATCTTTGTCCTTTCATCAAGTTATAAACATATCATAGTCTTCCAGAACTTGTAGAATAATATTATACAAACAATACTTAGCTAATGATTCATGCTAAACACCAAATGTTATAAAAAATTTTAACGGTAAAGAGATATATTAAAAACCTTCGTATGAATCAATTTTCTCCTCTTTATCTTAAATTACACTTCAAGCATTTTTATTTTATTTTTACCCTTTTTAAAAGTAATCTCACACCTTTTATTCAGGTGGCACTAAAAAAAAGTCAAATTGACTATTCTATAGTATTATTTCTACTAGTTATGTTTATAAACAATAATATTAACTTGTCCATTTTGAAAATTTTGAAACCATAAGCTAGTCACGTACATTTAGTTTAAAAGAGGTCAATGGTCCTAATTTTTTTAGTTTACAAACGACGACATGATAATAATATTTCACACTTTTTTATTGGTTCTTATGTTTTTATTCAATATAGTTGATAAGAAAAGGTTGAGAATTGTAAAACACAAACCATAAGAATTATTTATCGAGATAAATTTACATCTTAAATTCTTAATAAATAAAAATGAGAAAAAAAAAACAAAAACAAGTTATTATTAGCGAGTCCGCTTGTTCTTATTTTGAGGATCAAGATAACTTTACAAGTAGTAGCACGTATTCGGATTCGAATGTGGCAAGTAAGGGCAGGGAGGCGGCATTGGCATTGGTGGACCATAAGGAAGATAGTACATGGATCCATCTTTTGTTGATTCTTCTTTTTCTTGTTTCGCGGCTTTTTCTGCTTTCTCTTTAGCTGATTTCGCTTCGGATTTTGCTGTTTCCGCTTCTTTCTTGGCTCCTTCCAAATCTTTCTTTAAATTTTTTATTACTTTATTGTAGACTGAGAATCAACAAAAGTTATAAACAACTAAACATAAGAATAATCATAGTGCATATATCAAGAATTACAACAGTCTTAGAATTCATCATGTATCAAAGATTCTAATAATGTTTTAAAACATGCATGCTATGATGATAATTCAATGTTTATTAAACAAGTAATTAAGGCACATTTATTAAACTGTGATTTGCTTGATGTACCGTTTATATTGCAACAGTTTTTGAAAGCAAAAGTCAAACTCCCGGCACCAACTACGGCAGCAATGATATAACCGATCCACTTCACTATGTTGTTGTTGCCCCCTCCGCCACTGCTTTTATTGGAACTAGAGTTACCGTTATTTGCCGTATCTTCATTACCTACATTAGTTAATTTGATCATGTAGACTTTATATGTCAAACTCCGTACAAAAGACCCCACTATGCGTGGGGTCTACAGTGTCGTGATGCTTGTTCTGACGGATACCCATACTTTATTTTGGACCTATCGGCACCACCCTACTAGAAAAAACAATAATTTTGACATAGTTTTCCGGCGCAAACACGTCACAAACAAGTTTTTGTGACGCAATTCCAAATCAACGCAATAGGTTTGTCAAAAAATACTCATGGGAAACGTGTTTGTGATGCAATTTTGATGAATTATGACACTTAATTTTACAACATATTATATTACGTGGGGGTTTAATTTTCAAAAATAAAAATACTAAATATAGAAATAAATACCGTACTGTAAATTATCGTTGTTGTCAGAGCATCGGTTTTCCAACTAGTATAAAATACTATTTGTGTAGCATATATGTCAGAAAAATAGATTATTGGTAATTATTAATTGTCTAATCAGCGTTATCATCGATATTATGATCGATAACTAAATAAAAATAAAAAAACCAAAATTTTTGCAGACAATTTTTGCAACGTAACCTTTTAAAAAATTAGGTTTGTTTTTTCTTTGGTCTATGTTTTGTTGGAATACTCATCACAAAGGTTTCTTTGTGTCGCATTAGTGTAGCAGCATCAATTTGTTTTTCAAGAAAATTGATTGTTTTCAAGTAGCTAGTGCCACACAAACAAGCTTACCCTGATCGGCATATCGGATATAACACTTTCCCAAGTACATATCACCCCAAGTCGAGGTCTCACACTCGGTTCTCAACCGTCCACACGCCTCCGAGAGACAATCTTGACAATCACTTAAGCTCAAATCTTGCACGCACTGTGCCACACCCTGGATGCTCCCAAAACTACCTCCACGAAAGTATTGCCCGTTTCCACCAACAAGATACGCCAATGCTTCATCTACACGGTTCAAGACATCTGAGTTATACCCAATCGACGGGCCACATCTCTTACATACCTCCGTCTTCTCTTGCGCCCCAAAAAATGTTGTATTATCGTACTTCACAAAACATCCATCTAGTTGTATTTGACCACCTGTGGACATAGGACAAGTTGTCTTGAGTTGACTTACGGCATTGACCACGCAATCTTTGCAGTTGGGGGAGCTAAGGTCGCCTCTGCATTGGAACAGACCATAAACGCCGTCGTTTTGCGGGGAGCTTTCGAATTTGTTGAAGTTGTAGAGAGAGGCCGAGTCGATTAAGGAAGTGAATAGCGAGTCAACATTTGACTCGTATGGTGTTGTTGAGGTGAAGTTGAGCTGAGAGCATTGAATGTAGATGGTGGAGTTTGCGGTAGAAACCGATAACACCGATGAGACTGAGAACATGATCAGTGATAGTAATAGGAGGAAGGAAAGAGATTGAGATTGTTGTAACATTTTTAGAGCATATAATTTCAACCCTCTAATGACTTGTGACAACTTGTGAGCCACACACATGCTTGTATATGTATTACAACTACGTTAATGAGTCACTTAAAACAACTTGTGACCCATAAATATTTTTTATTTCAAAAGTTAGATATACGAGTTGACTTTATATATAGTTTAAGTACGGCTCAGTTTCTCCACTTCGTATTAAAATAAAAGATTAGGTTCCTTTCTCAAATGATCAAAGTTAAATAAATTATTTAATAATATAAGTTGCTGGTACAGAACAAATAATTTACAAATCCAATTTGTTATGATTGTTAGGGGTTAATTAATTATGTTCCTATTGATTGACTTCGATGGTTCGACGTTTCAAGTGTGGTTTTATTTGGGAAGTTTTGATATATTCCTCGACATGAATCACCGAAGGTTTATTTATAGATCGAGGCAATACTTTTTTAAAATTTTTGAATAGCTTTCTAAGTCATTTTTTACGGTTAAATTCAAATATATATATATATATATATATATATATATATATATATATATATATATATATATATATAGGGTTAGGTTCAAATGAGAACTTTTTCTTTAGAGAACTTTTGAGAACTAAATCTCAACCACAAATTTCAGGGGGGGGACCACTACAATTCATGGAAGGGGGGATACATGTAAATAACTTGTGGCTCAAATTAGTTCTTTTTAGTTCTCATATCAAATTGGTTCTCAAATGATCCTCTCCCTATATATATATATATATATATATATATATATAGGGTTAGGTTCAAATGAGAACTTTTTCTTTTGAGAACTTTTAAGAACCATTATGAGCCACTAATTTTCAAGGGGGGGAGCATTCAAATTCATGGGGGGGATTTCCTTATATATAATTTGTGGCTGAGAATGGTTCTCAAAAGTTCTCAAAACCATTTGGTTCTCAAATGATCCTCTCCCTATATATATATATATATATATATATATATATATATATATATATATATATGGGAAGGATCATGCGAAAATACCCTTTTTTTGTGAGAACTGCGTAAACAAATCTTAAAACCTACATAACTTTTTCATACGTTAATATTTTTTAAAAAAAATTGAACTAAAAGTCTTAAAATTATATTATCTTTAATCCTATAAAAGTTTAAAAAAACTTAACGCTTTTTTTATTTTTTTAAATATTTTTTGTGTGGTGCACATGTGCATCACAAAAAAAACTCATACTTTTAGTATGAGTTAATATTTTTTTTTCTTAGTCGCACCATATGTCATATATTTTCATCATTTTTTGCGTTTTTATTGAATGATGCACATGTGCATCATACAAAAAAAAACGCTCATACATGTGATATACATTAATAGTTTAAAAAGAAATTGCACCCTAAATCTTATAGTTATGTTATCTTTAGATTTAAAGAAAAAAATCGCATTTTATAACTTTTTTTAATTATATGATGCACATGTGCATCACACGGGAAAAAAAACGTTCAGTTTATTTTTTAATATTTTGCTCCAGATTTAAAGATAACGTAATTCTAAGACTTTTGGCGCAAATTTTATGAAAAATTGTTAAAGTATGAAAAAGTTACGTGAGTTTTAATATGTGTTTTCGCAGTTTTCACAAAAAGATGTGTTTTCGCAGGATCCTAACCCTGGGGGGATTTCCTTATATATAATTTGTGGCTGAGAATGGTTCTCAAAAGTTCTCAAAACCATTTGGTTCTCAAATGATCCTCTCCCTATATATATATATATATATTATATTTTTGAACGCCTAACACACACACACACCCTTTAATCTACTCTTAAATTACATCTGAAACACCATTGTCAAGTATTGAACCAATGACCTTGAGGTAAGACAAAGTCTTACCACCTCTCCTTTAACCACTAGGACAATGGATCATTGGCAATTTCAAATATATTAATGTACTAGGATAGAACCCGTATATTATACGGGTTGAATCATTAAAAATATATATAATTGATAATTCATGCATACTTTTTTTATTACCGGAATAACGTATTACATTACATTAAATAAAAAACTAAAGTTATAGTTCATAGTATGGTATTGGTGACTTTACTCTCTTTATAAAAAAATATATATTTTGGGCATGTCTTTAACTGTATATTTGGAGAATGCAAGATAAACGTGATCATGTTTAAAAAACAATCAAACCCGGAATAACGACTAACATGAATTATGAATTGACAAACTTGAGACTTTAAGTGTGTATAGAAATTAGATGAGTATAAAGTTTTATCAAAATTATAATGAACACATTCCGATTGTTGAGTATAAAATCTAAATTATAATCAAAAGATTATAATGTTATCAATAAAAAAAATATTATGTGGATACAAATTAGAAAACTTACAATTGTATTTATCGCGATGTTTAAAATTTCTAAATTGGATGAACATGACTCATTTGATATGGTAGGAAAAACTATTTAATATTGGATATTATGAACATGATTTTTATCGTTTATGAATTTCTGTATAAATAGTACACCCGCAACGCAATGCTGACTGAATTTGTAAAATAGATAAAATATTAAATATGATTTGCTCAATTATATTTGAAAACACTCTAAATAAGTGTTTATTGGTATTTTATAAGTTTCTAAATATTTTTATTAAATGAAAAATAATAGTTTAAAAGTTACTTTTAAATAAAATAAGATGTAAATTAATATATGATTGTCATAATTCTATAAATATAAATAGATAAAAATATATCATGATTATAAAATAGAATATAATTTCCAACCAAAAAATAATTTATTAGGGAGTAGATTTGGGAGGGAAAAACTTTTATTAGAATAAATCTAGTGTTGACATGTGTCAACAATTGTAATTGTTTATTAGAATAGGAAGATATGAAATGTATAATAAGATTTTCTAAACGGTTTATTTTACATCACTAATTACTATGAGACTTGAACCTCTAATCTTTAAAACATACAACAAGTAATAATAATAGTACCAACAACAACAACAATAACAATAATAATAATAATAATAATAATAATAATAATAGTAATAAATAATAATAATAATAATAATAGTAATAATAGTAATAAATAATAATAATAATAATAATAATAATAATAATAATAATAATAATAATAATAATAATAATAATAATAATAAATTCACATGCAAAACATGAGTATCGAAGTAGTTGAATCAATACAAAATATATAAGTATATAAAGCAATAAAATTTGAAGCCTTCTTGATACTCCGGATAGACGATTCATTTGAGTATTTGACCACTTGGTGTCTATCGCTACAAGAGGAATATATGCCTTCCATAACAAATAAAAAAATGGAATATATATACTTATGCTATGTGTACTCATAACCCCCTATTCATGGGGTTATGCGTCATATGTTCGCCACATTATTAAGTTGGGGGGTTATGATAAAAGTGGTGTAATGATAACACAAAAGGTCTGTCAAAAATTACTTGTGGGAAACGTGTTTGTGATGCATTTGCGATGAATTATGACACTTTTACGGCACATATCACCCCAAGTCGCAGATATAACAAGCTTACCCTGATCAGCATATCGGATATAACACTTTCCCAAGTACATATCACCCCAAGTCGCGGTCTCACACTCGGTTCTCAACCGTCCACACGCCTCCGAAAGACAATCTTGACAATCGCTTAAACTCAAATCTTGTACGCACTGTGCCACACCCTGAATGCTCCCAAAACTACCCCCACGAAAGTATTGCCCGTTGCCACCAACAAGATACGCCAATGCTTCATCTACACGGTTCAAGACATCTGAGTTATACCCAATCGACGGGCCACATCTCTTACATACCTCCGTCTTCTCTTGCGCCCCAAAAAATGTTGTATTATCGTACTTCACAAAACATCCATCTAGTTGTATTTGACCACCTGTGGACATAGGACAAGTTGTCTTGAGTTGACTTATAGCGTTGACCACACAGTCTTTGCAATTAGGGGAGCTAAGGTCGCCTCTGCATTGGAACAGGCCATAAACGCCATTGTTTTGTGGGGAGGTTTCAAATTTGTTGAAGTTGTAGAGAGAGGCCGAGTCGATTAGGGAAGTGAATAGCGAGTCGACGTTTGACTCGTATGGTGTCGTTGAGGTGAAGTTGAGCTGAGAGCATTGAACGTAGATGGTGGAGTTTGCGGTAGAAACCGATAACACTGATAAAACTAAGAACATGATCAGTGATAGTACTAGGAGGAAGGAAAGAGATTGAGATTGTTGTAACATTTTTAGAGTATATAATTTCAACCCTCTAATGACTTGTGGCAACTTATGAGCCACACACATATGTATATGTATTACAACTACGTTAATAAGGTCACTTGAGGCACTTGTGAGCCATAAATATTTTTTATTTCCAAAGTTAGATATACGAGTTGACTTTATATATTGTTTAAGTACGGCTTATTTTCTCCACTTCGTATTAAAAGAAAAGATTAGGTTCCTTTCTAAAATGATCAGAATTAAATTACTAAATAATATAAGTTGCGCGCTGGTACAGGACAAATAATTTAAAAATGCAATTTATTATAATTGTTAGGGGTTAATTAATTAAGTTCCAATTGATTGACTTCGATGGTTCGACGTTTGAAGTTTGGTTTTATTTTGTAGTTTTGAATATTCCTCGACATGAACCACCGAAGGTTCATAGTTATACAGGCAATACTTTTTTAAAATTTTGGAATAGCTTTCTAAATCATTTTTTTTACGGTTAAATTCAAATATATTAATGTATCTTAATCCTAATAAAGCATTAAAATATTTGCCACATGTTTTCATTTTAGAAGGTCCACATCATCACTGACACATGTTAAACTCACAATCAATTACAAATTTAGTAAATCACTAATTAAGAATAATTACCAATTTTGTCAAACATAATAAATTTCTTTTTAAGAAAATTAATTAACAATTTATCAAACATAATAAATTTCTTTAATTTATTAAATTATCATTTAATATTTTATAAGGATTTTATGTCAATTATAATTTTTAAATATCTTAAAAGCTTTTTTTATATTTATTTAATATTATGAACCTAAATTCAGCCCGTGTAATACACGGGTTACTAACCTAGTATGAAATGTATAATAGGATTTTCCAATTTTACATCACTAATTACTACTAATTACTATGAGACTTGAACCTCTAATCCTTGATTTAAACATAAAATGTGTAATGGTAATAATAATAATAATAATAATAATAATAATAATAATAATAATAATAATAATAATAATAATAATAATAATAATAATAATAATAATAATAATAATTGATAAATTCACATGCAAAACATGAGTATCGAAGTAGTTGAAATCAATACAAAAGATAAGTATATAAAACAATAAAATTTGAAGCATTCATGATACTCCGGATAGACAATTCATTTTAGTATTTGACCACTTGGTGTCTATCGCTACAAGAGGAATATATGCCTTCCAAAACAAAACAAAACAAAAATAAAATGGAATATATACTTAGTATGGTACTTCTCGGGATCTTGGTAATTATGGTGTGATGCTCTAGCCTCTAAGAACATCCTTGTAACGAAAATGTTTGAGTGTTCGTAATGTAATATAGACACAAATCCTTTCCACAAACAATCTTAGAAAGTATGTTACATCAGTTTTTTACCGATCATTTTAAATCTTTTCCACAAACAGTTTTTAGCCACATCACTACATTTCTCGCATGCACATGATAACGGTTTGTCAGGTTGTTTCAAATCCCCAACCTAGATTAATTTTCTAGTAGTGGAAGTTAGGGTTATCGAACCTAGGAAATATGTGGAAATTGATTAATTGACTACTAAATTAACCTAAATTACTGATTAACCTAAAATTACCTAAAATTGCCACTTGGCTGTTTGAGTTGTTGAGGTGAATTAACTAACAAATTAACTAACTTTAAACTAGAAAATAAATTGAATTATCAAATGAGACAAAGCTAACCACTTTTGGATCCTGGTTGGTTACCGATCTAGGCAAAACCTAATTACTTAACTGTGACACATAGACATGCCCCCCAATTGCCTCCTTAACCTAATAACCTAAGTTCCTAATGGGCTGATTAGTCCTGCCGCAAGAAAGTGCTAGATCATTAAACAGTGGACCACTAAAACCCTAGGTTACTAGTTAGATTAAACAATTTAGCATGCGGGTGTTCAACGGTAGCAAGTATTCTGGAACAACTAGTTAAGCAATTGATTAGGAATAGAACGATTCTACCAACCAATCACCAAAAGTGGTCAGTGGTGATTAGCCGGACATAGCTAATAACACAAACGAAAGCATAATGAAAAACTGCATTTAATTAAGTTACCGAATGATTGAAACAACTCCAAGATCCTCAACAATGGTGGAAAAGTCGTAAACAAACTGCTCTGATCGAATACGAATGAAAAAGATTAGTCTAATAACTTCACAAACAAGTTTAAATATCAAAACCCTAATTTTCTTCTGTCGGCCAATTCGGGGCGTACCGCCCCAGATTATGAAATCCTGGGCGTACCGCCTGGATTTCTTCTTCCGGATTCATTTCTAAACATTAGGGCGTACCGCCTTGAACTCTGCATCTCTGGGCTTACCGCCCAGGTCTTCATTTCAGGAACTTTTCTTCATCTTCTTCTAAATCTTCACTCGTTCCCGCTCAATTCTCGAACCTTGTACTGATCAGCTTCAGGCTCCTCATAACAGCTCCATTTTAGCTCATTTAACTTATGGTACCTCAAAACATAAAATTAGTGAAAATGCTATGTAATCCAACCATTATTATAAATAAATATGACAAATTAAGCATAATAATGACGACACATTGGACTGACATCAGCACACTTTTGTTTCTACATCATCATTTATCGTCTAATTTTAATAACGAAATATCTAATTATGATTAAATAATTAAATATTAGGTATAATGGCAAGTGTTTTAAAAATGGATAAATTTTTAATTTTTTTTAATTATTTAAATAAATAAATGTTAAATATAACGGCTACCTTTTTAAATTGAAATAACAGTTGCATAATTGATTAATTAAACTAAAACAAGAAATATATAATTATAAATAGAAAAAAATATAACAAAATACAAAAAATACATAATTAAATTTATTTAAACTAAACTAACACTATTAGAAAAAGGGCCTAATATAACTTTTTAAATAGAAGAGTTACGCTGATAAACGTCGTGTGTTGGGTTTTACGTGTGGCATTCGGGGTCATGGATAGTAATTTTAATTTTCATTAAAACCAGTTTATTAAGTGTATTACCAAATACAATTATAATCGATTAAGTCAGTTAATCAAAACAGAGTAGCGAAAACAATAATTATATATATTTTTAACATCGCGATAAACCAATGATAATTTATAGCAAGATCAAATCATCATGACACGCAAACAAAAGTATTCATTTAAATATATATATATATATATATACGTATATTTTTAAATACATGTATAATTTATATATATAAGGGGATGGGGTATGGCTGTAGTGTGGCTTGGAGGAGCCATGTCCACTAACCAATAAAATGTTGACAACTCAAAATAGTCTTTTTAAGCATTGCTTGGAGCCACACCACAAGGTATATATGGTAGTAGTGTCGCTTGGGTGGCTCCAAGAAAAATCCATTTTTTTGTTATTTTTTAATTTAAACAATTTTTAATAAACAACTTTTATAAAAAAAATAAACAACTAACATTAGGATTAAACGATACATTACTTGAAATTAAAAAAACACGACTACAATTAAAAAAAAACAACAACTTAAAGTTGCAATCTCATCCGTATTCTTCCGTGATTTCTCGTTTTTGTTGAAGAACAAGTGGTAAGAATTGAGGGTCAACATCATTGTGCGGTTTCATGAAGTACTCGAGATCATGTTTCTTTTTTTCTTTAAGTTCACGTGGATTTTTTGGTGAGAGTGGGAGATTTTTTCTTTGATGTATCCATGAATAAAGAAGTAGAAGATAGGTGAAAGAAGAAGATGTATGTAAAAAATGTTAAAATAATGTAGTATTTATAGTGGTAATTGGTAAAAAGGAAAAAAAAAAAACTAGCCGTTGCCCTCCAATGATAAAAAAAACGGTCAAAAGTAGATAGAAGGAGCCGGCTTGGGGCGGTTTGGAGAAACCGTGAAACTCGAAAAATTGGAGCCGAATGGGGGTAGCCGTTTCACATGGTATGGTTGCCTTGAGGGAGCCATGCGGTTCCTTTGGACCCGCCCTCGGAGCCACAAACCATACCGGCTCCCCTAACAAAAGGTTGGTCCTCATCAAAGCGGTCCTTGAAAGCCTTCCCATGTATTTTTTCTTGCTTTATAAATCCCCGGTTAAGGTGATTGAGAAGCTCGAAAGAATTCGTTGTCGCTTTATAAAGCCCCGGTCCTTGAAGTAGAAGATATGTGAAAGAAGAAGATTTATGTAAAAAATGTTAAAATAATGTAGTATTTATAGTGGTAATTGGTAAAAAAGGAAAAAAAAAAAAAAAAAACTAGTCGTTGCCCTCCAATGGTAAAAAAATAACGGGCAAAAGTGGATAGGAGGAGCCGGCTTGGGGCGGTTTGGAGAAACCATGAAACTCGAAAAATTGGAGCCGGATGGGGGTAGCTGTTTCACACGGTATGGTTGCCTTGAGGGAGCCATGCGGTTCACTTGGAGCCGCCCTCGGAGCCACAAACTATACCGCCTCCCCTAACAAAAGGTTGGTCCTCATCAAAGCTGTCACACCCCCAATTTCCACTAACGGAGTATAACCGTGTGGGGTGTGATCCAGACCAGGATCCCAGTCTTTAGTTACAACCAAGTCATAGTTAAAGGGGTAAACCAGTCATGTATTACATTTAATAAATCAGAGTTTACATTTCACAAGGTTAGCGGAAGCATTAAAAGTTTACAAGGTTGTTGTTTAGTAAAAGTGATTACTAAGTCATCTGAAATACAATTTCCAATGGGTTTTACAAAAGAGTAAGTATTGCCAACGCCCGTGCCATCCATGATCCTCTAAGTAACCTGAAAAGCATTCAACAATCAAGTGTCAGCCAAGGCTGGTGAGTTCACTAAAGTGGTCTACACGTCACATGTAGACCCAATGTATGAATAAAGAAAGGTAAAACACCATCATTAATCATAGGACCAGTAAAATTCCATATCGTAGGTAGCTAGCCTATAGTTATGTCCACCTGAATTGTTCGCAACCGAAGCTGACAACGTTTTGATAGGGGATACCTATGAATCTTGCCTTCCCGTGTCTATCCGGATCACGGTGGTTAGGCTAACATTGATCTCAGTCCGACCGCCAGTCGGGAGGGTGCATCCCGTGCACCGCTGAGCGGGGGTGTCAATCCCCAGTAGTACTACTCAACATTACCTCGCTATTGTATATTAACGGCCCGAATGTAAGGACTTTTTATAAATAAAGCAATTCAGTGCAACATATGATATTTTGTCGGAAAATTACTCAAGTAAAGAAATACCTTTACCGTTGGGTTGCCATCCTTTACCGGATGCAACTATCTGTGCGTTATCATCCTAAACCGGATATAACAATAATAGTAAGTGAAACTCACCTTAGGGTGCACTGGTACTCAGCACTTGGTTCAACAGGTTGGTCAAAGTCAACCTATTTGGGTAAATATGGCCTAATCAAATTAGAAGGTGTCGCTAGGACGAAAATAGCACATAAGCACCTAAACATATTTCATGCAATCATACAAGTCACTTAATGCACATACAAGCCCCAATTTGTGTCACACCCTGAACTTTCGAGAACGGAGGCGTGTGACGTCATGAAATCATAGTCGTGGATACTTAGAACAATTTGCAAATATAATAAAGATAACAATACGTCATTTAGATTGCAGCGGAAAATGTGGTGATAACGACATTGTCTTACAAATTGCAATAATAATAAAAGATGTCTTTAACGATAATACTTAAGATACTTGAAAAGTTGATAAATGATAAAGGGGCTATGATTCCATCGTGAGCAAGAGGTCCGATAGAGTGTAGAATACCCGTTTGCACCGTGTTCGTCATCTAGTTATGACGGATTGCTCCGTTACTTGTGATTAATTGTGATAAATTTGTGATTTTAATGTTCTTAATGTTATAAATTAGTGAATGTTGGTAACTATGCGAAATTATGTGTTTGCAGGTGAAAACGGGCTTAAACGAACTTCTTAGAGGTGGAGGAAGAATCGGGAAAGTATGAGCTAGAGATTTGATGATTTAGAGCGAAGAAATGAAGAGGAAGTTTTGCCTCCACCGTAGCTTACGCCACCACCGTAGCTTACGGTGGTGGCAGCACTCAAATTGAGCACCGTAGGCCAGCATGAGGCTGGCGTAAGACAAGGGTAGCCACCGTAAGCTACGGTGGCACCGTAGCTTACGGTGGAGGGCGGTTGCAGCTTCCGAGTTTTTTGATTAAAAGAGGTCTTTTGGGGTCTTGACAGTTCCAACTCGTATTCTATCACTTGGAGACGAACCAGAGACGATATTAGGCGTTTTTGGAGCAAGGAAAGAGTGGAGAAACACAGTTCTAACATCGGATTCGTTGGCAAATCATCAATGACAATCACCATCGTCATAGTTGCAATCAATTTCGTCATGAGTGGCTAGTCGTTTGTGTTCTTCTCGAATGTAAGCTTCCAATGTAAACAACAAACTTGATGTAATGTGATTCTAGAATAGTGATCTAAGCATTCGATGCTTTTCACTATAATGTTTTTATGATTATTCGTAACTTTTAGTATTGTGCTTAATCGAATTTTGCAAACCATACGTTCTTGATGCCATTGGTAACTGAGATTTAGTGGATAGGAATTTGGTTGACATTTATACTAATTGATCATCGGGTGACAACCTTGCGTTAGTAACCCGAGTGCTTTGTTCCCTTTTATCACGATAGTCACAATTACATGAATCATGTCTATGTGATTCTTTCTAGTTGCATCATAGTTGTTTGTTTACATGGAAGTCTGAAATTCGAGAGGATCACTTTTGTTTGATTGATTAAGAAAACCAAAAAGTTTAGATTTTTACTCAATTGTTAGTTGTTAATTTAGTATCCAGTTGTTAAAGTCAACTTATCAACACAAACTTTTGTTACTTTCAAATTCAAGATCTCAATTCAGTGTAATTTTTAGTCATAGAAGTAACACATACTCCACAATCTCCCTGTGTTCGACACCCGCTTACCACTAACTAAACTAGTGTAATTGGGTTATATTTGAGTGGGACTTCGACCTCACATCAAATTTTGGCGCCGTTGCCGGGGAGAAGTGCGCAGCGTGTGTTCTTTAGTAGTAATTGTTTGTTTGTTTGTCAGTTTTACGCTGGGTTGTGTTAGTGTGCAGGTACCACAGGTGCATGCGTACTAGAAAGTCACAATCATCATCACCATTACTTTTTGATTCAGAAGTTGAGAAGTCGTGTAGGAGAAACCGAATTCTACATAGAGAAAACAAGGTTGTTGGATCACCAAGTACACAAAGCAAAGTCATGGATGCACAACGTGATTCTGAAAAGCAACCAGTGAATACATCCGTTTCACCTTCTGATTCACAAATACCACCAACCAATATCCCGCCTACCTCAAATGCTTCCTCGTTCACTGTACTTACATCATCCAGCACTACTTCAACAAGCTTGCCTGAGTCTACTCCATCTAGTTTTGCAACTTATTCGGGCATTCCATCGTTTGGTCAATTTTACCCATCTTATGGGCAATCATCAATATTTACCAATCCAGGCCCTCAACAACAAGGTCAAGTGAGATTCCAACAACATACTCGTATTCCGTTTGAGGAGGGACAATATAGAGGATATGGTGATTATGATGGACCGTATGACACGTATGAAGTAGGGGGTGATGTAAATCAAGGGGTTGCTCAAGAAGACTTTACCTTCCAACAACATCAACCGGTCGATCAAGCTCAAAGGGTACCCAGACAAGCTCAACCACCTCCAGCTCAAAGGCAAGCACAGCAACAAAGGGTGCCACACCAAGCTCAACCTCAAGGTCCTCCCCCACCACAAGGAGCACCAATACCGGTCCCAAGGAGACACAATCGTGATGCAAATAGAGGGATTGAGTCACATTTTAGACCCATCATTACACATAATCCATCACCGGTGGTAGTTCCGCAAAATCAAGAAGGGAGAACGTTTGAGGTGAGGACCAATGCATTGCAAAGCTTACCAAAGTTTCATGGGTTGGCGACAGAGGAGCCCTACTTTCACCTTGAAGCATATGACTCTATATGCAACACTATTGGAGGACAAGGTTTTTCACCCGATGCAGTCAAGTTGGTACTTTTTCAGTTTTCATTGGAAGACAAAGCCAAGAGATGGTTTCACACATTGCCATCCGCATCGATCTATACATGGGCCGAAATGCAACAAAGGTTCTTGGATGAATTCTACACCAATCAGAAAACGAGCGATGCTAGAAGAAATTTGAGGAACTTTCAACAACAACAAGGTGAACTTTTTCATGAGGCTTTCGATAGATTTAATTTGATGTTGAAGAATTGTCCTCACCACGGAATTGATTTGTGGGATCTATTGAATGCATTCCATGAGGGGTTGACGCCTGAAGATGCGCGAGACTTAATGTCCATTTCTAATGGCACCTTTGGTACAAATTATGAACAAGATGATTGGGCATATTTGGAGCAAATGGCAGTTACATCAAAGCGCAAGGCACAATCTTCTAGGAGGACGAGACATGCTATTGGTAGATCACTTGTCCAAGCTGTAGCTGATGAACCAGTTCAAGCCCCTAATCAAGTCTATGATGTGTGTGCAAGTTGTAATGAGTTGGGACATTCGGCTAACCAATGTCAAAGTTTTCCCGAGCAGTTTGAAGAAGTCAACCAAATTCAAGGTCAAGGGGGAGGTAGTCGAAATTATAACATGAACTCAAATACGTACCACCCGGGATTAAGGAACCATCCAAACTTCCGGTATGGAAATTCGGCAAATCAATCCAACCCGAACTTTCAAGGTACCAATCAACCCACTATGGCACCTCGTCAACCTTATGTACACCAAGGAAACTTCAGGGGTGGAAACAATCAGGGATATCAAAGGCCATTTCAGCAGGGTAATGAACCAAGTGGATCAACAGTACCGGTGAATTCAGGTGGCAATGAAGTTATGGATGTGCTCAAGACTATGCAACAAGAGATGCACAAGAGGAATCAAATGGATGACGAGAGGCTTCGGAAAGATGAGGTACGTGATAAAGCCATTCATTCTTTGACTACTCAAATGGGTCAACTTGCCACCGAGGTCGCAGATTTGAAGATGACTAAAGGCCAACTTCCGAGCGACACCAAGGTAAACCCTTCTCATTCTACTAGAAATGTTCAAATTAATCAAGTAAGTGCATTGAGAAGCGGGAGGGAATACAAGAGTGATCCACCATCCGATTTGGCCGATGGTGTGGTGGAAGATGTGACGGGTAAGGAAAGTGATGATGATGAGGACATTTCACCTATACAATCTAAAAAAACTGTCACTTTTCAAAAACCTTTGGAAAAACCGGGTCAAACACAAATTTCAAATAATCAAACCAAGGATGTGGAACCCACCCCGGTTCCCTTTCCTTCGGCTTTACTTGACCCGAGTAAGAAAAATGTGATTTCAAAGAGGGGTCCTCAAAGTGAGGAAATGTGGGAGGTTTTCAAGCAAGTTAAAGTGAATTTACCTCTATTGGAGGCAATCAAACAAGTTCCTGCATATGCAAAGTTTTTAAAAGAATTGTGCACCCAGAAAAGGCAACAAAAGGTGCCTAAAAGAGTTGATTTAACTGAAAGGGTGAGTGCGGTTTTGAAAGGGGTTCTTCCCCCTAAACTCCAAGATCCGGGGGCGCCTTTAATTAATTTACAAGTTGGGGATTTTCAAATGACAAGGGCGTTGTTGGATCTTGGAGCTGGGGTGAGCATTCTTCCGGGGAGCTTATATGACCAATATGATTTTGGTCCATTGAGACGTGTGGACACCACCGTTGTCCTTGCTGATTTGACTCATAAGCTTCCCCGGGGGGTTGTTCGGGATGTGATAGTTAAAGTTGAAGAATTTTATTACCCGGTTGACTTTTTAGTGTTGGATTATGCAACGGGTAACATCAACCACCAACAAAATGTTATTTTGGGTCGGCCATTCTTAAACACTGCTCATGCTATTATTGATTGTCGATTTGGTACGGTAGATATGACTTTTGGTAATAGGAAAATGCGCCTTAATGTGTTTACTAACATTGCTAATTCTTTGAGTGGTGATGAGTGTTTTATGGCAGATTTGGTGGATCGATGTGAACCACATGTCTATGATGACGATGTGGTAGAAGTTTGTGTTTGTGATAGCTCTGAACAGGTACACTTCAAGGCATTAGAGGAAGAGGAGCGAATGTTGAAACTTATGGCTGTACAAGAGGGAAGACCACCGTGGACATATCAAGTGGAGAGCTTACCAATAGGGGTCCATTCAGACATCAAGCCTTCCCTTGTTTGCCCACCCAAGGTAGAGTTAAAGGAGCTACCAAAACACTTGAAGTATGCTTTCTTGGGTGAAGATGCAACACTCCCGGTCATCATTGCCTCTAATTTGGAGGAAGCTCATGAACAACAACTTTTGGGCATATTGAAGGCTCACAAAGCGGCGATTGGTTGGACAATCGCTGATCTCAAAGGTATTAGTCCGTCCATTGTTATGCATAAAATCATTACAGATGAGGACGCCAAGCCAACAAGGGAGACCCAAAGAAGATTAAATCCAAACTTGCGGGAGGTTGTGAAGAAGGAGGTCATCAAGTGGTTGGATGCCGGGATCATTTATCCCATTTCGGATAGTGCATGGGTAAGCCCTACGCAAACAGTGCCAAAGAAATCCGGTATTCAGGTAATCAAAGATGAGAAAGGTGAGCAAATTGCCACTCGGCCGGTAACCGGGTGGCGGGTATGTATTGATTATAGGAAATTGAATGCCGCCACTTCAAAAGATCACTTCCCTTTACCCTTTATTGACCAAATCATTGAAAAACTTTCAGGTCAAAGATTTTATTGCTTTTTAGATGGGTATTCGGGATACAATCAAGTGGCAATCCACCCCGATGACCAACACAAAACCACATTCACTTGTCCATATGGTACTTTTGCCTTTAGAAGAATGCCCTTTGGTTTGTGTAATGCCCCGGCTACTTTCCAACGATGTATGATGAGTATTTTTTCAGACATGGTCGGGGAATCACTTGAGGTTTTCATGGATGATTTTTCCATATTTGGGTCAACATTTGAGTCGTGTCTTGGTGAATTGGAAAAAGTCTTAAAACGATGTGTCGAAACAAATCTTGTTCTAAGTTGGGAAAAAAGTCATTTTATGGTCCAAGAGGGCATTGTGTTGGGTCATGTGGTCTCAAGTCGGGGAATGGAAGTGGATAGGGCTAAGATTAAAGTAATTTCCTCTTTGCCTCCACCGAAAAACGTCAAAGGAGTAAGGTCATTCTTGGGGCATGCCGGTTTCTACCGGAGATTCATTAAAGGTTTTAGTGTTATTACTAAACCATTGTGTAATTTGTTGTTGAAAGATGTCCCATTTAACTTTACTAATGAATGTTTGCAAGCTTTTGATGTTTTGAAGGAACACTTGGTACAAGCTCCCATTTTGCAACCGCCGGATTGGTCTCGTCCATTCGAGATTATGTGTGATGCAAGCGATTGTGCCATTGGAGCAGTTCTTGGTCAAAGAGTGGATAAGAAGCCCGTGGTCATATACTATGCAAGCAAGACATTATCGGAGGCACAATTGAATTACACCACAACGGAAAAGGAGTTGCTTGCGGTGGTGTATGCTTTGGATAAGTTTCGGTCTTACATTTGGGGAAGTAAAGTCGTGGTGTATTCGGATCATAGCGCTGTTCGTTACTTGATGGAGAAGAAAGATGCAAAGCCTCGTTTGATCCGGTGGGTTTTATTGTTGCAAGAGTTTGATTTAGAGATTCGTGATAAAAAGGGTTGTGAAAATGTGGTTGCGGATCATCTTTCAAGAATCCCTTTGGAGAGCATAGATGACACGGGAGAAATCAATGAACAATTCCCGGATGAACACATTTTGGCAATCTCAACCGCACCGTGGTATGCCCATTACGTTAATTATTTGGCCACGGGTGCAATGCCAACACATTGGAACAAGAGAAGAAGACAACAATTTTTGGCCCAAGTCAAGCAATACATTTGGGATGAACCGGATTTATTCAAGATTGGAGCGGATCAAATCATTAGAAGGTGCATTCCCGAATCCGAGGTACAAAATGTGTTAGTTCATGCTCATTCTTCTGCTTGTGGAGGTCATTTTAGTGGCCAAAAGACGGGATATCGGGTCCTAATGTGTGGCTTTTACTGGCCAACAATTTTTAAGGATGCTTGTGAATTTGCCCGGAGATGTTCAAATTGTCAAAGGATGGGTAGTATTTCCAAGAGGGATGAGATGCCACTACAACCAATTTTAGTTGTTGATATCTTTGATGTGTGGGGCATCGACTTTATGGGTCCTTTTCCTAACTCCAATGGATGTTTATACATTTTGGTCGCGGTTGATTACGTGTCAAAGTGGGTGGAGGCAATTGCAACAAGAACAAACGATCACGTGGTAGTATGCAAGTTTGTCCAAGCCAATATTTTTGCAAGATTCGGAATTCCTAGAGTGATAATCAGTGATGGAGGCTCACACTTCAAGAATTTCAAGTTTGGGTCTTTGTTGAAGCGATATGGAATCAATCATCGAGTCGCCACACCGTATCACCCACAAACTAGTGGCCAAGTCGAGGTGTCAAACCGGCAAATCAAAGAAATTCTTATGAAGACGGTTCGCACCGACCGGAAGGATTGGTCCATGAAACTTAACGATGCATTGTGGGCTTACCGAACCGCATATAAAACACCAATTGGGACAACTCCATATCGTTTGGTTTATGGTAAGGGATGTCACTTACCGATGGAGTTGGCACATCGGGCGTTGTGGGCTATCAAAAATGTTAACTTGGACTATAATGATGCCGGAGGGTTGAGGAAGCTCAAATTATGTGAATTGGAGGAGATTCGAGATGAAGCTTATGAGTGTGCATCAGCTTACAAGGACAAACTGAAGAAAGTACACGATGCAAAGATTCGGAAAAGATCTTTTGAGGCAGGACAAAAGGTTTGGCTTTACAATTCGAGGATGAAGCTCTTTCCGGGCAAGCTAAAGAGCAAATGGATGGGCCCATATGTGATTACAAGAGTTGGCAATTTTGGTGACGTGGAGATAGAGGATATGCAAGATAG
Source organism: Deinandra increscens subsp. villosa (assembly GCA_039602395.1). Lineage (NCBI taxonomy): Eukaryota > Viridiplantae > Streptophyta > Magnoliopsida > Asterales > Asteraceae > Deinandra > Deinandra increscens. Next base: position 12,678,553 of record JBCNJP010000020.1, read on the forward strand.
AGTGAAGCAAGTGGTCAATGGTCATCGATTAAAGCCTTATTTGGAGCACCAAGATTTGCACATGCTTACGTTGGACAAGGTGAGTTTCTTTCTTAACTCACTTGACGATGAAGCCAATTGAGGAAAACCGGAGTCGACTGGCGACTTAACTCTCAGTTTGTACAGGTTCATTTTACTTTTGTCCTTTGTTTTAGTTGTTCTTTGTTTTTCATCAAATTGCCCAAATGTGACAAAGTCTCGAATTATTTCGGTGGTTTGAGATAGTGTTGGGGACAACACGTGCTTTTCATAGGGGGTAAAGATATGGAAATCAAGGTTTTTGTTACTTTTTAGTCATTTTTAATTTTGTTTTCGTTTAGTTTTTAGTTAAAAAAAAAAAAAAAAAAAAAAAAAATCTGAAAAGCACAGTACCCACCGTAGCTTACGGTAACACCGTAGCTTACGGTGGGCGTTTACCTTACGCCAGCCTCGTGCTGGTTTACGGTGCAGAAGAAAAAAAACCGGGTCCACCGTAGCTTACGGTGACACCGTAGCTTACGGTGGAACCTGGAGATGTCGACCAGCTTTTTCATAAAAAAAAAAAAAAAAAAAAAATTATTTTTAAAATACCATCATAAAGCTGCCCCATTCTTTACACCCACCCATTTTTCATCTCTTCCATCCTTTTCATCTTTCACCTTCCTCCTCTCAAGAACCCTAGAATCTCCATAGCCACTATTTACTCAAAACTCAACCAAATCAAGTGATTCTTGAGTCTAAACTGAGTGGATTTTCGAGAGGATTCATAATCTCTACTTGGTTTCTTCGGATTTTGGTGTTTGGTTTGTGTTTCTGGAGTTTTTAAGTCCGAAATTTTTGACAAATTTTGGGGTTTTTTGAGCAATCTTCATCTTCTACCATTCAACACTTCAAAGGTATGATTTTTCCATCTATTATTTATGTTCAGCATTGTTGAAGAGGTATAAGCTCAATTGTTTGTGGTTTTTAGTTACCTACTTGCTTGTGCACTATGGACTTGATATTTCATTGTTGTTAGTGAGCTACATTGTAGTTATGGTTGTGAGTTTTGTGGTATGAATTAGTAAAAATGCAGAATTTTTGTTAGCAAGATTTCAAAATTTTGACTTTTTTTTAGCTCATGTTTTTAATAGTAATTGATTGCTAATTTCAAAAACTCACAACCATAGTCACAAGCAAGTGTGGGGATTGGTTAAGGATTGAGGATTGAATATTAATGTGTCTGATTGTTGATTGTGTTCTTGTGAATAGATGAAGAGAATTTTCAGGGGCAAAGGGAAGGAGCCAGCTGAGTCATCTAGGAACTCAGAGCCCGAAGCCCAGAGACAGAGGAGAGAAACTCAAGAAAAAGCAGCGGAAGAGGAAGTTAGGAATTTGGTAACATATAAATGGAAGTCCGGATCTTTGTCTCAACAACCCTCCAATTTAAGAGAGGAATTCTTTCGAGGCAAGATGAATTCCCTAAAGGATAAAACTACCGGGTTTTTGTGTGAAAAAGATGTACCAGAGAAGGAATTCAAGCCCTTTGGTGTTATCAAAAAGTTTAAAGCATTGGGGTGGGAAGCAGCGTTGAAGACTTATGATGGAGAGAGTAAGCGTTTATATATGGAGGAAATTGAGGATTGGGTGGCTACGTTAACACTACATGTGGGAACATCTCCATCAAAGGTGAAGTTGGAAGGATGGGTGAATGAAACCAAGGTAACCATGTCTTTTGATACACTGAATGCAATTGCCAAGTTTGATAGCAAGGGGTCCAACAAATATGTGTATCCTGATCTAGAGGATCTGTACTTTAACCCGGACAAGCATTCGACTTGGAACATGATGCTTGATGATCTATTTGTGCCTGGTGCGGATAGGGGGAATCTCCATCGGGAAGAGTTGAAATTGAAGCCAAAGTTGGTGCATTTGATCCTGCAACATAATATCATTCCCCGCCGAGGGGATAAGGCGGAAGTGCGGTTTTATGACGTTCCCATATTGTATGCGATCATGCACGGGAAACCAATGGTTTCATTTAGATATTTGGTGATTTATAACATTTGGTTAAGCAGGGACAGCATTGACCGGAAGAGTATTCCCCATTGTCGATTGATTACTGCACTACTGAAGAAGGCGGGTGTTATATCAAGTGACTCTGTGGCGATACCTAAGAGATTTACACCGTTCAACGTGAAGAATTTAGGGGTTAATTGGACTTATGTGGATGGTGACACACACCACGTGTTGAAATCAGGAAATGGCAATCGAAAATGGTCAGTGTTGAAGGCGGGTAACCAGGAGGATTCCGGAGAGGAGGAAGTTGAAGAGGGCGATTCCACATTTGGTGATGCCATGGAGGAGGATAATGAAGATGATGATCAACCAGCACAGAATGTTGGTGCTTTTACAGCTGCAGCTGACGCAGCAGGTTCTAGCCGGGCCCCTAGATCAAACAGGCCCTTTGAGTATGATATGATGGATTTGAATCCGGATTGGGCATTCAGTGGTAGCATGCAGGACACTATCAGGAATACCCGACCAGCTCAATATTACCATTGGCCGGAGCTGACCCGGGTCATGTTTGATCACAACACTCGATTGGGGGCGAGCCAAGAACGGGCAACAAAGCAGTTACATGATCGTCAGGAAATGTGGAATCGTGCCCATGCCTACGCATTCCAGCAGGAAATCAACCATAGGTATGAGGATGATCGACAGGGGCGGATGCATGACCAGTGGCACGCCGGTCAGGAGGTGGTACCGGACCCACCTGTGATTGATTACACTACCTTACCGCCATATGATGGGAGTGTCACCTACCCCACCCCGCAGATTCATCACTCGGCTTGGGTTGACCCGAGGCAGGCCCAGGCACCACAGCAGCAGGAAGGAGGAGAGGCTGGCGCTTTCGGATTTGGGGAGTTTAACGACATGTTCACGCAGATTTTTGGGCCTCCTCAACCGCGCTACTATTGAAGGTCGTCTCTATCCTTGTCTTTTTCCGTTTGTTTTAGTTATTAGTTTGTAGTCCTTTCTCTTTAGATGTGTTGGTATGTGGATTTGCCTGTTGGTGGTGTTTAGTAGTTTCATATGTCTTTAGTAGTTGTTAGTTGTTTTTGGGTTGTGGTTTGTTGGGGGTGTCTTTAATAAGTTGTTATGTTTGAGTTTGTTTGCATTTGAGAAGGAAAGCTATGATGGGTTTTGGTTAAAACAATCTGATGAGAGAAATCTTTGGTCAATGATGAATGATATCCATCCTTACTCGATCCCTAAAGACATACATTGAGGACAATGTATCCCAAGTGTGGGGATGGAAGACATTTTTACAATTTCAAGACTTGACCCCAATACTTCAAAAATTTCAAATTTTGCGAAAGTTTTGTCATGGTTTGTGGGTTGAATGGTGGAAGTTGAAAATTATGGGTTCCTTGTCATGGTCATAAGTCCCTTTTGTTAGCTAAAGTATTGCCTAGTTAAATGAGTAGGACTTTGGTTAGGCTTAGCATGCTCTCAGTTGAAAAATTCATGTGACAAATCGGCAGCCCAATCCCACTAAAGTGTGAGTTTTAAGCCTTACATTCATGATGTGAATATATATAATTGTTCATTGAGTGTGACTATGTGTCTATCACTTCAGAACTTGTACAACTGTTGCGTTCTGAAATTTTGGCTATGGTATGCTTGTGAAAATGATTTAGGCACTTAGGTTATGCCTCGTCTGGATGTGTGTGAGTGTGGGATTTGGGGGTTGGGACCTCATACATTATACATATGAGCTTGGTTAAAGTGAGGGTTGGGGGTTTGGGTCCATTAGAAACCAACTTTGTGCTTATGGCCTATTAATTGACTACCCGAACCTTATCTCCTCATTGTATTACCCCTAGTGTTCAATCCGGCTTTAAGTTTGTTTTACATTTATAGATAAATGTTGGCCAGCATAGTTAGTGAAGGTTGCTATGATCCATTGGGTAATCTAAGCGTGAGACGCTTGTTACATTGATGGAGTATTCTATTTTTAGTAAAAAAAAAAAAAAAAAAAAAAAAAAGAGAAAAAAAAAAAGGAAGAAAATGGCAAAATATGAAGATCAGTTGATTGAATTATGATGCTACAAAAAAGATGTGAAGTATTTGTTAGCATAGTATGTAAATATTAGTTGTTTGCTGTTTGTGTAATAGGTAGGCCGGATTGAGTCACTTGAGCCACTTCAAATATCCCCTTTCCATACCCTGCACCTAGCCACGTTACAACCATTTAAAGACCTTTTGATTTGCATGCATGCCAAAGTAATTAAGAATGAGGTTCGAGGGTTGTACAAGCATATGATAGTGAGACAGCACATGAGTCAAAAGAGTGCAAGCTAGCTCATTACGCTAGTCCTTAAATATATAAACTGAGTTGAGTGTTTATTGTGAGGGGTTTGTTACATGTTTTGAAAGATTAAGGGTGTGTTAGGTTTAGCTAAGGTCCCAAAAATTCTCATTGACATACACTGTTTATGGCTAGTGCATTGATAAATATTGGGAATGGGGTATGACTTGGAACCTTAATTGAAACTGGGTTTGACTGGATTGATTGGAGGAATGGCAAAGAGAATAGCTTTGAGTTGCTTGGGGTCAAGCAACGGTCAAGTGTGGGGATGTGACGGATTGCTCCGTTACTTGTGATTAATTGTGATAAATTTGTGATTTTAATGTTCTTAATGTTATAAATTAGTGAATGTTGGTAACTATGCGAAATTATGTGTTTGCAGGTGAAAACGGGCTTAAACGAACTTCTTAGAGGTGGAGGAAGAATCGGGAAAGTATGAGCTAGAGATTTGATGATTTAGAGCGAAGAAATGAAGAGGAAGTTTTGCCTCCACCGTAGCTTACGCCACCACCGTAGCTTACGGTGGTGGCAGCACTCAAATTGAGCACCGTAGGCCAGCATGAGGCTGGCGTAAGACAAGGGTAGCCACCGTAAGCTACGGTGGCACCGTAGCTTACGGTGGAGGGCGGTTGCAGCTTCCGAGTTTTTTGATTAAAAGAGGTCTTTTGGGGTCTTGACAGTTCCAACTCGTATTCTATCACTTGGAGACGAACCAGAGACGATATTAGGCGTTTTTGGAGCAAGGAAAGAGTGGAGAAACACAGTTCTAACATCGGATTCGTTGGCAAATCATCAATGACAATCACCATCGTCATAGTTGCAATCAATTTCGTCATGAGTGGCTAGTCGTTTGTGTTCTTCTCGAATGTAAGCTTCCAATGTAAACAACAAACTTGATGTAATGTGATTCTAGAATAGTGATCTAAGCATTCGATGCTTTTCACTATAATGTTTTTATGATTATTCGTAACTTTTAGTATTGTGCTTAATCGAATTTTGCAAACCATACGTTCTTGATGCCATTGGTAACTGAGATTTAGTGGATAGGAATTTGGTTGACATTTATACTAATTGATCATCGGGTGACAACCTTGCGTTAGTAACCCGAGTGCTTTGTTCCCTTTTATCACGATAGTCACAATTACATGAATCATGTCTATGTGATTCTTTCTAGTTGCATCATAGTTGTTTGTTTACATGGAAGTCTGAAATTCGAGAGGATCACTTTTGTTTGATTGATTAAGAAAACCAAAAAGTTTAGATTTTTACTCAATTGTTAGTTGTTAATTTAGTATCCAGTTGTTAAAGTCAACTTATCAACACAAACTTTTGTTACTTTCAAATTCAAGATCTCAATTCAGTGTAATTTTTAGTCATAGAAGTAACACATACTCCACAATCTCCCTGTGTTCGACACCCGCTTACCACTAACTAAACTAGTGTAATTGGGTTATATTTGAGTGGGACTTCGACCTCACATCAAGTTACCTGAGAAATCATGAGCTTAAAAGGGTCAACATAAAGTTGGTGAGTTCACAGGTTTAAGACTCTACAAACAATATTGTAAAAGGTTTAAGGCATACAAGATAAACAATGGTCACCGTGATGTAATGATTAACAATGAACTTTGAATTTGAAACTAACAGATTTACCCACTCATAGCATCTTCCCTAAAGATACTGAAATGGAACAATAATAACTGGCGTGTACTACTCGACAAATGCACACGTCGGGATTGGAGCTACCAATCAAGTAGGGTTGTTAACCCAAATAGATCTATTCACTAGTTACCGTTTCGAACAAAACTAATCAAATTCAATTAATAGTGGGATTTGTGACAATTCGTTATGTAACGAAATGTACTCATTTGTAGGGTAAGTAAAGAACATTTAATCATACGGCAAGTTACAGTCCGACCGATATATCAAGTATAAAACAGTTTTGATTCATGATTTCTCCCCCAAAGTATTAAAACAATTTAAAGGAAAGGGGCCGTGAGACTCACCTCAAGCAAGGTGAAATGATAATGCACGTGAAAAGGAAAGTCCGGACGAAAGCACGTAACGTCCTAATAAGTATAAATAAACAAGTTGCATGTATAAGGTCTTTGATCATTGAGTAACGTTTCCGTCACCCAACGACACCGGTCAAGTCTTGATAATAATATCCCGTTTGTATATTTAGGAAAAGTCCATCCGGTTAATATTTATTGTTCAAATAAATATATAAGTACTTAGGCAAAAATACTAGACAAAGCTTTATTATTTTCGGAAAATAATAAATTGAATGGATCATGAGTTAATACAAGTTTTTGTATTAATCAAATAATTTATAAAAGAATTTTATAAATACACAAGTCATTGGATGGTTAAATTGGTCAACTTTTAATAAATTAAAAGTGTATGGATGTTTTTAGGAGAATAATTATATGTGCTAATATAATTATTAGTTTGTCGAAAACGTTTAACGTCGTTGCTTAAATTAATAAATTTTAATGACGTTTAGTAATTGTAAACATTAACTTCTCAAGTTAAAACAATTACTTGGAACATTCCATAAATATTTTAAGACAAAATATTTATTTATAATTTTTAGAGATCGTAGTCACCGGTTTAAGTTTGTAAAATAGTTTTTAACGCATTTGGACTTCATACAAGTTTAAGATTTTCTTAACATTATTCCCTAAAGTCGTTTATAAGTTTAGAAATATTTTCTTGGTCGGTTTTTAAATAACGTTACCAAATCTACGTTTTCTTGTCGCGTAGTTAACCGTTTTGATCCCGGTTTTCTCCCTAAGCGACGTTCCAACGTTTAGATCACTTTGGTTCATTTAGAAACTTGAAAATATTTTGTAAAACGTCGACGGGATCAGATCTGATCCGTGGACGTATTCCCATGATTTTTATGTCTTAAAACATGTTATAACTTATAAAAATCATCTAGTTTATAACTAGTCTTTTTAGGGAAAGTTTGAACATTTATGACTTAGTCATTTTAAGTATAAAAATCTAAGCATTTAAGTCCAAATGATTGTTATTAATGAGAAGGTTATTAAATGTATTTTTATTAGTTTTAGTAAAAATAAAACAAACTATTTTTATGTTTTGGTGAAATAAATTCACCAACACATTAAGTCTTGGTTTTTGGTGACTTTCTTTTTATAAAATGTGACATATTTTATAAATGATAAGTTTAAGAAATAAACTTTTGGTTAAGACTTTCCAAGAATCTTTGAGTTACAAAATGACTTTTATTTATAAAAGTTTCTTGTATTTTTACCAAGTTATTAACTTAGTTAAGTTTTATAAATCCATGTTTTATAAAACTTAAGTCCATGATCATCCATTTTTGTCCAATGTAAGCCTTGTGATTTATAAGATTTAAAGATTATAACATTATGTTTTAACTAGTTACATAAGTCTTTTGCCCAAGTTAAAGGTTACTAGTTAGATTGATAACATAAGTTAAACAATATATACATAAGTAAATATAGATTATCAACTAGCAAAGCTAGGACATTTATGTTCAAGAATCTTGAACAAATCTACTAACAACTTAGTTGTTAGGACTAAGATAGTGTAAATACTTGAAATGTAGATGCAAGTAAAGTAAATGACATGAAATGTAAAGATTGTTGGTTAAAATGATCTAGATCCTTGCATGATACTTTCATAAGATTTCTCAAATGCAAAGTCCCAAGTAATGGCTACTTTAAGTTCCTAAGAACACCAAGACTTGTTAGATCAAGTCACTTGTATTATTCCACCCAAGTGTTGGTGATTAGAGGGTTAGAAGAAGAATGGTTAGGTCTAGACTCTTGAAGGTCCAAGTGTCTTGTATAAAATAGAAAAAGAAAAGATAGGTTTTTGATCTCAAGACTTGTAGGTGATGTTGGGTGAAAAACATAAGTAAAAAGTGAGTTAAAAGACTCACAATGGGGAGTAGTAGATGAACCGAGATGAGAAGGAGAAGGAGAAGGGGGGAGGTGATCGGCGGCCGAATGGTGGCCGAATGGTGGCCGGATGGTGGCCGGCGGCGGCCCAAGGAGGAGGAGGGGGTGGCCGGTTTTGGGAGTGAGGGAGAGGAGAGAGTTCTCTAGTGATTTGTGGGTGAAAGGTGCAAGTAAAAAGTGAGACCCAAGCTCTCCTTTTATACTCAAATTTAGATCTATTAACCTTTGGTTAATTAGTTTATGGTTACTAACACACTCCACCTATTTTTGATTAAAAATAATCACAAGAAAAATAAGTTGTAGGTGATCTCTAGTTTTTATATATAAAAAAAAAAAAAAGATGACAACTTTTATAAAGGATTTTTATAAAAGTTCAAGGGTTTTTATAAAAGGGTTAAGTCTAGATCACTTGTTAAAGAGGTTTGAGATTTTTATAAAACTACAAAGGTGATGGGTTTTATTTTATAAAAACTAGTGGACTAATTTTTATAAAACAAATTTGGGCTCAAAACATTAATAAGTGGGCTAAGGAAGGTGGGCCGAAATCCAAAGGAAAAAGGGGAGTGGGCCGGCTCGGGTCGGGTCAGCGGGGCAGCCGGGTCGGGCCGGGCTGGGCGGCGGGTTGGGCTGGGGTCGATGGGTCGGGTAACCGGTTGGGTCAAAGTTTGGGTTTTAGTTTGTTGTGTTGGGCCGAGAAAAATCAAAGCAAGGAATAGTGGGCCGGTTATTGGGCTTCCAAACGGGTCGGGTTACGGGAAAACGAAAAGTGTCGGAACGTTAGAAATGTCGTTACAAGTGTTCGGGTAAAGTTTGGTGACGAACGGAGTTCGTTTGTGACAGTTGGGCTTACGAGGCCCAATACGACACTTTTGGTTCGATTACGGGACAATTGGTTGACAATTTGGAGAAAGTATCCTGACAAAGGATTTTGGGCTTACAAGTCTTGAATAACCTCGAAGAGAAAACTAATATTTTTAAAAGTTTTGTCGTGACAAAATGTCGTGACGAAATTTGGGTAAAATATATATAAAAGTACCATTTTATATATATATAGTTTTGTTACAAAGGTTCCATTTAATAACGAATGGTTTTACTAGGTTTCAAATGATTTGCAACGGATACAAACTCGGGAATTATTTTAAGCATGCAATGATTTATATATATGTTCTAATATATATAAACTAAGATAAACACATAATTAGCACATAATGACAATTAAATATGGATTAATTAACGCTAATCAAAGTCAAAGTGACAAGGGTTGACCTGGTTTTGTGCGAGGTGTTACAATTTGGGAGAAAATCAAGAAATTGCAACTTATGTCAAAGTTGACCCAGAAGTCAAATTTCAAGCACCTAACTAGTGGCATAGCTAAAATCCACAATACTTGGAATTAGATTCTTAAATTTTACAGGCATATACTACATAACAATTAGGACTTGTTGCAAAAAGAATCAAGTAAAAAGGTTAAGAAATGAGAAAGTTATGCACGTCGGAAGTTTGCAAAAATCAACATTATTGTCACTAACACACCGTTTGGGAATACGCCTAATTTGCTCCATATTTGGAGTTAGGTTCTAAAATTTTACCGACATATACTTACCAATATTTAGAACATGTTTCAAAAAGAATCAGCTAAAAAGGTTAAGAATTGGGGAAGTTATGCGCGTACGAAGTTGGCTAAAAATCACATTTGTCAAACATTAACACACCATTTGGTGACATAGCTAAATTGCTCCTTTCTTGGAGTTAACTTCTAAACTTTTGCAGGAACTAACTACTCAACATTTAGGGAATGTTGCAAAAAGAATCAACTCAATCGGATAAGTATTGAGAAAGTTATGTGTGTCGGAAGTTGGAAATTTTAGTTTTTTTTGCAAAATAGTCAAAGTAGGTTTAAAATTTGCATAACTCATTCAAAACTTAGAGTTTGAACATGAAACCTTCCAGATCTTACTTTTATTATATAAAACTCATTTTCATTTAACAAACCCCTCATTAAAACGAGGTTATCATGCTCAACCAAAAAGCAAAGTCTACTTTTCACATAAAAATACAGCTCTGCGCACCTAACTTGTAGAAGTGATTTGGATGACCAAACGGAGGTTTTAGAAAGTGTGCGAGTAGCCCAGTTAAAGCTAAGACATAGAACTTTACTACGGAAAAAGAATCAACTGATTTCGATAAAAATTGAGCAAGTTATGACCTGTGCAAGTTGACCCAAAAACTGGATAGAATCTGTCCAAAAACGGGTGTTTACAAAAATTAAGCTTCAAAGATTTTGGTTAACATTCAGGTCATAAATCCTCTTATTATGACTAAAGTAACATTAAACTATAATGTTCAACCATTTTACAGCCCCATAACATATGTGATACACCCAACACAATCTTGAACATAGAACTTGCATATAACAACACATACACCTAAAATTCATGTTCATTTACACAAGCTTTCACCCAAGAACATCCATGGCAGAAATTTTATCACAATTACAGCCCTTAACTTGACCTCAAAATATCCCCAAATCACAAATCATCATAACCTAACATAAATCATGTTCTATGAGCATTTACACACATCAAATTGCACAAAAACACAAGAATAACACATGCATTCAACTAATTTCAAGTTATAGATTTTTAGGGCTTACGAGGGTGAAGAAGAAAAGGGGCGGATGATGATGGTGATGCAGAAATGGAGCTTCCCCTAGCCTCCTTGAAGTTTACTTGAGCTTAAGACCTTGATTCCTTGCTTGATTTGAGGTGGAACCCGAAAATTTGAAGAGTTGGTGTGTGTGTGTGTTGGAACCGTGAGATGAGAGGGAGAAGAGAGTATGCGTGAGAATGAGGGAGGGGAGAAGGAGATATGGCAGATTTCTATTATGTATAAATTACCATATTAGCCCCTCAAGTTCCATTTTAACACATAAAGGCATAAACACTCATTTAAGTGGGTTTTTACTAAAAACTTGTGAAGTAAAATTTCTAAAAATGTTTTTAAGTGTTTTTAACTTATTTTACATGTAAGGTTTAGTCGGGTTACATAAATTTAACCTTTGTACATAGAAATCCGAATTTACACACAAAGCCCGGTTCCGCATAAAATGCAAATTTTCACAACTAACACATAAGATCACGAAATAAGTTCACGAAATAAGTTACTTTATTTAATTAGCAAATAAACATGAATAAACATGTAATCATTCAAATAACGGGTCTCGGGTTCGTTAACGGAACTAACGGAAAAACTTAACGGAGTTAACTTGGGAAGTTGCGGTTGTCACAAAAGCGGTCCTTGAAAGCCTTCCCACGTATTTTTTTCTTGCTTTATAAAGCCCCGGTTAAGGTGATTGAGAAGCTGAAAAGAATTCGTTATCGCTTTCTTTGGGGCGCGGGGACGAGGAATCCAAAAGGTCCATCTATTGGGTTAGTCGGGAGAAGATTGCTAGGCCGATTAAAGAAGGCGGGCTGGGTATGGTGCCGCTGAAGTCCCCTAATTGGTGTTTGTTAGCTAAGTGGCTATGGAGATATCTTAAGGCACTTCCCCATACCAAAAATGTTATTTTACTTATTATACGTTTTATTTTTTCATTGACTTAAATTTTATATTTTAAAGTTTTAATGTGTTTATGATGCCCGGTTATTAAAAAGTAAATGAAATACGGATTACTATCGGACAATAGACAATATCCGGGATTATTAAAACCAATATTTCTTTTTAACTACATATCATATGATTTTCTTAAAATTATATACAAAAATAATTTTTATATAAGTTTAGCATATTTGATGATAGAATTCTGTAAGAAATGTAATGCTCTTTACGTCTCACACCACGACTCTTGATCCGTCACTTTTGTGCACCTTACAGATTTTAGAACTATGTGATCATCAACGGTAATAGGCTTTGTTTGAAGGGGGTGATGTGTACCTTATAGATTTTAAAACTATGTGACCCCAACATTAATAGGTTTTGTTTGAAGGGAGATGGTGTGTAAAGAAAAATGAATAAGACAATCCATTAGTACACTTTTGAATAAAAAACAAGTTTCTAATGTGAACGTCATGTCAAAACGTTCTAGTCCACCACTGTTTGGGGTTTATTGAGGATGTTATTGACTGCTGCTTCATTTTACACGAGTCTTCAAGGTGATGAATGTACATATAGTTTTTGTTTGATATTTGGCAATGCATGTGGCTTTTGTTACCACATCTGAAAAACCTTTGGTTTTGTTGGTTTCATTTCGGGTTTACAGTGGGATACACGATGTGTTGACGTTTCGAATTTGCAAATATGTTTAATTGACGAGACACTTGTAACAGTACCGCTGAAGGAAATTCAAGTGGATGAGAAGCTCAACTTCACGGAACAGCCAGCCGAGATAGTTGAACAGATAGTGAAGTGTTTTTGCGGAGGAAGTGAATTCCCATGGTTGAGGTGAAATGGGATGCGCGTCGAGGTTCCGAGTTCACCTGGGAGTCAAAGGTGCATATACAAAGAAAATATCATCACCTCTTCGAGACTAAAGATTGAACTCTCGGACGAATTTCCTTTCACTGGAGGGGGGGGGGGGGGGATGTAATTGTTGGATATTGTATGTCCAGACCCGACTTTTTCTAAGAACCCGACCCGGTTGTAAACGTCGTTTTCTAAGAACCCGACCTGGTTGTAAACGAGTCTTCAAGGTGATGAATGTAAGAGTTACACTAAGGGCAACGAGAACCGAACACGTTTTAATTAGTAAACGTCGTTTTATTTAATACTGGTTATTATTTAAATAAATGATAACTAAATAAACTAGTTTTATTTAATTAGTTTATTTGGTGGATGGATTATTATAATTGAATTTAAATAAATCTGTTTATTTAATTGATAATTATCCTAAGACTTGAATAGATAATTGTACTTTAAATAAGTTAGTTTTTTAAAGATTATCTAGAAGCCTGGATAGATAACTCAGAGGTTTAAAATCAGTTGTAGTTTATCTACAACTAGTTAAGAGATAAAGGGATAAGCCTAGAGAATTATTAAATAAACCAATTATGGTTTGTCCACAATAGGTTTTTTTGTTTTTTTTTTGAACGACCAACGAATGCCCCGGAAAACCCGGGGACTATTTACACCAGTTGAGCTCATTCCAGGGAAAATCCACCTCCGCGAACGGCCGGGTGGTAAAACCTGGGAGCTCAGGGATCGAACTTGTGACCTTTCAGCCTCAAGTCTCCCCTCATCGCCAATGCCCCTTCCAAAGTGTTGCCCATAAGAATCGAACCTGTGTCTCAAATAGAGAACACAGACTTCCTACCACTACACCACAATGAAAGTTGCTATCCACAATAGGTTTATGGGGCTTATAAATAGGGAGCTTAATTACAAATTAAGTGTGACACCAAAATCTCTCCCAATCCCTAAAATTTTCGGCACCCTCTCCCTCTCTCTACGACCACCGCCGTCACCGCCGCTTGTTCCGGCAAACCACTGTCGCAAGCCACTGCCGGCGACCAACCTGATCGCCACCGCCTCCATCCAGCAACCACGACCGACCGCCGCTGTTCCGCCCGCTGACCACCGTCGTCACCGTCGAACCACCGCAATTCGGCCACCGCACCGTCATAGCTGAGACGCCGCCGACCACCGCCAATTAGGCACTGTTTTCGAGGTGTCTTTTTTGCTACGATTTGATCGTTACCCGAGCTTGCTTCTCCGGTAAGTTTTTCGCAATCCTAGCGCTAGTCTCGTTGAATCTCGGTGTCTCGAACAGGTGTCCGACACATCCGACCGTTCAAGATCTAAACACTTTCGGTTTAGATCCAATCATAATCTTGATTATGATAATCAGATAAAATTGTTGTATCCGATTACCACTATTTTATTTGATTAATATTTAGTAGTTAAATAAATATATATTGGATATATATATATATTTTATACTAAATTAGATAATATATATATATATATATATATATTTATTTATGTATGTGTCGAGATATATATATAGTGAGGTTCATTGTAGACACTTTCACATGTGAAATAACTCTTTTTATGTTTTTCACATGTGAAATGTCCTGAATAATGAGAAAAAAGAAAATAAAGGAAAAATGAAATTAATCACAACCATTAGATCAAGAGATCTAATTGTGAAAAAGGGTGTCTACCTGTCTACACTTATGGTGGTGTCTACAATGAACTTTTCACCTATATATATATATATATATATATATATATATATATATACAACTAGTATTTGTGTGTCGGTGATTAGATCCTGTTGTTGTCACTTGGTTTTCGCGTTTAATTTATTTATGTATTTGTTATATGCTTTCGCAACTCTGATTTAATTAATGTAGTTAAATTAATATAATTGTATCCGGTAATACAATTAGTAAAACGGGGTTTTAATAAAAATTAAAATTACTACCCGTGACCCTAATACCACTGGCAAAACCCGACATTAACATCTTTGCCCGAAGTGCAGTCATCACGGTAACTGAGTGTAGGAAACATCCAAAAAAATTCTAAGTCTCAAGGATGATATAGTCGTATCAGGCTTCCTGAAGGGAAACCAACCGTATTACATGGATGTATCGTACTACATTAAGGGAATCGCTCGGGTCGGATCGGATCAAGATCCGTGTGTTTTAATACGACCATATTTCAATGAGGCAATACGTCCATATCGAGCCTGGACGATATAATCAAATTTTGACCGCATTTTGGCCATTTCTGCACTTGCACCTTCAAAGAAATGCTATCTCCACTACTGTGTCCGACCAAGTTGTTCTAGAGAGCTTTGCATAGATTGAGGAGCAAGGATTCAAGCCAAGAAATCCTTGTGGTATGCTTCTTTGACAAACTATCCTAACTTTGATGATTCGGTACACAATAATGAGGATATTGTTGTTTAATTCTTAAACCAGGAGCTAATATTGAATCATCAGGGAAGTTTGAAGGTGAATCAGAAGCTATAGAAAACATAAGGTAAGGGTTAATCATTACATGCATTGCTAGAAACATACCATTTTTTAGCAAATGAGGATCCTTAAGCTAATCTGAGCCATGGATCATTGCATTCATGGGTGATCCATCGTTTGGAGGTCATCTGAGAAGTATCAGTCTCGAGTCAGAAGATTTTGCATCCGCGAGGTTAAGGTTAGTGCAAGCATTTGTGCATTTTTATATCAAATAACCATGCATGCAATTGATGTAAGAAAAGTGGGTTATAAATGATTTCAGTGGAATCCGGAACTTGTAATAGATTTATATCGACTAAATAAGAGTTTTGGTAATGAAATTATAGGATTGCGGTTATAGACTAAATAACCTAACCTTCGCTCTCATACTCACTGAATAGTAATGATAGAAGTTGTATGAACAAAGCTAAAAAATAAAATTAAGAATACAAGTATAAAGTAAACTCGGCACTACTTTTTATTAATTCTTGACAACTACTACAATTCTTCGAATGAAGGTGATTGCGAAGAAAACGGAATACAATATATAGTGCTATGAGAAGATTAAGGATAACCCTTGATTTCTTTGTGGTCATCTTGACCCTTAAGTACAAGTATCATAATATTTCCGGGATTTACTAACTAAACTATTGGATAATGTCGTAAACAGTGTCAGCATGGGTGGCTTTTGTATCGGCGGTATCCATGGCAGTTGGTATAATCACTGCATCAATACTTTTGTCAGATCTGAATATTCAACTTTCTTATTGAACTCTCCTTCTGGGAGAACTCAAGTTCAATCGGAACTTGCATCTTCCGGGACAAGTAGCATCTTACGAGACAACTGATTCTTCCGGAGAACCTACAGTTCTTCCAGGTCTTGATTTCTATCAAAACAATGTTTTCCAGGACAACTTCTACCGAAACAAGTGTACTTAGCCATTTTGCAGTTCCAGGGGTAATATTCCTTACAATCTCCGCTTAAGATGATGCTACCAAAAACATGTTGACTTCCAATATATATTGACTAGAAAAAATATGTACATATATGCAATACACCCCATAAGCCCTCTCATTTAAGCTTTGTCTTCATCTGGTATGCACTTCGCTTGTATGCAACAGTTACGGGATCAAAGTTGCGCAAAACTTTAGGAGTTTTCCAATCTATATCACTCCATTCAGCTCTGTCTATAAGGGTTCAATGCTTGGAAAACGGTCCATTAGTCTTATAGACATAATACACCCTTTCTTCTTTGTTTGTAACTCAGTGAGTGATATAGCAGTATCAATTGGTTGGTATAGCATCAGATGGAATTTCGTTGTCTGGTCTCTCAGCTCCTAGAATCATCTAGATTCTCAAATAAAGAACATGCTCCTGAGAACTAAGATCAGTCTTTTCTTGAGCAAGAGAAAATAAATCAGATAGTTCCTCTTCACTAAAATTCATAATTGCTTCCTCTCTAGTGTAGATGAGAGTCTCAATCTAATTAGTTATGAATTTGTATCTATTTGAATCCACATCATACTCCCATTGTACGATGGATCTTCTAACTTATTCTTCCTCTACTTTGGGGTTCCTCTTTATCTGAATCTGAGTTAGAGGTGATCATTGTTTTGCTTCTCCTGGCCATAGTCTTCTTTCTGCCAGAGAAGAATGGTGATGTAATTGGATCAAAGGATGGCTTAAATGGTTTGGCTGGCTTTTTGGGAGGTGATGGTGGTGATTTTGGTTGTGGAAGAATATGTTGTTGTGTGGTTTGTGAAGTTGGAACATGTGAAGTGGGTGTTCTAATTGGTTTAGGAAGAATGTGACTTGATTTAGGGATGGATGGCTCTATAGGAGTGGAGTTCTCAACATAATATTTTGGGTTTGTTGACTTGGTCGGTTTATGTCTATTTGAAGGAGGTGGCTTGGCTTTAGAGGTTCTAGGAGGATTTCTCCTTTTAGTTTGAGATTATGGAAGTTGTAAATTTAGGGTAGGAGTAGAAATGGTGGATTGAGAGGAAGAAAGGTTAAAGCTTTTGAACACACCTGGATGTTAAAGAGTACAAGTGGCTTCTGCAATTCTAACATGCTTCTTCCTTAGCTCATCATACTTGAGCCTCAAGGTATATAGGGAGCATCCATTACCATGTATGTGGTGTTTACTTATCATATCAATGAAGTACCTTCTCAGGATTAGCTTCTCCTCTTCCTTGGTCAATTTCCTTCTCCTTCTAGCTTTAAGCTCAGCTTCCATTCTTTCCAAATCCACTTCCTCATCCTCCTTAATCAACTCCTCGAGTTCCCTGGATGATTGCTCCTCAAGAATCTTATCCATCCAACTGTAGAGTTCCTTAGCTTTCATGGTGTTTAATTGTTCCATTGGAACCCATTCTCTTGCAGCTATGACCTTCTTCCATTCTTTAAGCAACATGGCATTCTCAAGACAGTCATTCAACTTGATCTTTTTTTATCACCCTCTAACTTTTTAGCATATCTCTCCACTAGTTTCTGAACCCCATTGACATTGTCCTTCTCATTTTTTTTTTATTAATTCTTAGCCTGGATGCCCGTATGGGTTCATGTATGGTGGTGGCGGGTAGAATGGTGGCATTTGGTATTCTGAGAAGCTTCGGCGAAACTGTTCAGTGCTGACTGTGGCACTTGAGGGTGTCGTCACAGTCGTGTTCGAGAGTGTGCCTAAGGGTCCTGAGCTTGGTTGAGTCGGCCCTAATGTTCCGCCTGATGAATGTAGTAAAGTGTCGGTTGTCACTGTGGTGCTGTCGGTTTGGACCGTTGTTAGCCCTCTTCCTGCTGTTGAGCCTAGGACGGGGCCTTCATCTTCGTATGACAGCTGAAGGCAGACTCCTTTCGACTTCTCGGCTGCCACGTAGCCTCTGATCATGACCTGTCGCAGAGGTATGAGTTTCTACTAACCATCTCTGGGGTGACGCTTAGTACCCCCAGTACTAGCTTCTCCTGCGTAATTCTTCGCAGACTGCTTATCACTTGGGGGGGGGGGGGGGGAGAAACCATTAGTGTTTTCCTCCAGTCGTTCTATAGAATTGTCAGTCGTTGTTGCTATTGGAGATACCGTACGGATGGCGCCAATGTAGAATCAAGCTACCAAAGATGACTAGATAGGTAAGAACCTAGGACGAGTTATCTTAGCAATCGGAGTACAGGGGGTTGAGTCTGAGTCTTCTGGTGAGCAGTCGACTAGGTTGCTTGAGACTTGAAATGAGACCTACAAAACAGAAGCGTCGTTGTTCTTTGGGAGCATGACAGGGTGTCATGCGACCAAGCTTTGGCGTGAGAATAAGTATGCGTTTTGAAAGATTAAGTATAATCAGATGAGAGAGAGCGCGTTGAATGAGAATTTACCTGGTGGTTGAGGGGTATTTATAACCCTCAATATTTGTCATTTACTATAGTTAATGTGATGATCCCAAAGTAGCATGTTGCAGGTCTGTCATCCGAATTGTGCCAAAGAGTCACAATAGTCGTTTTGGGTAATTGCCTCGAGCATTGTCTCAGGTTGAGTCTCGGAGAACCAGCCTGTGTGTGCAAGCATTGGTATGTAGTGTCCGTGTGGTTAGTCGACCTGTTGGGGGTCGATCCAAGTGCCTTGTGGTTAGTCGATCCATTAATGAGGTTCGATCTATACTTGGGATAAGGTCGGTCGACCTGCTGGGAGTCGACCCAAGTACCTTGTGGTTAGTCGATCCATTGGGGTTTGACCTACACTTAGGATGTGGTCGGTCGACTTGTCTGTCTGAGGTTGTGTGTCCGGAGCATGTATGCATGTGACGTCATTTGAACCGCATACGTCATCATATGGTTTTTTTCAATATATACTTGATTGGAGAATATAAGAAAATGTTAAGAATAGTACATACAACACAAATACTGAGAATTATTCATCAAGGTAAATTACATTGATCCAAATAACAAGCGAGTGAAAAGTATAAAAGAGGATACGTATTATCTTGTGTATACATGTAACCACATGTATTCGGATTCGATTTAATGGCGCAAGTATGGACAAGGAGGTGGCAACATTGGCGGTCCATACGGCATACATATAATGGATTCATGATGTTTATTTTTGGGTTCTTATAGGGACACCCCCTTTTTTCTTAATACACCACCCTAAAACGTGAAGGATAGGACTATCCCTCACGTATAGTGGGGGTGTAAAAATAAATTCTCACGTTTAGTTCCATCCTTCACCCCTTAAAACAGCAAGTCCAGTTAACTGACAGAGTTTGTCAGAAGTTTTTTATCCTTCACGTAAATGCTCACGTTTAGAGCCATCCTTCAACCCTCAAAACAACAAATGCTCACGTTTAGGTCCATCCTTCACCCCATAAATATATAACTTAAAAATTATAACATACTTTTAAGTTATAAACTTATTGCTCTATGATACATACTAAA
This sequence comes from Deinandra increscens subsp. villosa, assembly GCA_039602395.1. Lineage (NCBI taxonomy): Eukaryota > Viridiplantae > Streptophyta > Magnoliopsida > Asterales > Asteraceae > Deinandra > Deinandra increscens. The sequence goes on from JBCNJP010000020.1 coordinate 12,698,253, forward strand.
ATTACAATAAAATAATAAACGCGTGTAAGACATGAGTTAGTCGGATAGTTATTTAATAAAAAATATTTAATCACCAGGTTTCTACTATTCACCGTTGGTTCAAATTGCACATGCACATGCTGTGTATATTTGAATTTCATATGTAAAATTAATAATTTTCCCACTTTTGGCTACATGAAAATAAGTGTATTGACTTGATTTTATATCTAAAAAGAATTATCAAAACTGATTATGTAATCGTCTACTTGCATGTGAAAATTATAGTGGATTACACAACTTAAAAAAATGTATAAATTTTGTAAGCACAGTGTAACATGAGTGTGGGTCTAATTAAAAGAAATAATAAATTCAAAAAATATACGTGTGGGTCTACTTTTAATTTTTGTATGTTTTGGTTACCACTTTTTATATGTTTTTGGATTTTGTTAAATATCTAATTTATAGAAAAATACTAAAAATTTTAATTTTGATTTTTGACCTAACCTTCACGTATAGGGCCATACGTGAGGGTTCTTAGACATCCCCCCGACATCCCCTGACGTCTCCTGACGTTGTACTATCATGCTCTGACAAATATACGTGAAGGAGAGGTTTATCCTTCACCCTTAACTCTGTATACGTGAAGGAGAGGGAGAAGAGCAAGCTATTTTATTTTGGCACCCCTCCTATACGTGAAGGAGAGCTCTATCCTTCACGTATAGGGCTGGTGTATTGAAAAAAAGGGGGGGTGTCCCTAAGAAACCCCTTATTTTTTCCATCTTCTGCTATTTTCTCGGCCTTTTCTGCTCTTTCCGTTGCTGATTTTGCTTCAGCTTTGGCTGATTCTGCTTCTCTCTTGTAGTCATCCCTTTCCT
>JBCNJP010000020.1:12699606-12732175 GCA_039602395.1 Deinandra increscens subsp. villosa
ACAAATCAGTCCCAATTTTACCATCAAAACACATCCATCAAAATTTGAAAGCCAAAACCATCATCACCATCATCATTTAAAATTGTTCCGGCGGCCGGAAGGCATGGCCGCCGCCGGAAATCGCTAAAACCGTCGCAAAACGACCACCAAGACAATGACCGAAACAGGCTCAGATCTATTAAGAATGATCATCACTGCCATAGATGAAAGCGTCCAAAAACATAAATCCATTTGTAAAACATGAAGTAGGCTCAGATCTGTGAAGAACGATCATCATAGCCCAAGTTATTGATATAGGAACAGCCAGAGTCAACCGGGTTGACTCAACACCAAGTTAACTCAGAATACTCCCAAATCAGTCCCAATTTTACCATCAAAACACATCCATCAAAATTTGAAAGCCAAAACCATCATCAGTTCATGACCATCATCATTTAAAGCTGTTCCGGCGGCCGGAAGCCATGGCGGCCGCCGGAAGTCCCTAAAACCGCCACAAAACGACCACCAAGACAATCATTTATAGTCTCCGATCTACACATGCATGTTAAAATCGGTGTATAAGGAGCAAAAAAAAAAGACGTCGTTAACTCAACGCCGACGCAACGACATCATCGGAGCATCGACGGCAGGAACGACGACCTTCTAAGGTCATCAGAAAGACCGGGCTCAAACCGACGACGGCGACAACACTTTGAAAAAGCAAACAACCCAGATCCGACAAAGTGAAATCGCAGGAAAATATACACATCTGTCAATAGGAACCAGATCTTAAGAAAACCCAACGGAGACAACACTTTGAAAAAGCAACAGATGTGTAGCAGCTAAAGGTTAAATAACCTAAAAGAACCATCCAAATTAACCTCCAAATCGAAGTGAAAAGTCTACATCATGAAAGGATGGAAAACCAGATCGTCATCGCCAAAGAGGCTCTGATCATAAATCAGTCATAAGCCGACGACAACTAAGATGAACACCGGCACGCCACCGATAACATCATCAATCTCACAAATCACCAAAAGTAAATCTTATTCGCCAACAACACCAAGGGCCGTCAACAGATCTGAAACAACCTCCCAAAAAAACCGAAAACTTGCCATCAACGATTCGAAAATTCTCCACCATCCTACAGGTTCGTCACTTCAACGTTACAACAGCCTTCGAAGAAAGGCAACCGGAGTTACAAACGGAGCAACTGATTGTTGCATCAACGTTAGGAAATCCGAAGGTCGTAAACGGAGCGACAAAACTAAGATAGAGAGTGATGTTAGGAGATAGAGAGTAAAATCGGAGACGGCCAGATCGGAGATGGGGAGATCGGAGACAGCGAGAGAGAAATACAGTCGGTCGGTGGCGGTGATGAGAGAGAGAGAGCATATATGCTTGTGTAAGAAATTTGAGAGAAGTAATAATGATCTTGCTTTTCCACCGCCCATCTCATCAAATAAGAAAGAAACATGTAGCTTAGCCAGCAAGCACAATCCAAAACACGTGTCTCAAATGGTCCAACTAAAAAAAAACGTATGGCAAAACTTTAGGGACTGAAATTGTCAAAACCACAAAGTCTTGTGGCCAGACTATGAGAAACTAAAAGTTTCCTATTCACCTTCAATTTCCTTTGTATATTTATATAATAATCAAAATCAGACTATTTTATAAAATAAGTTGTTGTTACAAAACAAATACTTTAAAAGCCCAATTTGTTGTTTTGTTATTGCTCGTGTGATGGCCTACGTGGCTTTCTTCCATGGCGTGAAACCAGCCCTCCCTCTCGTGAAATATTGGTGTGAAGATTTTTCGTGGAATTATCCACACCAACTTTGTTGCGTGATAAAGGAACCATGGGGTTGACTATCCAATAAAAGTATGTCACCTCACATCTCTTTTAAATATATTATTAAATTTAAATATTTATTTAAGCTAAAAAAATTAATAAAATAACAGCACCACACCACACCATCACCCATGTATACCACACTTCATGTTAAAATATAGTGTTATCCAGTCATCGTCTACATGGCATGATAACACCAAGTTATCACACCAACTCAACAAGTATACCACATGCCCCTAGGGTGCTAAGTTCCAACTTGGTTGACTTCAATGGTTAGAGATTCATTTTTGGTTTTTGTTACGAGGTTGTAATTATTATTATTATTTTTAGGGTTATTGGTTTGTATTAATCCCAACTATAACGTATTGGCCGATAACACTCCCAACTTTACTACTTCCATCTGCCACCACGAACTATCATCATATTTTCTTCCATCACTCCCCCGTTAAATTTACTTAACCCCGTTTAAAAAAGCCTACGTGGCAACGACGTGGCAGAAATTTTAAATGAAATAAAAAAAGCCACCGTATTGAACCATTTTATTTAGCCCCTCCTAACAATGAACCCTAATTTCTAAATCCCTTTCCCCCATCATCATCTTCAACAAAAACCCGTTTCCCCCATCATCGTCTTCAACAAATGAGCCGTTCCTCATCATATGGTTCTACAGGCGAGTCAAAATGTCAACTTATAAATATTGATATCAGCGGAAGCCTCTATTGCCACCATGATTTGCCTAATGTTCGTCGAGTTGCTGGAAGGAATAGTGCTCGAATGGGAGATGAGTTTTTTATGGGTGTCCTCTATGGCCGGTATTTTATTCTTGTTCCTGATTCTTTCTTGATCTATTAAACTTGTAAAGTTTAAACCTTTTCTTGTTTCTCTTTTTTTTAATTTTCAGATTAGGCATTGCAGTTTATTCATTTGGAAAATCGAGTTTGGCAAAATTTGGAAAAGGGAAGATCTAATGCGTATAGAGTGTTTGCAGCAGGAGTTAAAGAAACTAAAAGATGAGATTCGAATGAATAATTCAAAGTGGAAGATTGAGTTCAAATCAATTTGTTTTATGGTTCTTGTACTAATTGTTTTGTGGAATCTATTTGCTTGAGTCTATGTATGAAACTCAGTTTGTATCAAAGTAATGTATGAAAATCGTGTGGTGGAATGTAATGCTTATTTTAGTAATGGAGTGGTTATCATTTTGTATCATATTTGACAAAAATGAGTGAATAAGTGCATACCAATTTTACTTCCTATCATATTTGACCAAAATGAGTCAATAATTGCATACCAAATATACCAAACACTTCCTGTCATATTTGAGAGTATACGAAATGCATATTTGAGAATATCATTACTTGACCAAATAAGACGAAATGGTTCCTGTTGCTACTGTCAAAACAAAACAAAAAAGACCTAATGGTTCCTGATGCTGCTACACTCATCTAGACAAAAGGGAAGTAAAAAAAGACCACAAGTTGCTACATAATTTACCACAAGCTGCTGCTATTATAAAAAAAATACCACAAGATGTTGCTGCTACTGTCATGCAAAAAATATCCAAAATATCCAAAACATCCAAAAAAAGCCGCAAGCTTACTGTTGTTGCTGTTGTCACATACCATTAACAAAATAAGCCATTAAAATGATTAAAATGGTTCACATACCATTACAAAATAAACCAAAAGAAACCACAAATGGTTCAAAGTGCTAACCATTACATCAGATTATCAAAAAACCAACCTAAACCATAAAAAGAGAACACATTGATAAACTTTTTGACTAAGATCTACCCCTACCCCTACCTCTACCCCTACTTACACTTGTTGCATCCTGAGTATTAACTCCACTTGGTGCATCCTGAGTATTAGCTCCACTTGTTGCACCCTGAGTATTCGTATTCTTTGGCCTCCCTCTACCCCTTTGAGTTCCAACTGCAGTTGAAGATGATTGAGCCATGGATGGGCATTTTCTTTTATTGTGATCCTTGCCTTTGCAAACACATAAAGTCATTTGAACACCATGTTTTGTAAGTTTACCCGGTTTTTTTGGATCTTCATGGGGATCTCTTTTTCTGTTTTTCTTGGGCCTTCCAGGAGTAGCCTTGATAGGAGGTGGGTTCAAAGGCTTGGTGATGCTATGTGTAACATTTCGGGTTTCCGATTTGTCATATCCAACCCGAATTCATGTAATCAATACCGTGATCGATAATAAATGAAGAGTTATGTTCTCCATGGTGTTTTACACCTCATTTGATGTGATTTGATTCGTTATTATGATTATTGAGTTGATTTGTGCTTATTTCGGATTTTACGCGAACACGTCACCAATAAAGTTTAACCGGGAATTCAAGCAATCCAAGCATGTACGAGACTTTTATGTGATACTAGTTAAGCATACAAGTGAATACAAGCGAGGATGTGCAAGGATTTGAGGTTTAGAACGAAAACGGTGAACGTTCGGTAAATCCCGCGCGATTTCGATTTTAACCGGGAGATCACGTTTTCAAGTATCGTATATCATATTTGTCATATTTATGAGTCTTATAGTCACTTATGATCACACATGATATTACGAGTCATCACACACTTGATCAAGTCACAAATCGTAGGTGAATTGCTTAAAAGTGATATGTACGGCAAAACCGACCAAAATTACATGTTTTGTCCTAATTTATGCATACATTAGTGTTACGTGACATATTTGTTATCATTTTGAGTGGATTTAATGTGATGAACATGATGGGACCATTATTTGGGTGATTTGGGAGAAAACGGGACTCGAAAACACCAAAAAACGAAGAACCGCAAGCCCCCGTAACAGCAAAGCAGCATAATGATTGTCCGGGGAGGCTCGAGGCGTATCTCCTGGAGCTCCCACATGTAGTAGGCGATACGCCTAGTGCATGGTTTCCAGCAAAACCCTAATTAGCTCCCTATTTAAGCATCATTAGCCTCCATGCTCTCCACTTTCAGTCCCCATCAGCTCTTAAACGTCCCAAAACCCCTGGAAACCCTCTAAACAAGTCCTAATACCATATTTGAAGATTGAAGCTTGAAGATTGAAGCTTAGATCATCCCTCTTCACCCATCTTTTTCATCTTTTCGGTTTACCGGTAAGATTGATCCTCATCCCATTATATCAAGATCTGACCTTTATGACTTCTTAAGGCTAGATCTATGTTCTAAATCATCTATTCTTCTAGATCTATTGTTTTCTTGGCCCAAGATTGGAACTTTATTGTGTTTTTGGCTTGGATCTATGATTATGCATGCTTCTATGGTATAGATCTAGGGTTTCATGCATCAAAGACTTGATTTTTATGTTGGAAATTGATTAGATCTGATCTTGCATGCTCTTATGTACTAAGATTCATGTCATATGTCATCAAGGTTGCACCTTTATGTTAGATCTAGGATAGATCTAGGTATTACATGTGATTTTGGGCTAGATCTAGGGATTTTCTCATCAAGATTCCATATTTATGTTTTAAATGAACTTGATTTACCTCATGAATGATGTTTAGGACCAGATCTATGTGATATGATCATCAAGGTTGGGTTTTACATGATAAAATGACTAGATCTCAACATGTGAGTCATCTAGGGTTAGAAATGTGTGTCATAAACCTCAAGATGAGATTTTTACCTCCTAATATGTTTAGATCTATAACTTTCTTGGCATGTGAAGTTAGAACTGTATGTAAAGCCATTAAATCATGAACTTTTATGTGTTTAAATGATAAGATCCACTCATGCATGCTCAATAAGGTTTGTTTTGTGATCAAAAGTCGATTATTATGCTAGATTTGACTAGGTTCATGCTAGACTTGGCTAGGCTCATGCTAGATTCAAGTAGATCTATAAAATCTATAATAGGTTATGTTAGATCTGGTCATATATGATAAACATTTGAATTACCTTGAATTATTATCATGAGAATTGACTTTTGTTGACTTTTGTTTACCTAGTTTGACTTCCATGCTAGTTTGCTAGATTAGGACCATTCAACCTTATTTAGGGCATAGACTTAAACCTAAACTAAGCCCGTACACTATCACTTGAGTAAAACACCAATGAGTCGTGAGTTAGTCGTGTCGTGTCGTGTCGTGTTAAGTCACGGTTATCACTTTACTCACTTATCTATTTATTTTTGGCTCAATCTCGATCAATCATCAAGGTGATCTCCGGACGTGATTTTCGCACATCGCTATTCTTCTCGATTCACATGTGAGGTGAGTATCATAGCCCCTTTTCTTTTAAGTTTTGGGATGCAACATGTACCGTATCCAAATCATGTTCTTGAACTTTATTTTTCAAAACCGCATGCGAGTAATGTGTTAGATCTATGTGCCTAGTATACATGAAGTTGATTGATCATTGCTATGGATTGTGTTCAGTGGCGAACCCTAAAAAAATGTTCATGGGGGTCGGAAATTTTAAGAGTACTTGTATTATCTATCTCTAAATGTTAATTTTTTCGGACCTATTCATACCGAATCGAGTCGGGTTACATGATAAAGAAATAAAATTCCTATTCTTTCTCCTTTCTTCCATGCTTTGTGGCGGAATCAAAAACTCACTAATCACTAGAGCCCCAGAGGATTGTAAATGATTATTTTGATATCTTAGGGCGGGCGATATGAGCCTCGGCTAGTTGGGCACCGCCGTCACGACATGTGGCTACACTACCGTTGCAGCTACTTCTTGCATCTTCTAGTAGTCGGGAGTGGGTGAAAGGAAGTCGTGGGTTTGAGGATTAGGTGAGAGCAAAGGGGAAAATTTTTACATGTGGGGCAGCCTATTATGTGGGACCATTGAGTAAAAATTTATTTAGAAAAAATTAACTCTACTACATTTTTTACACACTTCAGCTTGTCTATTACATTTTTATATCTTTATGCTATATTTGTTTTATTTTTCTTACGTAACACAATCCTATTAGCTATAAGTATTACCTTCTACCTTCACATCCTCCGTAAATAAATAGAAAAAATAAACAAAATAAATTAACTATATAATAAATGAATTAACTAAATATAAATATAATATGAAAAGTAGATTATATTAAAATTATTTTAACAGAAATTAGATTAAAATTTTACTTTGAGTTTTTATAGTTGTTACTTTACATATTTTATACCTAAAAGAAAAAAAAGAGAAGTTTTCCCCAAACGACAAAAAAAATTTAACATAATAATAACTATTAAGTTTTAGATTGTAAAGTTTGAGATGATAGATAACAGGTGCCAGAGAGAATGCAGGTACATTTTACATTGAAAAATGGGTTTTATGGTTAATATAAAAATATGTAAAAGTATCCATCGTCTTCTTCATGTATCATCTTCACCATTTCAGTCTCTCTGTAAATCCTTTTGGCCCTTTAAGCTTTGGATCAGTTGAAACTTTTTTCTGGTAAATACTCTTCTTTTATATTATGGGGGTCGGTCATAAGATTTCTTGGGGGTCGGTTGAGATCAAATCATATATATAGCATTAAAAATGAAAAATTCATGGGTGTCGGTCGAACCCCATCGGGAGAGCTTAGGTCCGCCACTGATTGTGTTGTGTGTGTTGTATTTACGTGTTGCTCATGTTCATGTTCATGTTCATAGACGTATTCCCATTAACTTATTTGAGCCGGGGTTATTCCGTTGGTCTGAAACCCACTTGGCCTGCCTCACGTGTGGCGCCTTGTGATTGAAAGCCTAAATGCCGAGGGCTTGGGTTACGTCAACCCCCATGTGCTATGTTTCACTTCTGGTTTACTATACTTGTGTTCATGGTTTAACATATAATCGCATGTTGTACTATTTATCACGTACATATCTAAACCTATAATTACTCACCAACTCTTGTAGTTGACCGTAAGTTCTACATGTTGCAGGTGTTGCTATTTGATCTTGTTATCGATGCCTTAGGATTATCCATGGGACTTAGTAGACCTTTTTAATAAAACTAGAACTTTTATGAGATGTATGGACTCGATGTTTTGTGACATGTTTATGTTTGACTTTGTTGGTTGTTTAATGAATATTGGCATGATCAAATATAACAACTTTAATAGTGTTGTGAGCATCTGGACAATCTTAGCGCCCCGACGTAAATTCTGCCGTCGATTGGGGTGTTACAGAGTGGTAACAGAGCCACGGCTATAGGGATCTAGGTTATTAGAAACGGTTTGACCTAGACTATTGCCTTAGGCGCCCTGCATGAGAACCTCATGCCTTGCATGCTTAGTTAAATTTATATGTCCATTATATGCTCTTAATTGTTCCTATTTTCAATCAATGCCTCGAGTCTCGTTGGTCGATAAACACATGCACAAGTCACTACGGCTTCCTAGCCTCTTCCTTAGAAAATGTTGCATTACGTACCATTTAGGAAAAATGTATTTTCTCAATTTTCAACTCCCATCAGATTTAGGGTTTTGGAGGTAAACATGTAGTAACTGGAAGGTGGATATGCCGGTAGTCGGGGTCTCTGTCTAGAAAAGCATTGCGCATAAACCCAATCAACCGCTGGGCCCGAACGCTCACATGGGACGCCTCGACGAGAGTTTTAAAACCTATTAGGCCAAAGCATGTTTTACCACTAGGGCATGAAACTGATTAGTCTCGGTTGTAGCCTCTCAATCGGGAGGTGAGAACCACTCCGATATGATTTATCTCAATTACTCGATTTTGTGATTTTTGTGCGGTTATGTTTAAAATGATTTTTTGGAACTATGTTGATCCGAGTCACGCGACGTGATTCACTAGCTAGCACACATACACATATGTATATACATCTATTTGTGTTCAAAACATCATGAACTCTAAATATGTTTATCGATCACATCATTATCTAATCCCTAACCTTCGTTTCTCTCCTTCTTAGAATGTCAATTCATTTCAAAGGGCGCCGTAAGGGCGATAGTGGCCGGAAAATGGCCTCGGTTATCGCAAAACAAATGGCCGAGGTCCTCCCTAATATCGTGGTTTAGATACAACAGGGCCTAAATGCCAACCCTGCCAATGCCAATGCTGCTGCTGTTTCAGCTTGTACCTTCAAGCACTTCAACTCATGTAAGCCTCCTAAATTCAAGGGCACCGAGGGTCCTATTGGGCTACTTCAATGGTTTGAAGGGATGGAGAATACTTTTATCAACAGTGACTGTCCTGATGAGCTGAAAGTCACTCGCGCCACCAGCACCCTGATCAAAAAATCCCTTACTTGGTGGAACGGAGAAAAAAGGATGCGTGGGTCAGATGAAACCCTAGCTTTATCTTGGGACGAACTCAAAGAAATCATGAGGGAAAAATACTGTCCTCGCAGCGATTTAAAGAAACTTGAGGATGAATTTCGAGCACCGAAACAATACAGTGGGGAAAATCAAGAGTATACAGACCGCTTCTATGAACTGAAAATCTTGGTGCCTGAAATCGTTCAACCTGAAATCCGAGCTATTGAGGCTTATGCTGGTGGGTTACCTGAGCAGATTCAGGATTCTATTTGGGCCAGCAATCCTGTGACACTCGACAGTGTTGTTCGCCTCGCTGCTCGTCTGACTGATAAACATGTCAAGGCGGGTAATCTGAAAAGGAGGGGATCAAAGAAGGATTCGAGCACTGAAAACACAAAGTCCGCTATTGAGAAAGAATTCAAAACTGAGTCTTCTACTGGTAAAAGTAACAAAAAGAAGAGTAAGGGGCGAAACTTTGCGGTGACTGCTACTCCTACAGCGCCTGCTGTAGCTCCTATTCCTGCTGTTCCTGTGGCCCAGTGGGCTCTAATGGCCCTCCTCCCAAGAAGTAATATATTGGGCATCATCCTTTATGTGCTAGGTGCAACCGCCACCACCCGACCCATCTCCCTTGTTGGCAATGCACTACTTGTGGACTGCTTGGCCATAACGCCAACAACTGTCGTCGTGCTGGTCAGGCCCAACCTTTGGGGACTCAGCCCATGGCCTAATATCCGGCCCAATCTCATATAGCCCAAGCTCCAAAAGTTCAAGTTAGGGCTTGCTACAATTGTGGTCCACTACCCACCTTCGCAATGCATGCCTCGCCCCTCGCTGTGGTGAATCAGCCTGCTGCAAATGCCGCCTTTGGTGCCCCTGCTCGTGCTTTCAACATCAATGCGAATCAGTTCGAGTTTTATTTACTCCTTATATCTTATTGATCTCTATCATTCATTATCATTAACACTAACATGGTTGGTCAATGCTAATCAGGCTCAGGCGAACCAGGAAGTGGTCAATGGTACGTTCCTTATCAATAATCGTTATGCATCCATATTGTTTGATTCCGGTGCGGACCGTAGCTTTGTGTCATTAGATTTTGAGCCCTTACTTGCTTCTCCCCGTATTATGCTTGACTCCCCATTATCTGTTGAAATTGTGTTGATCTCGACTCGGTGATTTGCGACTACAAGTTGGACTTCAAGGGTCATATTTTTCCTATCGATCTCATTCCTATGCCTCTCGGGAGCTTTGATGTCATCAATGCGATAAGATCATTCGTATTCCTCGTCTGGGATGGTCAGCTTCTGTTGATCCATGGCGATAAACCATCCGGTGGGCTTAAGCTAATGTCATGCACTAAAGCCCATAAGTACTTACGCAAGGATTATCCGGCATTCCTGGCACATACTATGGAGGTTTGAGATAAAGAAATGGGAATTGAAGACATCCCGGTCGTGCGAGACTTTCCTGAAGTGTTTCCCGATGATATAGCGGGTCTTCCTCCCGTTCGCCAAGTGGACTTCCGTATTGATCTCATTCCGGGTGCCACTCTTGTTGCAAAGTCGCCTTATCGCCTCGCACCCTTGGAAATGCAAGAGTTGGCTAAACAACTCCAAGAGCTTTCCGATAAAGGGTTCATTCGTCTGAGTTCTTCTCCTTGGGGAGCACCTATTCTGTTTGTTAAGAAAAAGGATGGCTCTCTTCGCATGTGTATCGATTATCGTGAGCTCAATAAACTCACTATCAATAATCGTTATCCTCTGTCTCGTATTGATGATCTTTTCGATCAGCTTCAGGGTGCTTCTTGTTTTTCAAAGATCGACATTCGTTCCGGTTATCATCAGCTTCGGGTCACGGAGGAGGATGTTCATGAAACCGCTTTCCGCACCCGTTATGGCCATTTTAAGTTCACCGTGATGCCCTTCGGTTTGACAAACGCTCCTGTTACATTCATGGACCTCATGAATCGCGTTTGCAAACCCTATCTTGATAAATTCATAATTGTATTCATTGATAATATTCTGATCTACTCCATGTCAAAGGAAGAACATGGAACCCACTTACGTCTTATGTTGGAGCTTCTGAAGAAAGAACAGCTTTACGCCAAAATTCTCTAAATGTGAATTTTGGCTAAACGAGGTTCAATTTTTGGGTCATATCATTAACGATAAGGGCATTCACGTCGATCCTGCTAAGATCGAGGCCGTTAAGAGTTGGTGTACCCCTACATCGCCAACTGAAGTCCGCTCGTTTCTTGGATTAGCGGGCTATTATCAGCGCTTCATTGCTAATTTCTCTCGCATAGTCGTGCCTCTTACTGCTTTGACCCAGAAAAGCCAACCATTCGAGTGGGGTCCTGCTCAGGAAAACGCTTTTCAGACACTTAAGCAAATTTTTTGTGAGGCTCCTATACTCACACTTCCTGATGGGACGTATGATTTTGTGGTGTATTGCGACGCATCTCATCAAGGCCTTGGTTGTGTTCTCATGCAATGGGGAAAAGTAATCGCATACGGATCAAGGAAACTTAAGAAGCATGAAAAGAACTACATGACGCATGACCTCGAGCTTGGTGCGGTCGTGTTTGCTCTAAAAATTTGGAGGCATTACCTTTACGGTACCGAGTGTGTGGTTTATACCGATCACAAAAGCCTCCAACATATCTTCGATCAAAGAGATCTCAACATGCGCCAACGTCGATGGATCGAACTCTTAAATGAGTACGACTGCGAGATTCGTTATCATCCTGGGAAGGCGAATGTAGTGGCTGATGCCTTAAGTCGAAAAGAGCATCTCAAGTTGGTTCTATTCCAGAGTTCCCATCATATGACCAATCTCAAAGCTCGCATTCTGGTAGCTCAACGCGCATCGGTTGATGAGGGCAATTTGCATAATGAATTATCTTGTGGTGCTGAACTTCAATTTGAGACCAAGTCTGATCGTCTTCTTTATTTCTTGGATCGTCTCTGGATTCCCGATCGAGACGATCTTCGGGCGATTATCATGAACGAGGCGCATAAGTCTCGTTATTCCATTCACCCTGGATCTGATAAGATGTATCTTGATCTACGTAAGCTCTATTGGTGGCCCGGCATGAAGAAAGACATAGCGCTTTATGTGGCGAAACGCCTTACTTGTTCCAAAGTCAAGGCCGAGCACCATCGACATGCCAGACTACTTGAGCAGCCTTTGATTCCCGTGTGGAAATGGGAGAACATCCCAATGGACTTCATTACAAAACTTCCGCGAACTTCTAAGGGATGTGATACTTTATGGGTTATCGTTGACCGTTTATCCAAATGTGCTCATTTCCTCCCGATCATGGAGATCGATGGAGCCCCGATATTGGCTCAAATCTTCCTTAAGGAGATTGTGTGTCGCCATGGCACTCCTTTGAGTATTATCTCTGATCGCGATAGTCGTTTTATGTCGCATTTTTGGCAGTCCCTCCATGCTTCTTTAGGGACTCAGCTAGATTACAACACTGCTTACCATCCTCAGACTGATAGTCAATCCGAGCGCACCATTCAGACTCTTGAGGACATGCTTCGGGAATCTATCATTGATTATGGTGGGTGTTGGAGTTCATTTTTGCCCTTGATCGAGTTCTCCTACAATAATGGTTATCATTCAAGCATCGGGATGGCTCCATTCAAGGCTCTCTATGGCCGCAAATGTCGTTCCCCTATTTGTTGGTCTGAGGTCGGTGAATCTCAAATCACTGATCCTGAGTTGATTAAGGAAACGACCGATAAAATTTCCTAGATTCGTGATCATCTTCTTGCTGCTAGGAGTCGTCAGAAAAGTTATGCTGATAAACGACGTAGACCCCTTGAGTTTGAAGAGGGCGACCTTGTCCTCCTAAAGGTATCTCCTTGGAAAGGCGTCTTCAGATTTGGTAAAAAGGGGAAACTAGCACCTCGATTTGTCGGCCCGTCTAAAATTTTTGAGAAGGTCGGTAAGATGGCCTATGTACTTGATCTTCCCCCTGAGCTGGCTAATCTCCACCCTACATTCCATGTTTCGAACCTTCGTAAATGTTTGGCTGATGAGAATCTTCAAGTTCCACTTGAGGATATTCGGATTGACGAGTCTTTGCATTTTTTTGAGAGACCCGTTGAGATCATGGACCGTGAAATCAAGAAGCTCAAGCGTAGCCGCATCCCGATTGTTAAGGTTCGTTGGGAGTCTAAGCGTGGACCGGAGTTCACTTGGGAGCATGAGGATCAGATGAAAGCTAAATATCCGCAGCTGTTCGCTTAGTTTTTTTTCTCTTGTGTTGTTCCAAAAGTAGGGGAGACTGTAACATTTCGGGTTTCCGATTTGTCAGATCCAACCCGAATTCATGTAATCAATACCGTGATCGATAATAAATGAAGGGTTATGTTCTCTATGGTGTTTTACACCTCATTTGATGTGATTTGATTCGTTATTCTGATTATTGAGTTGATTTGTGCTTATTTCGGATTTTACGCGAACACGTCACCAATAACGTTTAACCGCGAATTCAAGCAATCCAAGCATGTACGAGACTTGTATGTGATACTAGTTAAGCATACAAGTGAATACAAGCGAGGATGTGCAAGGATTTGAAGTTTAGAACGAAAACGGTGAACGTTCGGTAAATCCCGCGCGATTTCGGTTTTAACCGGGAGATCACGTTTTCAATTTAATAAAACTAAAATAAGTTCAAGATTAACCCAACATCATTCTCTGTTAAATATTAATGATTTTAAATAATTAAATATCAAACTCATACCCACTTTCTTCCTTCGCTTTTGATACTTTTGGGCATCTTGAGTTGGAGGCAGCGGTCATGTAGATCCGGATTTAAAAAGTCATATACGGGAATAGGGTGAGCTCTAGATTGAAAAATGTTGTTTTTATACGTCTAGGGTTTGCTATTCAAAAAGGGCTGGCGGCGCAGCTTTTTGCCCACCTTTCCTACGTATTGATTTAAGTCGTGTATCTTACTTTTCAGCTTTTAATGATATTAGTTAGCATATAGTCATAATTTACTAAAACTTAATAATCATAAAAAAAAAATTCTATTGTATCTTATTTCAAAATGTAATTCAATAATTTTTAAATCTTCATATTCATGTTAATTAGTTTATAACTTTTAAATATTCATTATTATTTTATTTCATTAACATACGAATTTTTATAGAAACTATTATTTAAAATATGTTATTTAACCAACATAATATATTATATGGGTTTCTAAGTTCTAACCTAGTAGGAGTATAAATGGTTTTCTAGTATGTATGTATATGCACCACGCAAGATACGGGTGATTTTTTTTTAAAGAACGAAACTATATAATTTATATACACAGATAGACAAAGAAAATGATGGAATGGACTGGACAGTTGAATGGATACATAGATATCAAAGAAGTTTAATAAAGGTCAACGCATATAAAGTCAATGCTATATGCACCCGGTCTCTTCTATCTTGGGCTCTCTTGGCATAAATCAACATATAAAGATCCATAATTCTGTCTTTTCTAACTAAAGTGTGGTTACTTTTATATGCAAGGTTGATCATAGCTTCAAAAATGATAAAACAAGGTTTCTGTCTTTCGATCATTTTATTATCTATCGTAATCCGCTTCTTATCGGTTTTCGCCAAGCAGTCCATTGTCTATTTCGAGTGTTCGCAACTCTACTTCACCTCGACTGCTTACGACTCAAATGTGAACTTATTATTCACTTCCTTAGTTAGCTCGGCATCCGTATCTAACTTCAACAAATTTGAAATATCCCCACAAAGTGACGTCGTTTATGGCCTCTTTCAGTGTCGAGGTGACCTTAGCTACATTGATTGTAAAGACTGTGTAGAAAACTCAGTGAGTCAACTCAGGAAAACGTGTCCTAAGTCGACAAGTGGGGTCATACAGTTAGAAGGGTGTTTTATAAAATTTGATAACACATCTTTTTTCGGGGTTGAAGACAAGATGGAAATGTTCAAGAGGTGTGGTCCTTCCATTGGTTACAATTCGGATATTCTGACCCGAATAGATGACACGATGGCATATCTAGTTGGTGGGACTGGACAATATTTTCGTGTTGGTGTTTTGGGGAGCGTTCAAGGTATGATGCAGTGTGTATAAGATTTGAATGTAAGCGATTGTGAAGATTGTGTCGTGGAGGCACGTGGGCGGTTAAGATCAGAGTGTGAGACGTCAACTTGGGGAGATATGTACTTAGGAAAATGTTACATACGATATGCTGCTGATGGTGGGTTTCACCCTATAAAGGGTAAGATTGAGCTTGTTCCTTGTGTGTCTATCGTGTTATGGTTATGTGGGTCTATTAATTTTTTTTAGCGACTAAATTACTCCAATCCGTTATAGACGAGGCTCGAACCCTTAATTTTAAGAATAGTCTTCACCACTTTAATTATACGGTTTTTGTGGACATAGAAATTGAGTTGGCGTGTATGATTGCAGGTATTGATGTTGTTAATATTAATGATGATGTTCGTCGTGGTACGAGAAAAAGTAAGAACGTAAAACAGGTTTTTGGCATTGTTGTAGGCGTACTTTTAGCGATTGGTGCTTTGGGCCTTACTCTTACTATTTCCGTAACCAAAATTTTACAAAATAAAAGGTACAACTCTATATATACAATCTTACGAATATATATATTACGTACATATTTTTTATTTTATAAAACTGGTATTGAGAACTTTTGAAAACCATTCTAGGTCATTAATTTTCAAGAGGTGACCATTTAAATTCATGGGGGATTTCCTTATATATAACTGGTGGCTCAGAATGGTTCTCAAAAGTTTTCAAAACCAATTGTTTCTCAAATGATTCTCATATATATATATATATATATAGGGTGAGGTTCATTGTAGACACTTTCGCATGTGAAATAGCTCTTTTTCACATGTGAAAGTTTCTAATTAATGAGAAAAAAGAAAAAAAGAGAAAAGAAAATTAATCACAACCATTAGATCAAGAGATCTAATGGTGAAAAAGGGTGTCTACCTGTCTACACTTATGGGGGTGTCTACAATGAACTTTTCAATATATATATATATATATATATATATATATATATATATATATATTGAAAAGTTCATTGTAGACACCCCCATAAGTGTAGACAGGTAGACACCCTTTTCACCATTAGATCTCTTGATCTAATGGTTGTGATTAATTTTCTTTTCTCTTTTTTTCTTTTTTCTCATTAATTAGAAACTTTCACATGTGAAAAAGAGCTATTTCACATGCGAAAGTGTCTACAATGAACCTCACCCTATATATATATATATATATATATATATATATATATATATATAGGGTGAGGTTCATTGTAGACCCCTTAAAAAAATGTAAACCCCGTAGACCCCTATATTGTTCTATAAAACTCACTAAAAGTTATAAAACTCATTGCAGTTGAGTTTGGTTTTTTTTATGCGATAAGTTTTTAAAAATAAAAAAGAAAACCTAGAAAGTTGTTAGAGACGTTGAAATATAATTGTTGTTAAAAAAAGTTATATTGTTTAATAAAACTCACTAAAAATTATAAAACTCATTGCTGAGTTTTAAAACTCACTATTGTGTTTAAAACTCACTACAACTTATGTTCTATAAAACTCATTAAAAATTATAAAACTCACTACAAATTATAAAACTCACTCTTAAGTTTAAAACTCACTCTTGTGTTTAAAACTCATTGTTTTTTAAACTCAGTGCAACTTTAAAAATCGACGTTCAATAAAACTCACTGAAATTATAATTTCAAATTAAGAAATAAAAAATAAAGAAAAAACTAAAAACATTAGAATTAAACCCTAAAATCAAATATAAAGATAGAAATATGACAAAATAAAAAATATAAAATTCAACAGCAATGAGTTTTATAATTTTTAGTGAGTTTTATAGAACAATATAGCGGTCTACGGGGTCTACACTTTTTAAGGGGTCTACAATGAACCTTTGACTATATATATATATATATATATATATATATATATATATATATATATATAGTTTTTTATCCCCGTGTGTTACACGGGTTAATTCAAAATTTTGTGGTGATGTCAAGTTTTTTTTATTATTAATTAAACTATGACCAAATTTTTTATTTATTATATAGTATATAGTATAGATAAATATAGATAGATGTAACTTAATAAACTATATTATATATTAAATTAAATAATTAAATAATTGGTTATTAAATAATTTAGAAGACAATAAATAAATAGTGGATATATATATCCAAAATTAGAAGATCCGCTACAATAAATAAATAGTGGATATAAATATCCAAAATTAGAAGATCCGCTTGTGAATGTTTATTGGCGGGAAAAATTGTTGAGGATGAATGTGATGGTGCCACATGGCAAATTGTGGTACTAAAAACTTTTTCTTTTATTATATATATAGAATATAGATATATATATATATATATAGTGAAAAGTTCATTGTAGACACCCCCATAAGTGTAGACAGGTAGACACCATTTTCACCATTAGATCTCTTGATCTAATGGTTATGATAAATTTCTTTTTTCTTTTTTTTTCCTTTTTCTCATTGTTCAGAAAATTTCACATGTGAAAACATATGTCAAATAAAGTAATTTCATATGTGAAATAGGGTGTCTACCTGTCTACACTTATGGGGGTGTCTACAATGAACCTCACCCTATATATATATATATATAGGGAGAAGATCATTTGAGAACCAATTGGGTTTGAGAACTAAAAAGAACTAATTTGAGCCACAAGTTTATTTACATGTATCCCCCTCCCATGAATTGTAGTGGTTCCCCCTGAAATGTGTGGTTGAGATTTAGTTTTCAAAAGTTCTCAAAATAAAAAGTTCTTATTTGAACCTAACCCTATATATATATATATATATATATATATATATATATATATATATATATATATATATATATATAGGTTTAGGGTAAAATACATCCAGCAAAAACGCTACATCCATTGCGGATTGATCTGGGGCGTCCATCAAGATCATCCAACAGCCACGATCTATGGTGTTTTCCGCCTATGGTGTTTTTTTCTCCCCCGAAAACGCCATAGGCGGAAAACACCATAGATCCTGGCTGTTGGATGATCTTGATGGACGCCCCAGATCAATCCGCAATGGATGTAGTGTTTTTGCTAGATGTAGGATAACTCGACTCATATATATATATATATATATATATATATATATATATATATATATATATATAGGGAGAAGATCATTTGAGAACCAATTGGTTTTGAAAACTTTTGAGAACCATTCTGAGCCACTAGTTATCTAGAGGGAAATACCCCCCATGAATTTGAGTGGTCCCCCCATGAAAATTAGTGGCCCAGAATGGTTCTCAAAAGTTCTCAAAACCAATTGGTTCTCATTTGAACCTAACCCTATATATATATAGGAAAATTGGACATATATAATCCTACCTATTCACGATTGACGGATAATAATCTCAAGTAATTTTTTGGCCAAAAATGATCCTTCCTTTACACCCTGTTATTTCTAATAATCTTTCCGGTTAAAAAACTAACACCGTTAGCGTGAAGGACTAATAATGTCAATATTGAAACTTGTTTTATTTAAATAAACTTGAAGGGTAAATAATGTCATTTACCTAACTTGTTTTAATAAAATTTAAAAAAAACCCAAACCACCCCCCACGTTTTCCCTGGCGTAAGCTAGTTTACAGTGGCCGAGCAACCGGTCCCGCCGGCGACCGGAAACCGCCTACAACCACCTCATCGTAAACGCACAGGTGAAATTCAGCTACCTCCTCCTGCTTCTGTGCTACTGTACAATCCTCGCACAACGACCGATTCAGATTGCTCTGGATAACCTAGGGCTCGCATCTTCGATCCTCGGAAAATTCATATTCGAAGGCGAATCGAATCGATATCCGGAATTCAGAATCATGTTCATGTAATTGTAGTCGTAATCGTAATTGTGATTCTCTCTGCGCATTAGTAAATCGTGAAATCGATCGTCGTAAGAACAAAAATAATGATGATTATGAAGATGATGATGATGATGATTCCAGCTAATACGTGATAAATCATCCGGCGTGATCAAAATCGGCGAAGGAAAATCGAAATCAAAACCAAAACCGATCTGTTTAACAGGTTTCCGGCGACGATCTCTACGCGACCGCTTCAACACCACAAGGAAAAAACAGTTCGTTTCTCTAACTACAACGGCGAAGTTCGCCTTACCGGTGATCAGAACTTCCGTCAGTCCGGCGAAATCTTCGATAAGCTAGCAACGAAGAGTTTCATAAGAAGATCGAAGGGAATGCTCGTTTTCTCGGGGTTGCCGGAGCAGGTTTTCTCGCCGGCGATTGACCGGGGTTGCCGGAGGATGTTTTGTTGCCGGTGATTGATCGGGTTGCCGGGGAAAACGTGGGGGGTGGTTTGGTTTTTTTTTTTAATTTTATTAAAACAAGTTAGGTAAATAACATTATTTACCCTTCAAGTTTATTTAAATAAAACAAGTTTCAATATTGACATTATTAGTCCTTCATGCTAACGGTGTTAGTTTTTTAACCGGAAAGATTATTAGAAATAACAGGGTGTAAAGGAAGGATCATTTTTGGCCAAAAAATTACTTGGGATTATTATCCGCCAATCGTGAATAGGTAGGATTATATATGTCCAATTTTCCATATATATATATATATATATATATATATATATATATATATATATATATATATATATATAGGGTTAGGTTCGAAATGAGAACTTTTTGTTTTGAAAACTTTTGAGAACTAAATCTCCACCACTAATTTTAGTTGGGGACCACTACAATTCATGGGACGGGGGTATATGTAAATATAACTAGTGGTTTAAAATGGTTCTCAAAAGTTCTCTCAATCAATTAGTTCTCAAATGATCCTCTCTCTCTCTCTCTATATATATATATGATTTTTTTATGGATTCTACATTCATTTTCATTAGTTTTGGTGAAAAAAAAAACACCGAGTGGATTTTTTATAAAAAAAATCTTACATATCTAAATTTCGTATTTACATATGTAAAAAAAGTTTAGTTTACATATGTATTTCCCGAGAATTCGAATTTTTTTTATTTTATAGGATTTAAAAAAAAAACTAACCATTTGATCATCATCATTTTTTAGATCTTGTGCCGGGGATACATGTAGAACATTCTAATATTTGGTTTGTATTTTTTTCTAAAGGGACATAAGGGTTTTCAGGGTTTTCACAACTCAAGTGGGTTTTTTCATTTTATCATTTCCATATATATATATATATATATATATATATATATATATATATATATATATATATATATATATATAGGGGCAAGATCCCCTACAAACATGTAATTTGCTTAAGTTCCGTGCGAACAGGGGTATTTCAGGAAAATGTCTAGATTTCTCTCACCATATGTAGTTATTCATTTCCCCTAAAAAATTTAAAGGGTCATAACTTTTTCATACGACATTATTTTCAAAAAAATTTCACCATAGTTATATTCATGATTTTATCTTTAATTCGAGCTTAGGTTTACTCGATTTGGAGAAAAAAAAAAGTTTTGACGATTTTATGGGTTTTTTTCCAGTTTTTTTAATTATTTTTATTTTTTATTTTATAGGTAGTACTAGCTGCGATTTAGGGTCTTGCAAATTTCAGACTTTAATTCGAAGTCTAGACATATTTTTTTAATTTTTTTTTAAAACATTGACATTTTCTTTTATATTTTTCCCAGCACAGACACATACATACCAGCATAGAACCAGCACAAACACAAAACATCCCAGCATAGAACCAACACAAACACAAACATACCAGCATAGACCCAGCACAGAACCAAAAACACCAGCACAAACAACATAGGCCAGCACAGCAGGCCCGCATAGAAGTATACCAGCATAAAAAAATCACTAACACAGTGTATAAAAATTTTTAAAAATTAAAAAAATGTTGTCTACGCTTCGAATTAAGGTCTGAAAATTAACAGGGTCCTAAATCGCTATTAGTACATCCTTAAAAAAACCCCCATATCTGAACGTCATAAAAGATTAATTTTTTTCTCCAAATCAAACAAATCTAGTCTCGAATTAAAGATAAAAACGCGACTAGAATTATGGTGATTTTTTTAAAAAAAAGATAATGTCGTATGAAAAAGTTATGGCCGTTTTAAAATTGGGGGGGGGGGGGGACTTGAATAAGTGTTGTTATCCCCATTTTACCTTTCCAGTCTTTAAGTTTCATTTTACCTCTCTCCTCTCACCTCTTCCAATCTCTTATATCCATCCATTTGATTTAGTGGCCCAAATATGTGCGTACGGATCTTAGGGAATATCATTGTCCGCATTTGATCTTTATACTATATATATATATATATATATATATATATATATATATATATATAGAGAGAGAGAGAGAGAGAGAGAGAGAGACTTAACTTCTTTTTTGGTCCCCAAAGTTTGTCCGTTTTAATCATTTTGGTCCAATTTTAAAATTTTTAACAAATATGGGCCTGAGGTTTGGATTTCATTTCAATTTTAGTCCAAAACTAACGCCCTTATTAAATTCCGTTTGTAGTCCGTCAATGAAGGGTTTTTTTTTTTTGGTAATTTCACCTTTTAACACCTTTTAACCCTCTCCTCTTCATTCCTAATTAAGCTACATTCAATCACCCTTCATACGCTGCAATCCATAATCGTCATCACCGTCGTCTTCCTCATTTCGTTGTCTCTTTTCGCCGTCCATCTCACTGGCCCCACCGTCTTCTACCTCGTTTGGTCAGGTAACTTCAAACTCGTCCTTTTTGCTTTCAATCGCGGAGTTAGCTTCCTCACCGCCGTTACGATTGTTCAAATTCATATTAATCACGCGCTCTTCTTCCGATCAATCTGATAAATCCGATCATTCGTAAACACGCCGGAGGTGACAAAATTTCAAATCAGAATCCGGATCTGGATATGGTTCCGGATTTTGATTCGATTCGTGTTTCCTCACCGCCGTTGCGATTATTCAATTTCAAACCAATCGCTCTTCTTTCGATAAATCCGATTAATTGTAAACAGTCGTAAATCACCATGATATATGGTTCGAGATCCATAGCAATTGAAGCTTGAACTTGTAGCGATGAACGATTGAAAGCTTGAAGATTGAAGCTTGTAGTTGTCGTAGGTAGGGTTTCATTTGGGTATCAATTAATAAGATACAACTGATATGATATGATATGATATGATATGATATGATATGATATGATATGATATGATATGATATGATATGATATGATATGTGAGGGGTACATCAACTTTAATCGGAAGACATAGGAATAAATTACCATAAAGCCCTCACATGACCCTTCATTGACGGACTACAAACCTAATAAACTTATAGAGTTAGTCTTGGACTAAATAAACTTATAGAGTTAGTCTTGGACTAAATAAACTAAGAGAGTTAGTTTTGGACTAAAATTGAGATGAAATCCGGACTAGAAAAGAAGTTAACTCTCATATATATATATATATATATATATATATATATATATATATATATATATATATATATTAATGCATGTTAAAAGAATCTAAATCACATGCGTTCATTTTTATTAAATCTCAGTGAAGAACGAAGTAACACTAGTGAGAAAAAGAGTAGAAGAAGCTCACGAGGAAGGTAAGAAAGCAACAATGGGAGTGAAGCAAAAAACATAAGAAGTTGAGAAAGAAGTAACACTGGTGAGAAAAAGAACAGAAGAAGCTCAGAAAGAAGCACAAACAGCAAAGAAAGAAGCAAATGCAGCCAAGCGAGAAGCAAGACTAGCCCGTGAGGAATCACAAGAACAAAAATCACAAGTACAAGACATGCTAAGCCGACAACAACGAGACTGGTATTCTAGTAGAAGGTGAATTTTGATCATTCACATAATTTAAATTGTTTTGGTTATATTTGTAAGTATTAGAAAGTATTAGACTTACTTTGTAATTATGTAAAAATAAGCATGTAAATGTGTGCAAAAGTGGGTGTCAATTAGGTTTGAAAGTGACGAGGGTTCACATAGAACTTCTTTATGTATGTGTACATATATATTTTTTATTTTTCTAATGTTTCAAAAAATCAACGAGCAATTGTCTCAATAGTATCTGAGGAAGGGTTGAGTTTCTGACTAAGAGGTCAGGAGTTCAATCCTCACAGGACGTTTTCTGACAGGAGGCAAGTTTCCTGCTGAACTGGTATCCTGGTTGAGTGCAGGGTTGATGTACGACCTTTCACATAAGGGACGTGCCAGTCATTGTCACTCTAGGAGTGAAGACGATCAGGTGGGTGAATAATGTTCCTGTCAGTAATCTGAAATCGCCGTTCAAAAAAAATATTTCAAAATTTTAAATTGTAAAAATGTTGATTATGAAGTACATTAAGTATACTATCTATACAAAAATAAACTTAGGTGAATAGTTATATTATTTATTTGGTTAATATGTGTCATCTAAAGTTTGTCAAGTAGGTAGGTATTTATACTATGTGCAGTGGATGGAGCCTTTTAATGAGGTATTTCGTGACACGTGAGAAAGAGTTTCATGAGAAAATGAGATGTAGTAGATGGAGTCTCATAAAACCTTTTTATTTAAATTTTTTTACACCAGCCAGATCAAACCTTAAAAGATAGACCAATCAGAATAGGAGAGAGAAAGAGAGGCAGACACAATGTGGATAACACACGAGGGGCAAAATAGGCGCTGCAGATTGGGTGTGTAATGGGTTTTGGACGCCATGAGACATTATGGAGCTCCCATAGCGCCCCATTACATATAGCCTTAGTGATCTTTTTAAGCATTTCCTTCTTAAATGAATATTTATAGACGTAACATAACTAACAAAGATTTGGACGGTGTGTACTGAATAAAATTGTGTAACATAACCTTTAAGTGAATAGAATTGTGTAACATAACCTTTAAGTCTCAGGCTTAATTCTTGGAGCCTTCAAATCTCTATTTCCATTTTTTTCCAGCTTTTTAATTCATTTTCTCTTAATTTTTTTAGGCTTCCTTCGCCCATTTACGATAAATAATAAAGAAAAAGGCCATTCCATTTCGACAAAAGACCCACACCCAAGTTCCATAGCTTTTGGTCCGCTATCCCGATCATGATTTACCTACCCCCGGCCTTAGACAATTTCTTGAGAAAGTGATTGTCGATTGAGAATTTTTTAATCGTCTTTCTCTGAGGAAGAGGCAAAATAGAATCAACTTGAATTCGGGACCACTATTCGAAATCTTAGTGAAACAACTTCCTTAGTTTTAAGTTTACACATTAATTTTGTTTACGTATCAATATTTTCATTTTATTATGTTTGTTATTTTCTAATGTCGTTATATAGTGTTTTTTGCATTTGTGTTTTCTTTACATTGCGTTTTAGTAAGATACATATTTTGAGTACTTGCGATATCAACGCCGCAACCCACAGATGGTTAAATCCAGTATATTATAAAAAAAGTAATTAACCCTATATACAAAATGTAACTTGATAGTACAATCTCTATAACACATAGTACATATTCAATGCATGCACAAGATACAACAACTAAATGCCACAATAGAGTTGTACATTGCTTTCTTCTTTAGGACCACACAAATATCCCTTCTTTCTTCTATATATGCTTTCCTTTCTCTCTCTATATCCACAACCGATCCTCCTTATCTTCCTACAGACGTCGGCGTTTGCAATTTTGAGTTTATCACCTCTGGGTTCGACTCACAAGTGGTTGTTGTTTGCTTGAGTTGGACAGGTGCTTTGAGCCACCCAACCCAGCTGTAACAAACCTTTTCCAACCATAATTCTACTACAAGTCCGAAAGCATTTAACACTAAATAATTTTGATTATTACATATAAAAACATAAATGCCTTTTGCATGATGCATCATGTACTCTAGGCTGTTTTGCTTGACAAAACCTGGTAATCCTCAAAACTCCTTTCCTTGAGTTTCTAAACAATCTGTATACATTGTTTTTACTATTTGAATATGGCCTTGTGACTTTTTGTTTAGTCTTTATATTGGTTTCAATGGTCGGCCTTTAACCTGCAACTAATAATAGGAAAGATTTACATTAAGATGTTAAATTGTTGCATTATTGAAATTTATATACCTTCTTTGAATTGGAATTAAAATGAAGAATACAAAAATTGCAAGTCTTAAATACATTGAAACAAATAAAATTTTACTATGAACATGCTTTACTAACTTCTATTTTATGGCTATGTAATTGTGTAAACTAAAACTTCAACATACTTGTCCATTGTTTGTTTAGTGATCCATTGACCAATCTCCAGGCCCAAATTAATATGATTAGCGGTCTCTTGCAGAAATATGGTTAGCGAGAATTAGACCTAGCAATCATAGATCATAGACAACTAATATGGATGATTATTAATGTGCCATGTTGGCCCATGTATAACCTGTAATTAAAACTTGGTGCCAAATACATCTCTAATTTTCTAGCAAACTTAATTCTTTTGAACATGGCCACTTAAAAGCTTTGATGTCTAGGAACCCAATCAAATTAAAGTAGCAGCTAGAAATTAATAACACCCTTATTTAAAAGCTCAACATTTACATTAGATGATCTTGAAGCCATCTTTAGTTCTGCAATATATACACAAATGGGATGACTATGATATAGTGGCGTCACTGCTCAGACCGTAATATATTAACACATACATATGAACAATTAAAAACAAAACTCTACGAAATATAAAAACAATGCAATCACACGTAAACAAAATAAAAATTTGCAGATAAGTACAACAATTCAACTATCAATTATCACGACGTCGATTTCATTAGTTTTTCTGTGGAGTCAAACACAAGTCAACAGAAACTACAGGGGCTGTTAGTGTCAATACTCATTGTCTAGGGGGGTTATTTTGTTAATCTTGAAACTTGTTTGTTAGAGTTTGTTAACTGGTGATTAGAGCTAGATAAGTAGTGGTTATTCGATTAGCTAGCTTGTTCATTCTTCTGATTCCAATTCCATTGTAAAATTCTCCATTTTTGTTATCAATAAACATCATTCCGAGTTGATTTCTTTGTTTTCGTTTCAATCTGATTCAATTGTTCTTCACAATTGGTATTAGAGTCTCGGTTGAGGTCTCGATTGAAGAACAGAGGTTCGTAATTCCGCTAACGATTGAGCGATGGTTTCAACGAAGTTTGACCTGGAAAAATTTGATGGACGCAATGATTTCAACCTGTGGCGTCTCAAGATACGGACATTTCTGGTGCATCAAGGTACGGTGGATGCATTGAAGGGTGAAACGAATTTGCCCGAGGGTTTAACAGAGAAAGAGAAAAAGGATACGCTGGATAAGGCTCACAACGCTCTAACTCTCAGTCTTGGTGATCGAGTATTGAGGGAAGTTTCCAAAGAAGCTACTGCGGCTGGGGTTTGGGCAAAACTGGAACAGTTGTACATGACAAAATCACTTGCTAATCGATTATATCTGAAGAAGATGTATACCTTTAAAATGAGTCCAGGGGTATCAATGGAGAGCCATATTGACGAATTCAATAGATTAACACTGGATTTAGAGAAAGTGGATGTTACAGTGGATGATGAAGACAAAGCAAGTATGTTTTTGTCATCACTGCTCAATTCTTATGAACATTTCATGGATACACTGATGTTTGGGAGAGAAACTCTAAGTATTGAAGAGGTAACCTCAGCCATGAATTTAAAAGAATTGTATTAAAGGATCATTGAAAATAAGGAAGATAGTGTTGATGCCTTATTTGTCAGGGCTAGAAATGAACACACAAATTCAAAGAAGAAAGGTGTTCAAAGGTCAAAGGTCCAAGAACAAGAAACTGAAATGCTTTGTGTATGGTTCTGAAAAGCACTTCAAACGTGATTTTCCAGACAGAAAGAAGAAGAAATCAGAGGCTAGTAGTTCCAAGAATTATCATAATAATTCCTCTGAAAAGTCATTGGATGGCTATGATAGCTCTGATGTCTTGGTGGTTGATCATGGGTCGTTGGATGGAAGATGGATATTGGATTCAGGTTGTTCCTACCACATGACACCCAAATAAAGCCTTCTTTAAAGAACTTGATTTGAAAGATTTAGGAACTGTCAAGTTGGGAGATAATAGAGAATGTGATATCAAAGGATTGGGAAAGGTATTGCTAAAGCTGCATAGTGGCTCAGAGTTACAACTGAAAGAGGTCAGGTATATCCCTCACCTAACCAGAAATTTAATTTCATTATGCACATTTAAAAAAGATGGATGCAGTGTTGGTCTAAAATGTGGTAATTCTCTTAATCTAATGGTTGTGATTAATTTCCTTTTTTTCTTTTTTTCTTTTTCTCATTATTCAGAAAATTTCACATGTGAAAAGGAGCTGTGAAAGAGATATTTCATATGTGAAAATGTCTACATGCAATGAACCTCACCCTATCTATATACTATATAAAAGAAAAGATGGATGCTGAGGTGGCATCACCACATCCCTCCTCAGCATCATTTTCCCGCCTAAATCACTCCCCCTTATTTTACACGGAATCCTACGTATTACCCGACCCAATACATTGTAACAGCCCAGGCCCGTCGCACCAAGATATTGTCCGCTTTGGCAGCCGGCATGCCCTCAGGCATCCGCCCCTCACGGATTTAAAACGCGTCTTGGTGGGGGAGGTATCCACACCCTTATAAAGGCATGCTTAGTTCCCCTCCCCACCAATGTGGGATGTTACAATCCTCCCCCCTTAGGGGACCAGCGTCCTCGCTGGCACACTGGCCGACGACCGGCTCTGATACCATCTGTAACAGCCCAGGCCCGTCGCACCAAGATATTGTCCGCTTTGGCAGCCGGCATGCCCTCAGGCATCCGCCCCTCACGGATTTAAAACGCGTCTTGGTGGGGGAGGTATCCACACCCTTATAAAGGCATGCTTAGTTCCCCTCCCCACCAATGTGGGATGTTACATACATGATCCGTATGAGCTAAAAAGTAAAAACCCTAGAGACGCATTTCAATCCAACGATTGCTCCCAAACTTCCTCTGCATCCATCATCTTCATCGATTCATCTCTCATCAATCACCTTCAATCTCATCAATCATCTACTGCAATCGGAATTCAGACAGAATCGATCCATCGATTTAGGTAACCACTTCCTTCAACCTGGTTTTTCTCCGACTACGAGCATCAAAGGCATTAAAAACTTGCGTATTCTCAACCTAAATTGGTTATTTCAAATCAACGGGTATGTTTTTCAATCCATCTCTGTAAACATACGTCTTTTTTTTTTAATCGTTTCATCGATTTGATTGCAATGCATTTTTTTTTTGAATTAGGGTTCTTCGCCTATGTTTGGGATTGCTTATCCAAACCGTTCGGATCCATCGAGCAGGAATTAATTTTTGGATTTATCAACTGGAGACCTACAAGTCCACCCAGACACAGAACCGTCCTTCAATTTGGTATGTTCTTAATCAATTTTTGGATTTATCTATTGTGGTTTCAATTTTAGTTTTTTTTTTCAGTGACCAGATTTTTGTGCTA
The DNA here is from genome assembly GCA_039602395.1 of Deinandra increscens subsp. villosa. Taxonomy (NCBI): domain Eukaryota; kingdom Viridiplantae; phylum Streptophyta; class Magnoliopsida; order Asterales; family Asteraceae; genus Deinandra; species Deinandra increscens. Next base: position 12,728,211 of record JBCNJP010000020.1, read on the forward strand.
ACTTTCAATGCTTATGTTTATCTATTGTTAATTTGGATTTCCTTACTTCCTAGAAACTTGAATTGAGAAAAGAACATTCACTGTTATCATAAACTTGAATTGGATAAACTCACTGGATAAGCTTATTGTTTTATGTGATTTATCTTTTTTGTGCCCATTTTAACAATATGATGTCACGGTTATCATAAATTTACTTTTAACGTAATGTGAATTTGCTCTTTTATGAAACTATAAAAAGTTTGGATCAATCTTTGATAGAATCATTTTTATATGTGCATCAAGATCAAATTTATTTTATATCGACTGCCACAATAAAACAATAGCATTTTTCACATCTTTTTCAACTTAATGATTAAGAGTAAATTTCAGTTCATATATCTGTTGTGATATATTGAAGTTTTAGAGAAAAAATGTTGTTTATGATTAATCATTTGTATAGATATGATGCATGTAGTTGTATTTTAATGATCTAAACTGTTTTGTCATCATAAAAATACCCCTGATAGGCAAAATACAAGCAACATAATGAGTTCCTATATTTGTGTTTAAGTGTTTTTCGGTTATTATGTTGCAAAGTATACATATGCATTGCTGTTGTAGTATAAAATTGGTTTGGGAACATTCTATTAAAACCAGTCAACCAAATATAATCAATGCATCAATGGGTATATTTCTTATCAATTGCTACAGTTTACTGCTTAGTTTTTTGCCTTGGTATTTACTAGATTGATAAATTTTATTGTCTAAAAACAACTCTAATCTTAGAGTTTTATTTTTATTTAATACTTTACAAAATTATGTAAATGAAATAGTGTTAATAATTTTGTTAACAATCCATTTGTTGATCCACAATCCGTTCTCTATTCTTTTGCAGGTTTCCATTGCCGATTTCGATTCTTCAAAGCATTAACTGAAGCGTTGCAGTAGTGAAAACAAAAAAAGATACCTTCTTTGCAGTTCTTTCAAATTGTTTCTGTTCAATTTCATGGTAACACGCGTTTCAGTCGATTACATTTATATACGTTATTTACTAAACAACTTTTAACTATAATGGTTTATTAAATCACACTGCCTTACACATAAATCAACACAAATTTTGTTTCTTGGTGTCTATTGTTTTGGTGCTTTTTTAGGCATGAGTGCTGAAGATCATACAAGTTGGGCTCATGTGCCTAAGTTCAACATTGCGAAAGGTACACTCTTTGTTTAACGGTGGCTGTTGTTATTAGCTATAGGACAGTTGACGAGAAGCTCACTAAAGATTTTAACTAACAAGAGCATTGATCAACCCCCATTTCAAAGTAGCTACCGTATTGGCAGCAAGGTATTTGCATTTAAATTAAATACTTGAGATACACAATCATTTTTAATTTCTTTTTTCAGGTGTTCCCAAACTATCTGTAAAGAGAAGTAACTAAAATTTATAAACACTTTTTCTTTTTTAGTTATTTTTTAATTCTTCAAGACTCATATTAGAAACCACATTTGCTTCCTTGCTCACACATGCAACACATGAGAAGATCAAAAATCAACAATGGCTGAGAAACTATCTGCATATGTCCCTTATGTTGTCTTTCTATTCAGGTGATTTATTTACCATCTTACCCTTACTCCAGAGTGCATTATGGGATGGTTTTGATGCTCTTTGCAGATGTACGTGTTATTTATAAAGTTTTGATTTGCTCTTTTGCTATTAAAACCTACTATAATTAACCAATCACATAGACAAATACATAACCTTACTAAAAAATTAAAACTCAAATTGCGAAGGAAAATCTTGATGTTAAAATATATGTTGTATAATGAGTGTTACATAGTCCATAGTGAACCTAAAAGTTAGAAAAATTTAGGTTTCTCATTGACAGAAATTGTAGTGATCTTACAAAAAAAGACTTCATTTGTTGAGCGTTTTGAATATATTCATCATTAGTATGCATATATCATCATACATTTACAGTTTCATATACCCCTAATTAAAATGCTATTACGTTTTTTGTGTTGACTGATTCGGGATATATTTGTTAATTTTGATGAATTTTTGTAATCGTTCTTCTATTCTTTTTGTTTCAGCATAGATCATGTGATTGGTGAGCATTCATAATTTGTAAAAAGATTGGTTGTTGATCTTTTTTATAACATTATCCGGGTAAGTTATCATTTCTTCACCATAATTCAATCTATGTTTTATTGCATTTTGTTGACAACTTATGCTTCCACACTGAATTAAGTCAATGTAAACGTTATGTAAATATCCATTTTCTTAAAATAAAAGAAAAATATAAGTTTTATTATCTTTTCTCCATTAAATGAATAACCATGTATAAGCCAAATGGGTCAAACATGCTAAAGTAGCCCAAAGTTCTATTTGTATGTGAAGTCTAAATAGCGATGCATATTTACATGAACTTTAAATTCAACAATCGGAAGTTCAAAAAAAAACAACAATCGGAAGATAAAACCACATTACCTACTTAGAAAGCTTAGTAAAAAAAAAGGCAAAAAACAACAATTAGACGGTACACACCAAGTTATCCACTTAGAATGCTTTGTAAAGTAATCTGATTAGAGTATATATATCCTATAATGTGAATAAGTATCATTTACATCAAAGTTAATATATGTTTAGGATTCATTCAAGTATTGGAGAAGTTACATTGATCACCAACCTGAACATCAATTAATCAGGGTAATATAAGAATCAGTTTGCATTAAGAAACAACTTTGAAGAATTGAAAATGATTATAAAACATCCCTAAAAGATTAGTCATAATCCTATAGTTAAGGGTGAAATACTTATCATTCATGTCTATTGCTTTCTTTTATATTATTTCTTTACCACATGTGTACCGGTATATGAAACTCTATCTTATATATACTTCGACCATTATGTTTATGGTAATATTGCTTTCTATGTATACAAAACAGTTTGGAACAATGTATACCTGTCAGGGTTATTCGAGGACACAATGGTGACATTGCAGAAAAGAGGATTTCTCTGCCTCACTTTGTTGATGGTTACTGATTTTACGTATTAGGTACCCTTTGTGTTTGATTTTTCTTTTTCTTTCCAGGAATGAAGTTTAATAAATTCCTCATTTCAAACTTTCATATTTTCCATTCAAACTATGCAGATGCTTAATTCTGCGGGTCGGTACTAAGTTTTGAGGATTTACTCTCCATGTTGGTTATTGTATAAGGTTTTATCTTGCTTCTTTTCTGAAGTTAAAGTAAAACATTAAGTGGTTAATAGATATGTTCAAAAGTATCCCTTGGAGGTTAATTCCTATTCGTAACATTGGGTAATTGGTGTTAATAGATTTGTTTAAAAGTATCCCTTACAGGTTAATTCCTATTTGTCCAACGTTGGGTAGTTGGTTTTTCAAAACTGATTTGCTGCCATTTTAAGTTGTTAATAGATTTTAGAAAGTCGAATTGTGTCATTTTAAAAATGTTTTATAAGTCAGTATTTTCAAATTTGTAACTTTTTTCATTCTCCAATGTTAATTTTTTTTACTTTATTTCCAGTTATTCAATTACATTTACCATGTTTTAGTCCTGGTCAACTTTGTGTATCGAATTACATGTATTATAATATTTTAAAGTTTGGATTCATTTTTTTAAAATCCACTCGTGCATCGCACGGGTATCAAAAACTAGTATATATATATATATATATATTATTAATGTCTTATAGCAAGAAATAAAACTAGTATATATATCAAAAACTAGTATATATATATATATATATATATATATATATATATATATATATATATATATTAATGTCTTATAGCAAGAAATAAAATTGATCACTGTGATAGCACTTTTACAGCTATATTTCAAAATAGCATTGTTATAATAACATGTGCTAACAACTACCTTCTAAAATACCTATGTTTTTTTATAATATATATTATGCTTTTATGGATAAAGAGGTATACTATAAACTTATATTATAACAGCGC
>JBCNJP010000020.1:12732675-12750347 GCA_039602395.1 Deinandra increscens subsp. villosa
TTAATGTCTTATAGCAAGAAATAAAATTGATCACTGTGATAGCACTTTTACAGCTATATTTCAAAATAGCATTGTTATAATAACATGTGCTAACAACTACCTTCTAAAATACCTATGTTTTTTTTATAATATATATTATGCTTTTATGGATAAAGAGGTATACTATAAACTTATATTATAACAGCGCATTTTTAAAGTATAGTTATTTAGCAAATGATATAAAAGTGATATTATAAAGTGATATATTTAGCACATGATATAACTGTGCATGCATCCTCATGTCGTCATTATTATTGACCTTGTTTTTTTTAGCGATTATTATTATGAATACACGTACATTGTGACGCACTAGCTAGTGAATTGATCCATTTGAATGAGTACGTACAACAAGATTACAGGAATCATGAAACTTATTCATCAAGGTATAATTACACTTATTCAAATAAAAAACAACTGAAAAGTAAAATAAGGGTAATTATTTTACAAGATAAAACACGAGTTAGAATTCGAATATTGACATGGATAATATTCAGATGGAGGTAGTTGCGACTGTGGATAATAATAAGGTGGCGGTTGATTATACGGAGGATACGGAGGATAAGGAGGATAAGGAGGAAAAGAAGGAAAAGGACGCGTTATTTCCACAACTTTCTCTTTTTTATCTGTTGTTTTTGCTTTTTCCACGGCTTTTTCGATCTGTTCACCCGTCTTTTTGATTTTTTCGCCGATATTCTTTTCGAGCTTCTCACCCATGTTCTGAATGCACGTCTTCATTTCTGAGTATTCACAAAATTATAAACAGAATAAAGATATATAGTGTACGTAAATCATGAACTTCAATCCAATACGGACTCATAGAATTTACCACACAAATCATTTAAACAATGTTTTATGACTGGCATGCATGTTCTTTTTATTTAATTCGGCCTATTAAACAAGTGATGCGCATTAAACGTACCAAATTGAGGTAACTTACCAGGAAGGATATTCTTATCGCAGGACTTCTTGACAGCAAACCTGCCTCTGATCAAAGCCCAAGTGACAAACGCTCCAGCGATCACAAGGCCGGAAACAATGTACACAATCAATGGTGTCAATCCAATACCACTTTTATGATGAGAAGATTTAGAGGTACCCTGCTTTGGATGATTCCCATTACCTGCTTTAGTTCATGCAAATCAAACTTAATTTATACAAGTATTAAAGTATATATGAGACGACTTAATTGCTTGTAAATATTTTTGTGTCCAAAATATTTTATCGGGCTTTGCCCTTTACCCAAATAAAAAAATTAAAAAAAAATTTAACTTAATTTATACAAGTATATATGAGACGACTTAATAGAGATCAAACCATAACATGCTTACCCATATCCGCATATCGTATATAACACTTTCCCAAGTACATCTCACCCCAACTCGAGGACTCACACTCTGATCTCACCCGTCCACTCGCCTCCGAAAGACAATCTTCACAATCGCTTAAACTCAAATCCTGTACGCATTGTGCCACACCCTGAATGCCCCCATAATCACCGTGACGAAAGTACTGCCCGTTGGCACCAACAAGATTTGCCAATGCAGCATCTATGCGGTTCGAGATATCTGAATTATAGCCCATGGGTGGGCCACATCTTTTAGACACCTCTCTCTTTTCTTGGGCCCCAAAAAATGCTGTGTTATCGTACTTCACAAAACACCCTTCTAACTGTATATGTCCACCTGTGGACGTAGGACAAGTTGTTTGGAGTTGATTTATAGCGTTGGCTACACATTCTTTGCAATTGGGAGAGGTAACGTCCCCTCTGCATTGGTATAGGCCATAAATGACACAATCTTGCGGGGAGATTTGGAATTTGTTGAAGTTGCAGAGAGAGGCCGAGTTGATTAAGGAAGTGAAGAGCGCGTTGATATTGGACGCATATGGTGTATTAGAGGTGAAGTTGAGCCGAGAGCATTGAACATAAATGTTGGAGCCTTCGGTAGAAACCGAAAAGGTTGAGATGAATATGAAAGATGATAGGAGAAAGGAAAGGGAGAGAGTTTGTTGGAACATTTTTTGTTGCAACATACATAATATACCACATAAAGAACCCTCCTTATATATAGACCCCCCGGCCAGTAGCAATAATTGAGTGGTTGCCATAGGAACTTAATTGCTTGATACTTTACCAACATGTAAATCAACTTGTTTTTATATTGTCATAAAATAACTTCTGATTACAGGTTATAAAACATTTAAGATGAAGAAGTAAAATAACTGAATGGTATGAGTTAAAACTATAAATCTAACTGTTTTTATTTTATTTATCGGCTATTGCTTCGGTTTCGTTTGATATATAATAACGGGAGATAAAGCCGCATATTAGAGTAAGAGTTCAAATCTCGTGATGAATAAGATAATATGATTTTAATAACATGTAAATAGCGTAAAATAATATAACCAATGAGACGACTTAAAAATATAATTTAAAAAGAATGAAAAAACTACTAATGAAGGTGTTGTCGAGAAGATAACGTGAGCACAAAATACAGTTGTCATTTTTATAACACGACGTAATAAAATAGAAATAAAAACAGTTGTTTTACGACCAAAATACTTAAACTATTAAGTCTACGACCTAAAAGATATGTTACCAATTATACATATTTCACCACCAACACGTGTCTAAATTATTTAAGATTGAACATAATATAATTAAAAAAAAATTAGTTGCGCTTGGATAAAGAAAAAAAATAAAACAAAAAGATTAACAATAAAAACAAAAAAACAGAACTAAAGGAACACACCAAACAAAAGAAAGCAAAACAACAATCTAAAAAGACTTTTGTATTTTATAATATATAGCACTAATTCTATTGTTTCTGGACGGACATATATGTATATATTATTATAAATATAGCAATAGTTTAGTCGTTAGTGGTTTCCATGGAAACTTTGTCTACTTAATTGCTTAAATTGGTATTTACCAACCTGAAAATCAACCTCTTCTTAATTGTCATAGAATAACTTATGATTATGGTGATGAAGTAAAATTACTATCTGATATGAGTGAAAACTATAAATTTAGGTTTTTTTTTATTGTCTATTGATTCGATATGTGATGTATAACGAGAATTTGATCTTTTAGTTTTGACTTGTTAAGTATTGCATCAGATTATTAGGCTTGACGAACGTGTACAAACTTTAATCACGAAGTAATTTGTTTTTTTTTAAAAAAAAAAACTTGTTATGAACATGGAAGATTACTACCAAACACAATTAATACTAAACACACCATGAAATTTGAAAGCTATAAACCAACTTTTGTAACCAAGTTATATTTGAGGTCACATCTCCTATTGTTAATAATGTTTTTTTATATCGGTGTTGGTGACTTAATTACTTTCTTATATTTATAACATATTGGACAAACACAATTTTACCCTTTAAAAGTTATAAATTTTTAAGTAAATGACAAGTTAATACATCAAAAATATATTATAATATATCATAGATAATAAAAAATTGCCTTTAAAAAAATTATGTTAATGGTAATCATTGTTTGTTTTGTTACAAGGTTCTACAATAAGATTATCCGTAGTGGTAAAACCTTTTCCTTTGGCAAAATTTGATATGTAATAGTAGAGTCATCAAGAGGTTCCATAAGAAAAACAAGTGTAGTTATGGAGCGTCTCTTAATCATTACACAATTATTATTATTTTTAAATTTAAATAAATAAATTAAACAACAAATTTTAATTAAATATAAAACATAAAATAAAAAATAAAGAAGATTACATAAATTATAAAAACTAAAGTCAATATTGTTCCTTGATCCGTTTCCTCGACCTAATTACTAGTGTCGTGTCTGTTCATTAACCGGGAGCTGTTTTTCAAGCTCCTCTATATCCTTCTTTATTTGACTGTTTTCATGAGATTAATTTGTTTTTCGCTCATCAACAGTAACTAGTCGAGTTTTAAGTTAATTTTCGGTTGGAGCCCTTTGTTGTTGAGAAAACGCATTGAACCCATGGGTGAAATCGTAGGGTTGTTGTTGCGGGGTTTCCGGTTGTCCCTAACTAGCAATGTAGGCAAGCAACCCGTCATCGGTTGGTTTCGATGGTGGTTGTTCGTTATCACCCATTCATCGTGATGCTTGGAAACAATTGGGTAGACCGCCAAAAGGTGAACCATGAGAAAACATTTTCGAAAAAAGTTTAAAAGATATAGAATTATAATAGGAGTGAAAATTGTGTGATTAAATTGGTTCACTACAACGAACTGGAGCTTTAGAGACGACATTTTTTTCAGTTTTAGCAACAACATGTCGTCGCTAAACGTTTTAGCGACGACATGTTGTTGCTAAAAAGTCGTCGCTAGAAATTTGTCTCTAAAAGTCAAAAAAGTTGTCTCTACAAGTGTCGTCTCCAGAAAGGTCACTTTTAGAGACAATAAGTCGTCGCTAAAAAGTAATTACTTCTAGCGACAACATGTTGTCTCTAAAAGTAATTAATTTAATTTTTATTTATTTTAAAAACTATATACTTATAGCGACAACATCTTGTCGCTAGAAGTAGTGAATTTAATTTACAATTATTTAAATCTAATTATTTATAGCGACGACAAGTCGTCGCTAAAAATTATCAACTAAAAATTCTGATCTCACTTTTAGCGACAACAAGTTGACGGTAAATGCCAAATTTCGAAAATTCTGATCTCACTTTTACTCTCGCAGGCTCGCAGCCACTAAAAAACGAATTAGGGTTTTATTTTGGATCGGACTTTTAGAGACAACATGTGGTCGCCAAAGGTTATAAAAAGACGTCGTTTTTTTTAAAGACTTACAGAGACGATAAGTAATCGCTAAAGGTAGACGATTTAATAAAAATAAATATATTAAATAAAAACTTATAGAGACAAAACCTATAGAGACGACTTGTAGTCGCTATACGTCCAAAAATTTTCTTCCCAGCGGCCTTTTTTTTTACTTTTCCCCGCTATTTATTTAAAAAAATAATAATAAATAAAATATTTTTCGCGCTTAACTTTTAGAGACTACATGTAGTCTCTAAAAGTGGCCCAGCCAAAAAACTAAATCCCCGGGTTTTTTCATGTCATTTTTGGAGACTACTTATAGTCGCTAAAATATAAACAAAATAAAAAAAATTACAAAAAAAATTATGGTTTTTGGAGACGACATGTTGTCGCTAAAGGTAAACTTTTAGAGACGACTTTTGTCGTCTCTAAAAATGTGGTCTCTAAACGCCCAATTTCTTGTAGTGGTTAAAATGTCTCGTATTTATAAGTAAATAAAATGTTTAAAAAATAAATAAATTTTTGACAGTTTGAACTAGCCGTTTAACAGTAAAAGTTTAGAAATGTTCAAAATTGAGGGCGCCATGCTCTGGCTCATCACGCCAGAGTTCATTTTTGCCCTCATAACGTCTTCAGGTGCGGTGTACACGCGAGGTGTTATGAGACGTCATATGAGGTATATAATGCCAACTACAAGAAGCGTAAAAAAAATACACGCGCGATCTTTTCGAAATTAATAGAAAAAGTATACTAAATAGGTTTAGAAAATAATTAAAACATCACGAAATAACTAACATGATCACTTTTACTTATAGTCAACTAAAGTCCTCTTTTATATATTGTTTAAGTATGAATTATTTTCTCTAACTTTTATTAAAATAAAAAGCTAGATTCCATTATTACAATTACAATAATTAATAGAAACAATATGCTTATATCATTATTAGAATAAAGGTTAATTTGTGACACATGTTTACATCGTTAAAATGTAGGAAACAACTATTTTCGATGTATTTGTGATAAAACTCAGTTTTCTGAAAATCCATAGTCGGAAAAAAATTTCTCACACAATTTCGACACTAATTGTGACGTAAGTATGACATGAACGATGTTGTAAATACCAACACTTTTCCTACATATTTCTACTTACATTAAACGGGATGGGTGACCACCCCGCGCGTTGCTGCGGGGGTGACCACTATATGTAAGCATGAAAATGAGAAAATGCAAAGTAGTAGTAGAGTAAACATGGGATAGACCAAAGTAGGAGTAGAGCTACATAAGTTTAAGTTTGTTAACATTTTGTCTTCAAAATATTACTGGAGGTTAACTGATAGTTACATAGACAAAAGTGACATAAAGTAGTCAATTTATGAACCTTTCTTATTTTAATAGGGTTTCTTTTGTAGATAGACACTGAAAATGGAATAAGCATACCAAAAACATTCATGAACTCAAATATCAATTCCATAAACATATAATAAATAGGTCTAATACTCTGAAGGCAAATGGAATGATGTTGTTACCTCTAGAAAGTGTTCAACGTCTTCCGAATCCTTAGAACTCTGCTGCTGCTTTGCTCCTTTAGCCTCTCGCATCATTGTCCGGCCAATGCAAATAGATCAATTGAAAGTGGGTCAGTCGTTAGAAGCAACAAAGGGCTTAGAGAATTCTCATCATTGCCTCACATGTACAGTCAAGAACACTAACTATCAAGTAAAAACAAACGCAACCAACTTTGATCAAGTTTAACTAAGGTAACATTCGGAAGCAACAAATGGCTCAGAAAAATTTCATCACCGCCCAACATAAACCATCAAGAATACCAATCACAATCACAATGACCTTGTAACCAATACCAGAACTTCAAAGAAACCAATTGATAAATCCAGAATATATGAAAGCTCAGAAAACAATCTGCACAACAATCATCATGGCTCAGACCTCAGACGATAGAGCATCACAGCGCCAAATAGCTATCCAATCAAGAAGAAATCAGATGCCCAAACCTCGTGTTTTCTGGCTTAATGACAATTGGAATGCCAGATTACACATCCACTCCAGTGATCAGCAACAGATGGTGGATCCAAGAGTTTATACTATAACGCTAGTCATGGTTTACTGCAGTTTAATTTTTGTGTATTTTATCTCTCATCCAAAAGCATTATATTGTGCATGTTCTATCCTTGCTGAAGACGTTCATGGCACTTTCAATTCGAGACTCTCGTAATCTGCAAAGAAAGCTTAAAACAAACCAGTGTAGCAATAGTTAAAACTTCACATATATGCAATAGACCAAAGAACAGTGACTACACATTAATTCCTTAAGAAAATACCAAGATAGTGGTTAAATAACTGTCTCCATCAGCATACATATATCATAATCTATGCACTTAACGATATTAGCTACCGCAAATGTAATTGAAGCTGAACTGATGTCGATTCACAAAAGCTAAAATTTGAAAATCAATTAACTTAGGCTTTCATCAGGGCTCAGACCAGAAACAAAATCATCACAGCCAAGATAATCTCGAAGCGTTAAAATTTAGATGAACAACATCAAAGCCAAACCAAATCAGCAAAAACCAAATCAAGGTAACCGCATCCAAGTAAAAGAACATTAACCAAGTGAAAGATCATTAAATTTTTTTGGAGAAACCAAAAAAATATAGCCTTTGATGCAACCAGTTTTTCATTTTGACAAATTTAGGCTCAGAAAACTATCATCATAGCCATTCAAGCTCAACAGATAAACAATTTCTTTTTGGAACATTAAAGCTCAGAAAATCATCATCATAGCCATTCAAGCTCAACAGATAATTTTATAGATCATTTTCATGAAACATACAGCAACTGTAACCTCTGTGCTCAAAACGTTCATCCGAGCTGGAATTTCCAAATGTAAAATATTCAAAAGTTGCTGGAAAACAATTTGAGGCGGTACGCCTAGGATTGAGAAATCCTAGGCGGTACGCCACCCGCTTGGTAAACGGGTCGGGTTGCGGCACCCATCGGATCTTGGTATGCACGAATCTCAAAATCCGGGCGGTACGCCCAAGATTATGTACTTTGGGGCGGTACGCCTCAAAATGCCAGATCGATAAGAACAAGGTTTTTGGCCTTTATAGTCACAAGCACTTATGAACTTTCTCACTTCCGGCCAGAGCTCCCTCCCCACTGTCTCAGACCTCTGTCACCATCATTTTCAAGTCATTGGAGCCTTATGGAAGGTTGAAGCTTCATTGGTAAGTGTTCTAATCACCATTTTCATACCAAGATCATGTGAAGTTGATGTAACCCTCACACATTACTTGTGCTCTCATCAAACCAGTAACATTGGATCACTTGGAGAAGGCTAAGGAGTGTGGGAAACCAGAATCAAGGACAATCAAGGTAAGGACATCTTGATTTTTGGTTTAGAAAAGTTATTTAAGTTTCTTAAAGATCACACACTCATGAAATGGTCATGGATCATACATGCATGTGTAGAATTACCTCTGGAAATTGGATTGGGAACTGGAGGGTACAAGGAGATCAGAAAAGCCCGGTTGTACAAGAAATCCTTCACAAGGTACAACTCTCTCATGCATGCATGTTGATTCCTTTCCATAAATAGCAACTTTGCAAGTAACGATCACTTGAACCAGAGTTAGTCAGTGTATCTAAATAACAAATGGGTCATTGGGACATAAGGATTCTGCCCCTAACGAAATCTGTAAGAAACGGGGGTCGAAACAATGGAATTTACCATAAATGGAAAGCTCGGGAATTGGGGTTATGCTTTGGTTAAGGTATTAGACCACAAATGAACCTTAAATTGACCCCTCGGAATAATATGAAACTGATCTAGTATGAATTCTGGACTCAAAACGCCAAAATATGAAAATGGCACTAAAAGACAAAATAGTCGGGCCCCTGTTCACAGATGGGGGCGTACCGCCCATAAACTCTGCATGCAGAGCGGTACGCCCAGAAAAGGAAAACAGAAACCGGAATCTCAGATTCCAGCGTACCGCCCAGAAACTTATGATTCGGCGCGGTACGCCCGGATTTGAAATCTGGAAATCAGTCGACCATTTGAAGCGTACCGCCCAGAAATGTAAACGTCCAGGCGGTACGCCTATGAAGGAAAATGACAGAATGTTTAGCCAATTTTGGATGAACCAAAAATTATCGAGACTGATCCAGTAACTGTATTTTATGCTAATTTCAACCTGAGAATGATATGGGACATGTTAGCCTCGAATATGACGAATATGAACATGATAACGATGATAGGTTGCTAGAAATCAAAGAGAGGATATTTTCTCGGATATTCTGTCTAGCCACCGTTTCTGACTTCTTTGTGTGAGTCCTCTGACTTCTCTCATAGAATTAACTGTTTAAGATCACAATCCTGTTTGATGTATTTGTTATATCTGTTATGAATTTATCCTGTCAAGCACTGTTAGTTTAGATATGCCCTGTGTGGGTTATTATATACTTTCTGGTCATTATGATTGAACCAATAGGCATATAAGGGATTATAACGGCCATTATAGTTGATTTATCCATGTTCATCCGGATCCTCTAGGATTGAGAAACTAGGGGGAATATGTCCTTATATGTTGAAATGAAATTTCTACTCGTAGAGGGATTACGGCTGATTGCGACGTGCCCGTAGAGTACATGAAGTTTGACCTTTGGTGTGACTTGATAATTTCATAACCAGCATGTGTTTGAAAACTGTTAATATTATGATAGTAGTTAAGACTCACCAACAACGTTAGTTGTTGACTTTGTGTGATTGACTTATGTTGCAGGTAAGCAAGTGTAGGAATGAACCTATTATGAACTTGGAATGCTACTTGGTTGTTGTTACTATGAACTTGGACTTGTATGAATTATGAATTATGAATGTAAATGAAGACATGATAATGACTATGTTTCCTTTGGTATCCTGTATCTTTGTTATTCAGTTCCAGGCCATGTCCGGTGGCTATCGATTCTGTTAGACCGAATAAGAGGTGCAATGCATCCTCGCTCATGAGTCGGTCTAAGAGTTTCATATGTGTGGACTGGATGTCCGTTGTATGTGTATGTGCGTGATATTAGAAGCGTTGGTATCTCGGGTAATGATACGGACAGCCGGTCTAACGCCCTCCCCCGCACCTGGCAGGGTGCGGAGGAGGGGGGTGTGACAGGTTGGTATCAGAGCCAAAGGTTCCAGCAAATTAGGCATTCTTAGAGCCCTAAGCTTGAACCTAGTTTGACCCCTAAGATATTGCATGAACCAAATATGATCTAGGCTGAAATTTGTATGTTAGACGTAATCGAGGTTTAGTGTAAGGTCGGTAGAAGTTACAGCCTTGCAAACTGCCATTCCTACCCACAGGTGCACTAAGACTCGGTGAAACCTAACAGACACATTGATGCTAATGATCTCCTATGAAAAATGTTAACCTAAGTTGAAATTGGTATATTAGATTTCTCATAGCATGATGTAAGGTCGGTAATAATTGCAGAAAGTGCACGCTGTCATTGTTACCCACAGGTATCTCATGATATGACAAGTCTGATAGACACGTGGATACTGATGGTTATTGTATGTGTACTCTAGTGAATTCAAAGGATGTAATTTAGCATGACATAAGTTGAGAAATATGATTATATATATGTATATATATTATCATTGTATATTGAACCTATGTCCACAGGTACCATCGTAAACATGTGGAGTTTTACTAAATCTTCGAAATCCGGCAGCAAAAACAGTGGAGGTAGCATGGGGAGTAAGGGTAAGAAGGAAGAAGGCGGACCTAGCCAACCGGCACCACCCATGAGCCCTGATCTTTCGGGGTACTTTACCGCGCCGACCCAAAAGAAGACTCCGTCACCCGCGACGTCGACCACGGATGTGCCAAAACCACCCAAGAAGAGGAGCACAAAACCTAGGATGTCGGTGCGTCCGAGCCACACCATCCACATTGCTCCATCAGACTGGAACGCTCGTGATGCCGGAACGGATCAAGAAGACCCTGAAGAGGAACCCGAAGAAGAAGAAGACGAGACTATCCCAGTGCAACAGGTGGTGATTGCGGTGTCTGCAGGGCACACCGTGAGTTATCATTCCGAGCATCATTCTCAGCACGTGTATGCTTCCCCAGCCTACGCAGCAGACGTGGAGGAAGGACCCGAGGAATCGGTTCCTATGCAGCAGGATCCTATGGCAGCTTTCCCTCAAATGGGAAATCTAGTGGATGTTCCAATCCAGGACCCTATCGCAGCTCTAGCTCATGACATTAGGGACCCATATGTAGCTGCTATGATGCAAGGCCAAAGTAACCAACCGGTGTCCGACCGTTATAGCTTCCCCCAATTGCTGAGGTCCAACAGTCAACCCCCATCTTCCTACCAGCAGCCATCTGCATACCAGCAGAATTCCTCATATCAGCCACCACCTGGATATCAGCAGCCATCATCCTACCAGCAGCCTGTATTGTACCAGACACCTGTTCAGGATTCCTATGCCACGGGCATGCCTTTCTATCCCCCACCATCATCATTTTACCCGCCACCACCATACCAGTATTCAACCTCCCCACCCATGCAGCAGTCTTACATGCCTTATCCACCAGCTGCCTATCCATATGCACCATACGCGCCATATCAGGACCTACCCAGGTCATCTTACATGCCTTATCCACCAGACGGCCTGCCTACGCCACGGTCGGAGCAACAGACGGGGGCAACAGCGCCGCCACACTCCGTCATCACCACAACCATCACCGCCAAGCGACGGTCTGCATGGGAGAAGAGATGTTCGTCTGGAACATGAATCGTTTATCAGAATTGGTAGCAAAGCAAAATCGAAGACCTGCCATGATTCGTAAGAAATTAGCAAGAAGGAAGAAAACGTACTTCTCTCTTTCGTCAATTAGCAAGGAAGGAAGAAAGCATATGAAAACAACTAACCGCCCATAGTAAAAAGCACACAGAGAAAACCACTATGGTTTCTTGAAAAAACAAACAGATACCATGCATCTCATTGATAAGGATGAAAAGTGTGAAGCAAAAAAAAAATTGTAAAGTTTAAGGGTCAAATACGTCAAAGAACTAAACTTACGTGGCTAAAGTCTGAAACACCAAAACTCCACTATTCATCTTTGAAATTTTGTTGTATATTATATAAATAAATTTTAGAAATAACTATACCGTATATATAGTAAATTTCAAAGTGTATTTTAAAAAGTACTTTTTAGGCGACACATTTCTGACACAATACTATCGGGAAGTTTTATTTTTATTATAGTTGTGATGTATTTCTGACGTATCTGTATTTGTTTTTTTAGTTACCGGCGTTTTTATGACAAAAATGGGCATTTTGTTAATTTTAGTTTTATTACAGTTGCGGCGCTTATAAGAGGCATCTTTATCTTTTTTTCTTTCCATTTTGCGACGCTTTTTCAACACAATCAATTTTTATGTATTTTTTTCCTTATTTTTCGATGCTTTTCAGACAAAACGGTTTTGTTAATTTCTTTTTGCGACCCATATTCCACACAAATTCTTTTTCTTTTTAGAGAAATATGATCATTTCTCACACAATTTCCTTTTTCAAAAAATAGATTTTTATTAAACTTCGGAAAATCTAGATTTTTTCAGCAAATAAATTCAGAAAAAATTATAAACCCATTAATCAAATCCAAAATCTCAAACTTATATAGTCAAATCCATAATCTAAAATACTAATATAGTCAATCCATAATCTTAAATACTTTCAATGAGATCCATAATCTCAAATACATTCAACTACATCCATAAACCAAATCCATAAAGTATGCCAAGACTTCTAGTTTGGTGTACCTGAAGGTTTGCCAAGATTTCAATAATTCTTTCATTTCTTTTCTCATATCTTGTCTCATATCTTGCCGCAACTCTCGTCGCGACTCTTCTCGTATCTCCTCAAAATTTGGAAACTACATTTTCATGAAAACATATAGAACTTTTATTAAACAAAAAGTACATAAAAGTGATAATAATAATAACAATAAGTCAATAATATAAATAACAACATACTTGTTATGAAGATGCGACCCCGTAAGATGTCGATGGTGTCCAGGTCACAACAAAATTAATAACCGATGATCCTATCCCGTATACCCGTTTAATCTTACATCTTGCCTCAACAACATGAGGCCACACCTTAGCGTCATCCTTAGTGAAGTTCGGGCCATATATCTTTTCCAAGTATTTTTTCTAAAATCCATTAAAACAAGGATGTTATTATTGTACTAAAGATCTCACAATAGTTATATTAAAAATAATTAAAACTAACATAGGTTTATTTGGCTCGATTAGTACAAAAGCTCATCTCCTCCAAGTTGTTCAAACCAAGATTTTTTTGCAATAAGTTAGGTTTGCATTTTTTGGCGAGATGGGTCAAAAGAAATAACTCCTTATTACTTGGTTCCCTCTTCTATACATAAAGAATAAAATATAGTTGATGTAGTAGACATTAAAGAATAGGAGAATAATTCATATCCATCCCTACAAAACTAAAACTAAAATTAAAATGAATTGGCAGAGGTAAAAATTACCATGTTGGCAGAGGTAATAAATCATCACTAGCCATAAGTAATCAGAAATAAATCAAAGTATATTTATGAATTGTTATGTATTTTGATGCACTTTAGTAAGAATAATTTGTGTAGGATACAATTAAATAAGTGAATAAGATGCTCTTTTATTAAATAAGAATAATTTGTGTAGGATACAATTAAATTTGTGTGGGACTATCACTATCAGATATGTTTAATCAAGACCATGCAACATCTTAAAAGGAGAAATGATGTGTTGGGAACTCATATTGTGATTAGATGGACTTTTCTGAATATGAATTGGAATTGATAATTGACTGGATGATTGTTAGATGTGATATAGATTATAATGGGCCAACTAAGTGGTAGGAGACTAGAATCAGGTGTAAGTTGCTAGAAGATTATGAGAAATGGATGAACGTTGACTTTTTTAGTCAAATTGTGAATTGTTATTGGTATAGTTGGGCCTATGTTGGTCTGTTTAGGTACCTTAGAAGATATTCCATGTTCAATTACACTAGATTAAATTGGGACCAATTATACTATATGGATTATTGGTTGAATATGAGTAGGTTAACCAACAATTAACCTTCATAAACTAGAACTTGCAATAGCCAAATAAAGATCTAGAGATATAATAACAGAAAAAATGATCAAGAGATTTACACCTACCGGCCCTTAAATCTACAACAAAAGACCGATAAACACCGATTAACCTTCAGCTGTCCCTTCAATCTACATTAAAGTTTCTTTGATAATTATTATTTCAGCAACCAAATTCTCCGTTAAAAGAAAAAACGACTACAATTTATATATAAAAAATATATATGATTAGCTTACCAACCACACAAGATAATCATCGTATCCTATGCAAACGCCAGTATGTCGGGATGATTTGCCACTACTGTAGGTGCTTCTACGGTTGCTTGGCCCGCTCTTCGACTTCTTAAGCCAACTTTTCGTGTCCCAAATCTGTCAAAAATAGAAAGTATATATATAATATAGAGAAACAATACAATATAATAAAAAACAATAATCTATCAAATCACTTACATATATTGCACATTTGAATCCATATATCATCGGGGAGTGGTTCAGGTGGATAAATATGAATTATACCGAATTGGTTATCATTCAACCCAATCTTATGTCAAGCATCATTTGCCTATATTAGAGATTCTTTTCTAAATTCGTACATAAGATCCCTGTAAGGCCCCTTCAGTATATTGATGAATCCTTTGTATGTGCTTTGTTCGGAGTCTGGGTCCCAACTCTAACGGATCTAATGATGACAGGTTTGTAGGATCGTGGTTAGAGACAACTAACCAAACAAGTTACTAAAAGTATCAAACAAGAAAGGCGGAATCAGACTTGTTTGTGTTAATGTTTGAAACGGTTTGATCGAAACTGTAACAGGTAAACATGAAGTAAAGTAGAAGAACACAAGATGTCAATTCCAAGCACTACTATATTTATACTTCACAATGTTTACAGTGAGTTACAACTGATGAACAAGAGAGGTGTTCGATACACTGAACAAAGGAAATACAACTAATATATATAGTGCAAGGAGGAAATAAAAGATCTTCTTTTATTTCCTTTTAGCTCTAAGGCTAAATAAACAAATAATATCTACTCCAGAGTTGTTGTAGTACAAGCATGCTTCTGTGAACAGTTGAGCAGACCTATCGGTGAACAGTGCACAGCATGGTGTAAAGTAAAACTGCTTTCTGACAGCTTTATGCATTGGAACTTGCAACAGGGGATAAGTCAAAGTTCCGGAGTAACACTAGGAGAAGTTCCGGAGGAACTACTCAGTGTGAAGGAAGTTCCGGACTAACTTCCTTCGGAACTCTGACTTAGAGAATTTCTGCCAAGCTGAACATTCCCAACAAGGTTGAAATGTACACTATATATTATATTAATCACTTTTCATACTTTTTTTTTGAACGGCCAACAAACATAGCTAGATTTGCCCAGATACTCCGTACGGGATGATCCAATGGCAAAAGGCCACCGCCAGCTGGCCCAACCCAGCCGTACGGAGCCCTTAAGCACACCCAAGTTATCTCCAGTTCCGGGGAAAACTCACCCGCCTGAAGGCCCACTGGTGGTAAAACCCGGTCGCTCTCGGGATCGAACCAAAAACAACAAAGTCCTGGTCTTCCTTCATAGAGCCCCCTGCCTCAGAACAATATTGCTGGGAGCAATGATAAAACCTGGGTCACTTGGACACAAGGTGATCACTTTAACCACTCCAACAACATGACTATTATTTCTAAGTATTAGTATTTATTTAATATTTACTTTAATTAGTTTTTATGGTTAGTGTGTTGAGAAGGTAAATGAACTAAATTGTATGATTACAGGCCAAAGAGTGAAAACTTGTATTATTACAGGCCAATTTTCCTTATTTCTAAGTATTAGTATTTATTTAATATTTACTTTAAAATATGAAAGAAATTTAAGTCATCATATAATTGTGAATTGCAGGTGTAGAAGTAAAAGAGTTAAATGAATTAACTAGGTGAATGGATGAGCACGTGGTGGACAACTCAAAAAATAAAGAGTAAACTTCATTTTTAGTCTCCAACGTTTGCACATTTTAACAATTTTAGTCCCAAGTTTTCGAAAATCCCAATTTAGTGTCTCACATTTCAATTTTTTTTTCAATTTTGGTTACAACGTTAACAACCGTTTAAAGAACCGTTAGACTGCCCTCACATGGTCCACACGTGATGGGTATTTTGTTATTTCCGTTTGTTTTAAAGTATGAGTTAAAACAAACGGAAATGACAAAAGTACACCTCATGTGGGGACCACATGAGAGCAGTCTAACGGCTCTTTAAACAACTGTTAACGTTAAGACCAAAATTGAAAAAAAAATGAAATGTGAGACACTAAATTGGGATTTTTAAAAAATTGGGACTAAAATTGTTAAAATGTGCAAACATTGGGGACTAAAAACGAAGTTTACTCAAAAATAAAATTGATGCAATGTTCACGTGACCACAAAGAAAATAATTTTCCTTGGTGTGAACGCGCAAGTTAGCCGCAAAAGAAATCGACAATTTAAAGTTCGGGAGTACCGCGTAATAAATTCCATTTTAAGGCGGTATGCCGGTCGGCAGATTTTTAATTATTTTTATTTTCAAAATCTATTTAAAGGATGTTTAGTTATTATTTTAAATCCTAATCACCTCCAGTCGTTTTTAGGGTGAGGAATACGAATTTGGAGACCTGTTTAGAGATTATTTGAAAACTTTAATCATTAGGTAATAGTTTTTAATGCAATTTTCATTCATAATCATGTTTGTTCCGTTAGCCATGTCCGGCTAATTTTTTTTAACTGCTCTTCGTGAATGGTTGTGTGGATTTGTTCTGTTCCTAACCATTAATCGTTAATTGTTCCCTTTTCCTTACAATCGTCGAGCACCCGCATGCTGAACTTGTTTAACTAAACTCATAAATTAGGGTTTTAGTGGTCCACTATCATGATCTAGCCTTTTCTTGCGGCAGGAACTAAGCAGCCCACTAGGAACTTAGGTTATTAGGTCAACTAAGCAATTGGGGATCATGTTTATGTGTTATTAGCGATTGATTAGGTTTTGCCCAGATCGATAGCCAACCAGGATCCAAAAGTAGTTAACTTGTCACATAAATAATCTTAGCTTTAGTAATATTTTTAGTTGTTAAGTTAGTCAATTAGTAGTTAACCAATCAAGAATCATCAGCCAAGAGGCAAACTTTAGTTAAATCATTAGATTAATTAAGTTTAGTTTAGTTTAGGATTAATCTAGGTTAGTGACAGTAATCTAGCTAAATTTAGGTAATTTATAGTTAACCGTTAATTTCTAGTCAATTAGTCAAATTCCACATATTCCCTTGGTTCGATAACCCTAGCTTACTGATCGACGTCGAAGTGCCGATCAAAAATAAAAGAGAGTTTGTGTGTTCCAAATAACCTCACTTGATTAACTAGCAAGGGTAAGTGGGTTGTCGAATCCACGAGGAGTTAGTGGTTGGCACGTAGTTCAATTTGAATTTCTATTACTAACATAATGAAAATTTGATTGTTGATTGATTGATTAACTAAGTAAGACTTTGATGAAAAAAAATTGCAATAAGGAAAAGACGATCACAACTTACGGTCTTTCGTGGGTAGCTCGGACAATGATGATTGGGATTGGAACCTTGATGGTAATTCGGATTTTGAAGTTAAACATATTCGTAAGTTTTTTGAGAAGAAAGTTCTTCCTAATAGTGATATTGTGACTAGATGGAATAAAAATGTTC
>JBCNJP010000020.1:12750847-12788702 GCA_039602395.1 Deinandra increscens subsp. villosa
AATTATACAATAACTTAAAATCTGCTCTCACTAAAGCGTTTGTAGGGACCGCACAAATTCTCCTCGTCTCGATGGTTACCACAAGAACTGGCAAAACCTGCTCCCAGGAGAGACAAAGTGCAATCTTCCCCTGCACAAGTAAATATTACAAACTCTGAAAGTAAAATCACTAGCATTCTTTACTAGATCCGGGTGAAAGCTAACCTTTTCCACACTCAGAGGCAGCGGCTCCAACATTTTTAAACTAAGATGTTGAAAGACAAAATGATAGAATAACATTGTAGAAAGCAGTCAAGTTAGGGATAAGGATGAATAACAAAAACGTTAACTATATATAGATACTCGAGGGTGTGGTAGATGGAGATAAGACCAAATATTTATTATTATTATTATTAATTAAATGAACTGTTATAACCAGATGTGACGGATACAAGATGGGACGCATGCTTTATGCAGATCATTGGAAACACGCAACAGGTAAACATATAGTTTCATTAGAACTTGATCCATTTATTGTAGTCCGGATGAAATTTACACCGAATAGTCATTCTTTACAAGATCCGGGTGGAAACTAAGTTGGGAAATTATTATTTTATACGATATATTATTTTATTTTACCTAGATAAATTATTTTTATTTACAAGATCCGGGTAAAAATCTTCCGATTATCCTAGATTGTAAAGTTTATAAATATATCAATTTTTATATTTTTATATATTTTATCGAGACAAGTTTAAAAAAAATATATTCTTTTTTAAGAAGATGGGACGCATGCTTTATGTGCAGATCATTGGAACACGCAAGGGGTAAACATATAGTAAAGCCATTTATTGCTTTAGTCCAGCACTCCAGCCACTTATTGCTTTAACATTAATATACTCTAGGTTGAAACTTGTTAAACTTCCACTTTTAAGGATTCCGGATGAAATTTACACAGGATAAATTCTTTATTTTAAATTGATAAATTATTTTACTTTAATACAATTTACAAAAAATGTTACAGTTATCGATACAAGTTTTATTAAATAAATATCTATCAAACCAATTATCCTTTAACATTAGTTAATAATATCTAAAAAATATAATAAAAAATAAGCCAACCAAAGCAGCAACTTATTGCTTTAACAATAATTATAATCTCCGGTTGAAAATTGTGAAACTTCCACTTTTAGTTATCCGTATGAAATTAGAACGGATATGCATTCTTTACATGTTCCGGGTGAAAGCTAAGTTTTTTTAGAACTCTAAAATTATAATATAAAAAATGATAATAATACTATAACCATTTTATAGTAAAACTGGTTATTTAGAATTTCCCAGCTCAAGTTTTAATCTGAACTATTATATAGCAATACGGCCAGCTCAAGTTTTAATCTGACCTATTATATAGCAAATATAAATTATAACCATTTTATAGTATAAGTAAAACTTCAGGATTTTTAGAACACTGACCTATTATATAAACTATATACAGCAATAAGGCCCAAAGAACAACGATTTATATAAACTATATGATAACAATTATTTAGAACAATATTTTATAAAAAGTATATATAAAACAAATTAAAGTCGATAATTGTAACTTCAACAGGCCATAGCAGAAACCCATAACATTTGGGAAGGCCCAAAGATTTATTTAATAGTAAACGATAATGATATTTTGAATTATTTTGAAATTTAAAGCGGACCATATCCACTTGCCCGGCTAGCTGGCTTATTAACTCCGGCTAAAAACTGGCAAGGCTAAGTATTAGCCGACCGTATTTAAATCGGATGTACAATGAAACGTGGCAGCCTCGGGTGCTACGGATGAAATCCGGCTAAAATTGGACTGTAAGCAAAACCTACGGCTGAATATTAGAGAGAACAAAATATATGTCAAGTTCTTATTGGCGATCAGAAAGTTCAAAGATTGGGAGGTGGGCCCGTGTTGTTGCCTTATTGTCAGTCGAGTACACGTGTAGACCTCCCATTGTAGGATTCAGAAAGTTTTTAGACGGAATTGGTGATTTGTCTGCTTCGCATTCGTGGGATTGGTGAGGGTCAGTTTGGAGAATTCGAATTCAAAGGGTCAAAACTGTAGTTTCAAAGTCAACAATGGTCATTTTCGTGTTTTTCCCATTTGTATTTGTTATAGTGCAGCTGTTTTTGTTTTTGAAAGCAAAAGTCAGACCCACGCCGCCGGCAAGAATGGCGGCAATAATGTAGCCAATCCACTTAACGATATTGTCTTTGCTTTCTTCGCCACAGCTTATATTCGCTAGATTCTCATTACCTGCTTTACAATTCATGCAACTTTATATATATGTTAACGATATATATAAACAAACCACCACGAACAAACAAACATGCTTAATTACCTTGATCAGCAGCATATCGTATATAACACTTTCCCAAGTACATATCACCCTCAGCCGAGGTCTCACACTCTGATCTCAACCGTCTACTCGCCTCCGAAAGACAATCTTCACAATCGCTTAAACTCAAATCTTGTACGCACTGCGCCACACCCCGGATGTTCCCAAACTCACCCGAACGAAAGTATTGCCCGTTGCCACCAACAAGATTTGCCAATGCACCGTCTATACGGTTCAAAACGTCTGAATTATAGCCGATCGACGGGCCACATCTCTTACAAGCCTCCGTCTTCCCCTGAGCCCCAAAAAATGCTTTATTATCGTACTTCATAAAACACGCTTCCAACTGTATCTGACCACCCGTGGAAATCGGACAAGTTGTTTTTAGCTGATTTATAGCGTTGGCAACACAGTCTTTGCAATTCGGAGAGGTGATGTCCCTTCTACACTGGAACAAGCCATAAACGGTATCATCGTTTTGTTGGGAGATTTGGAACTTGTTGAAGTTGTAGACGGAAGCTGATTCGGCTAAAGAAGTGAATAGCGAGTTGAGATTCGACTCATATGGTGTGGTTGAGGTGAAGTTGAGCTCAGAGCATTGAACATAAACGTTGGAGTTTGCTGTGGAAACTAATATGACAGTGAACGTGAGGGGAAATATGAAGAAGAACAAAAGAGAGAGAGCTTGTTGTGCCATTTCTAAGCATCTAAATTCAAACTTCTACGGACTTTTGATAACTTGTGAGTCTATATACATGTAGGTACACATGCATATATAGTGATATAGATTTTTTTAAAACCCAAATAAACACAAATATCTAGTGTTTAATATTATGTGGTACGTGGTAATTTAGCCACATATTCACCATATTTATTATAACTAATCGATTATGCAATATTCAAAGCCTCCATATATGTATTCATTTAAAACTTAAAAATCAATATACCAATTCTGATATAATTATCTTTATAATAGATAATCTTATTCATTAGGTACAAATAAACGATTGATGAGAATTTGTTTTATTGACTTGAGAGAAAGAGGAATTTTTTTTAACAGCAGCAATTTGGTTTTATTCACGTGAGGGGTTATGCCAACATGTCACATTAATATTTAGACAATTTTGATTACTATTTTGTAAAGTTTTCTCTTTATATATATAGGAATATCCAAATTGTTACCTCAAATATTGCCAAATAGGGTCATAATATATACTTAGTGAAGTTAAAGGACACACTACAACTTAACGTGAACATAAAGGAAAAAGCCCGCAATTTATCTAACTAATAAACTAACAAAGTAAAACTTTGGTTAGAGGATTTATCATACTATTTAATAATCTAATAGATAATCTAGTAAATAATAAATAATCAAATAATAAAGTAAAATTTAGATTAAAAAAGAGCTTAAAAAATTAAATTTATAGAGATAAGTTCAAATATATATAATCAAAGTGAGGTTGTTTCGTCTTCAATAATCGAATATGGGAGAGTGGGTAACTAGGAGGCTCGAGGTAGCATTCAGTCGATCGGACGCTTGGGTGCGACAACGAAGTATTTGGTCGTTATTTGTTTTCTCTTTGAAAGGTTATCGGGGTGGGGTGAGAGAGTTAGAGCAAAAAAAAAAAATGAGGCTTAATGGTTTGCTAAAAATTTTATGGGCGTAGTTTTATGGATTTATAAGGATTAACGAGTCTTGCTCTAATTAACTAATTAGTTTATAATATGTGTAAATTTATTAACTAATTTATGTTACTAAATTAACTAAACGCGTGTGTGGACCTCATGACCTTAGAGGACTGTCCCCTCTTGTTGGGCTTAGGGAAAATGAATTCGTTGTTGGCCAAGTTGTGCTGAAAGCGGAATCATGTAAAGTCGCTAAACACGAGAAAACTTGTTCAGATAATCAACATGTGTTTATCCCGTTTGTGTTTGATACATTTGGGTCCCTGGCTCCCGAAGCGATAGGTTTTGTTAAGAGAGTTCAGCGGGTCGTGAACAACAATTCCTCGAACCTTGAAAATCATAGTTTTGTCTTTAGTGGGATCGGGTTTGCTATCCAAAAGGGGGTTGCAGCGTAACTTTTTACCTGTTAATCTATCATTTTATTGTAAATTAACAAATTTAAAAAAATCTAAGAAGAATTTAGGGTGATAGAAATAGCGGAAAAGAAAAACAGTTGACATATAAGAAAAGTTGTTTTTTAGTTGACTAACGACTTTATACACACAATCTTTACATCTAGAGGAATTAATGTCCCATGGAAAAGGCCATAATTAACATCTTATGATATTTCAAATTTGTTTGAAACCGAAGATAACGACAGAGTCCACTAAGAATTTGAATATTTAGTTAACATTCAACTCCTAATGGTGTCACAAGTTGCATTAAAGTTGAGAAGTTGAAAGTAGACGTTGAACGCTACGTTGGAAACTGATAAGAGGGAAACGTGATGGAAAATGGTGAAAGAAACGGAGAGAGTTTGTACCATTTCACTTGCTCCAGTTACAAACAAATAACAGTTAAATTTTTTTTTAACTGTCCTAAAGTATACCTTTCCAAATTGCACCTTGTTAGGATTGAATTTAAGTTTACTTTAAAAAGGTTTTGTCACTACCTAATGGCCAATTAATGTATGACTAGTCACTAACTAGTCGATAAAGGTTTTTACCTCTTAGTAAAGGTCCTGATTCAAACCTAGACATGATATAATTTAATATGAAGAGTAGTTTAGAATTAGAAGTAAGGTATATTTGTTACTAAAAAAAACAACCCAAGTGACATTACAATCTAAATACACAATTATTTCACGTTAATTGGCATTACAATCAAAATACACACCATTATTATTATTATTTTTTGGAACAACTTTGGCTAAGGTAGCCAAAGACAACAAACAATTACATTAATAAGAGTGTGTTAGCAAGCCACTCGGTTCAAGATAATCTACATTTTCTATTTCGATTGTAAAACCAGAAATAAGAAAATAAGACAATATCATTAAACAAGTCGTCGTTCCTAATTCTCAAAGGATTAAAAATGGAGTCGTTACTGAACCTCCATATAACCCACCGGGAAACCATACCACCTAAATAAGGGCCTTCTTCTCCTTATTGAGTGTCGAAGCATCCAACAATTCAAGCAAGTTTAATGGAGACAACAGAGCTATGCACCCAACTTGTAACCATTAGGCAACTTAACAAACCCCAAATCTTCTCCGCAACACAACACGGGGCAAAAACGTGAGCAACCGACTCAACATGCGATTCGCAAATCGGGCAAAGAATATGCGAAATATCGAGACCCCTTTTACTCCAGTTTAACTGTGTTGGAACTCTGTCCAAAAGAATTTTCCAGGCCAAAATATTTACCTTCTTCGGGACAAATATGTTCCATCTCGTAGCATGATCTATAGAGGGTAACCTGTTCCGATCAATAACATTTCTCACCATCTTCATCTTGAACTCAAGCTCCCCATCTAGCGATCAATCCCAAGAGTCATTCCTATTCAAAAGATATAGTTATCAACAAGAGCCTTTAAATATCAAAGTTGCTCCTCCTCAAACCCCTTTAACCTCGCGACGCCACACTCAACCAACCGAAACAAGATGTTCCTTGACTGTGTAACCTTGCTCCACCTCCAAACGAAATAATCTATTAAAACGGAGATAAAGAGGGGTTTCCCCAACCAAGTATCCTTCCAGAAAATAGAAAGATGTAGAAGACCCATTTCTAACTTTCTTCCTAATCAAATGTAAATGGACTATATCTTTAACATGTAGCTCGAGAACAGACTTACAAATACCATGCCAAATACCACTACCCCCATTCTTAGCCCCAACAACCATATCCTCTCCATGTATATGTTTAACCACTTTAACCCACATCGCATCTTTATTATTCAAAAAGCTCTAACGCCATTTATATAATAAGGCCAAATTCATAGCGTGAAGGCTGCCAAAACCCGAACCCCCCCCCCCCCCCCGAAATCTTTATCACAGAGGATACGATTCCAACTAACCCAAGATATTTCTCGAGAGGACTTTTCACCACACGAGAAAAACTTAGATTGCAAGGCCTCCAAAGTATTATTTATCATTACCGGAACCCAAAACAAAGAGAGCCATACGAACCAACAAAGAACAAAAGTAATCAACGTAGATTGACCTCCTATAGAAAGTAACTTATAGTTCCAAGAAGACAAACGTTTTTTTGAACTTATTGACAAGGTTGTCCCAGCTCGAAATATGATTCATCTTCCCCCGATAGGAATTCCCAAATACACATAATTATTTCACGTCAGCTGCGTATTATTTAAAAAAACACTCATTTTTAATGTAACGCTACGAATCTTTCAGAAATCAAATTTTATAAGAAAATTTTCATGTTATTCCGGGGATTCAAGCTAAATTGATAGAGAGTTGATGTTGGCTCTCCATGATATTGGTCATTATCTCGTCGAATGTTGGGTTTTTCTTGAGTTGGATTTGATGGATTTGGGCGAACAAGTCGTCGGTTGTCGGCTCGTCATCGGTGAAAGAGGAAGCATTCGGGAAGGAGAGATCGTCAATGAAATCACCATTGATATTGATCCTTAGAGTGGGTCAAGCTCCAAAAGAAGATAGTGATAGAGAAGAGACCGAAACTAATAAACTTGATTCATTTGTTTTCAGCCTCCTTTCATAAGGAATTAAATTTAAATACAAGAAGTAGAGACTACGTGGGAAACTAACTAACACATATGCATGCCAATAATAAAGGAACGTGTGAATACAAATGAGTAATAAGTTAACTAAACTATTCATGTGTAGAAGTTCCTAGTTAGTCGGGTGGGTCATGGGTGAAGACGTGGTCCGTATCGGAGGTGCTCTTGTGGAGCCGTGGCTTGTGAGATGTTAATCTATGTCAACATTTTATAACTAACAGTAACTTTATAAGAACAAAGACATCGGCGTTTACACAACCAAAATTAGGGGTGGTCAAAATTAGATATCTAAAAACTTGGATAGTTTATTTCAATATCTGAATTCGTATTAGAGATAATTTCAGACGTCTGAAATTTCATGTAAAGATTTGGATATGGAAACGGCCGGCCGGCCGGGTATCCAAAATTCTGAGTTTATGTTTAAATAGAATTAAAGATTACTATTATGTTCATCCATAACAAAAAATCAAATTTACATTTGAGAACAACTTAGAAGAATCTTTCAGGTTTTAGGCTAGGCCAGTGACATCCGGTTGACTCTAGGTCTTCTCGTGATGATGCTACGTACTATTAGACATCTCATCGCAGGATGTAGACATGGGAGAGCTAAAATCTCAATTCAAGGTTCTAGACCAGGCATGTGACAGTCCTCTTAGTGGTGATTAGACTAATGAACCTAGATACATGTCATCATGGGGAAGGGTATGGGGGACTAAGGTCTCGCTTTTGACTCCCATATCAGGTAGTAAGAGTAGTACGGGTGCAGGTGATGTCATGGGATACATGCAAGGTTTTGATGATGAACCTCGATACCATGAGCATAGAGGATGATGGTTCTCAGCGTGAGTCGGAGATGACACTCATGATGCTGAAACCACACCTCCTGGTCCCTCTTAGCGCGGTACGACTTATGGAGATAGACCTCGTGGTACATCTAAGGGGCCTCATATAGAGCGTGTCCGAGAAAATTATGTCTTTTATTCTAACATTTTAATTTATGTTATTTCATAATGTTATAATAATAATAATTATTTCGTTATTTTGATATTAGAGGTTTGTATCATATGATGTACACCATTGTGCCATTGAGATACTAAAGGAGAGTTTTTCTAGACCTTGGACCACATTTCCAAAGGTCCCACTGCCTGTACGAAAAGAGATGTATGCTCGTTTTAAGGTAGTATATCAATTTATAATTTTATGTCTTATGCTTATTTATTTTAAACTTTACTTGAATACATGTTCAAATTTATTTTTTACCTTTTTAGATGATAATAGTTTGTCGAGACCGTTACAAATCCCCAACTTAAATTAATCTGTAGTAGTGGTAAGTGAGATACTAAAGGAGAGTTTTTCTAGACCTTGGACCACATTTTCAAAGGTCCCACTGCCTGTACGAAAAGAGATGTATGCTCGTTTTAAGGTAGTATATCAATTTATAGTTTTTATGTCTTATGCTTTTTTATTTTAAACTTTACATGAATACATGTTCAAATTTATTTTTTACCTTTTTAGATGATAACAGTTTGTTAAGACCGTTACAAATCCCCAATTTAAATTAATCTGTAGTAGTGGTAAGTGATCGGTGCATTTTAGGTACAAGTTATTATATGCTAATTCTATACTAAATGCACCGATATTAGTGTAAAATATGTTAGTTTGATTGGTTTTTGATATTTTATAAACTTTGTGATTAAGAGCTAACATGGTTTGATTAACCTAAACTTTAGGCTGATGATAAATCTAAATGTTATGTTATTATTATCAATTTTTGCAATGCATTATTAATAGATAATAATAATATATTATTTAGTATTTATAAGTTTGTGAAATTAAAGAATTCTAAATATGAGTTAAGGTTGTTATATTTGGTGAAGTGTAGGTTTACGTGGACTACATAATGGAAGTGGAGCATCACATGGAATTGATTATGAGCATTTCAGGACCATCACGTGGATTTTTAAGAGCCACAAAATGAATGAGCTAAAGAAGGAATGGATAGAAATGAGAAGTAGATTAGAATTTGTGGAAATTTGCAAAAGAATGTCAAGGAGCAGCGTATCATACGCCCCTAGGCGTATCATACGCCCAGAATCCACCATTTCTAGCGTATGACAGCCCTTATGCTCAGTACGAAATCAGCGTACAACTTGGTACTCGGCGTACCATACGCCGGGTGGCGTACGGTGCGCCCAGGCGCGTTTTTTTTACTGTTTTTAACACTTTTGGACGACAATTAAAAGGGTATTTCGCAACTTTTCAAAGGGAGTCGGCCAAAGAAACATTGGGGACTATTTTTGGGCTCATAATACTCCGTGACAAAGTGTTAGAAGATCAAATCAAGCAAGATCATCACTCAATTCCATCAATTCTCATCATGTTCATCATCATAATGAGTGGCTAAACTTCATATGATCACAATCAAGTTCTACGGTTTGCATTTGCTGAATATTACTTGGTTTTTATGTTGTGTTGAACATTAATTTTCTTCCTTTACATTAAGCGCTTGGTAATTGAAGATTGTTTATGTGTTTACATATGCGAATAATTGTAAGACAAGCTTTTCGATCACATATCAATGCATTACCCCTTTCATTTGGTTTTTATCATTAAGGAGCAAGATGTTGTTGATTGTAGAGTCTAGTATTGTTGATGGTTATGTTGTTTACCTTATGTGATCTTTTTCATTCGGTCTAGAATCGTTGAATCAAAGTTACATGAATGGTGTATTCCTTAATCATCCATTGTTGCCTATGTTGAACTAGATTATGTCTAGTATTCTATTGACACACAATTGAATTAAGTGGTATCTCAGTTAGCCAACCCGAACTTTTTTTTTTGAACAGCCAATATATAAAACAAAACAAACAACTTGCTGGTTAGAAAAGCCTAACCAAACAAGCAAAACAGAGTTCAAAACATACAATAAAGGATTGTCTAGCCAATTGCTAGACGACATATATACTAATAAATTTATTCCTAACCGATAACCAATTATAAGAAAAACGCATAACCGACTCAATTAAAGAAAAATTACAAAGGTCGTTATGATTAAAAATTATATCATTCCTTGTCTTCCAAAGCACCCACCAAGTAACACAAAATATCCCATCTACCACGACCCTTTTTTTAGCCGAGATAACCGTAGCATCCAACCTATTAATAACCTCATTTGGAGTACCACGCACGTCCAGATCCAATTGAAGCCAACGTCGAACTTGCTACCACAAATTGGCAGCCACCAAGCACTCTCCAAAAAGGTGATTTCTTTTCTCCAGGCAAGAATCGCAGAACGGACAACGAATGTTTTCAACCGGATTATCTTTTTCTATTAATTTGTCCCTTGTAGGTAGCCTGTCAGGGATAAGCCTCCACATAAAAATATTAACTTTCTTTGGAACATTTTTATTCCATCTAGTCACAGTATCACTATTAGGAAGAACTTTCTTCTCAATAAACTTACGAATATGCTTAACTTTAAAATCCGAATTACCATCAAGGTTCCAATCCCAATCATCATTGTCCGAGCTACCCACGAAAGACCGTAAGTTGTGATCGTCTTTTCCTTATTGCAATTTTTTTTTCATCAAAGTCTTACTTAGTTAATCAATCAATCAACAATCAAATTTTTATTATGTTAGTAATAGAAATCAAATTGAACTACGTGCCAACCACTAACTCCTCGTGGATTCGACAACCCACTTACCCTTGCTAGTTAATCAAGTGAGGTTATTTGGAACATACAAACTCTCTTTTATTTTTGATCGGCACTTCGACGTCGATCAGTAAGCTAGGGTTATCGAACCAAGGGAATATGTGGAATTTGACTAATGACTAGAAATTAACGGTTAACTATAAATTACCTAAATTTAGCTAGATTACTGTCACTAACCTAGATTAATCCTAAACTAAACTAAACTAAACTTAATTAATCTAATGAATTAACTAAAGTTTGCCTCTTGGCTGTTTTTTAATGATTCTTGATTGGTTAACTACTAATTGACTAACTTAACAACTAAAAATATTACTAAAGCTAAGATTATTTATGTGACAAGTTAACTATTTTTGGATCCTAGTTGGCTACCGATCTGGGCAAAACCTAATCAATCGCTAATAACACATAAACATGATCCCCAATTGCTTAGTTGACCTAATAACCTAAGTTCCTAGTGGGCTACTTAGTTCCTGCCACAAGAAAATGCTAGATCATGACAGTGGACCACTAAAACCCTAATTTATGAGTTTATTAGTTAAACAAGTTCAGCATGCGGGTGCTCGACGGTTGTAAGGGAAAGGAAACAATTAACGATTAATGGTTAGGAACAGAACGAATCCACACAACCATTCACGAAGAGCAGTTAAAAAAAATTAGCCGGACATGGCTAACGGAACAAACATAATTATGAATGAAAATTGCATTAAAAACTATTACCCAATGATTAAAGTTTTCAAATAATCTCTAAACAGGTCTCCAAATTCATATTCCTCACTCTAAAAACGACTAGAGGTGATTAGAATTTAAAATAATGACTAAACATCCTTTAAATAAATTTTAAAAAATAAAAATAATTAAAAATCTGTCGACTCAGCCGCACAGAGTACCGCCTTAAAATGGAATTTATTACGCGGTTCTCCCGAACTTCAAATTGTCGATTTCTTTTGCGGCTAAGTTGCGCGTTCACACCAAGGAAAATTATTTTCTTTGTGGTCACGTGAACATTGCATCAATTTTCTTTTTTGAGTTGTCCACCACGTGCTCATCCATTCACCAAGTTAATTCATTTAACTCTTTCTACACCTGCAATTCACAATTATATGATGACTTAAATTCTTTCATATTTTAAAGTAAATATTAAATAAATACTAATACTTAGAAATAATAGTCATGTAGTTTTAACTCACTTGTAGTCTAGTGGTTGGGGACTTGGGTTCTCTACAAGAGACTCAAGTTCAATCCTCACTTGTGCCACTTTTAGGGGAATTGACAATGAAGGATTTTAGCTAGGCCTTGTGCAAGGTTGTCAGTTTGATTCCCGAGCCCACCAGGGTTTTCGTCCCACCGTGTGTTACGCCAGAGAGTTCCGCTCTTGTGGTGGCACAACGATTGTCAAGTGGCAGCCGGCAGTATGGTTTCCCGGGGGAACCCCCAAGCCCCAAGCTAAGACGTCAGCAGAGGCACGGTTAAGACACTCTTGTCTGACCTCAGTGGGGTACGGGGCTACTCTATCGGAGGGGTGCGGTAGCCTAGTATACATGAAATCGCCGTTCCAAAAAAAAATGTAGTTTTAACTCAACTTAATTATACAATTTAGTTCATTTACCTTCTCAACACACTAACCATAAAAACTAATTAAAGTAAATATTAAATAAATACTAATACTTAGAAATAATAGTTATGTTGTTGGAGTGGTTAAAGTGATCACCTTGTGTCCAAGTGACCAAGGTTTTATCCTTGCTCCCAGCAATATTGTTCTGAGGCAGGGGGCTATATGAAGGAAGACCAGGACTTTGTTGTTTCTGGTTCGATCCCGAGAGCGACCGGGTTTTACCACCAGTGGGCCTTCGGGCGGGTGAGTTTTCCCCGGAACTGGAGATAACTTGGGTGTGCTTAAGAACTCCGTACGGCTGGGTTGGGCCAACTGACGGTGGCCTTTTGCCATTGGGTCATCCCGTACGAAGTACCTGGGCAATTCTAGCTATGTTTGTTGGCCGTTCAAAAAAAAAAGTATGAAAAGTGATTAATATAATATATAGTGTATATTTCAACCTGTCATCATTAGATCCGTTAGAGTTGGGACCCAGACTCCGAACAAAGCACATACAAAGGATTCATCAATATACTGAAGGGGCCTTACAGGGATCTTATGTACGAATTTAGAAAAGAATCTCTAATATAGGCAAATGATGCTTGACATAAGATTGGGTTGAACGATAACCAATTCGGTATCATTCATATTTATCCACCTGAACCACTCCCCGATGATATATGGATTCAAATGTGCAATACATGTAAGTGATTTGATAGATTATTGTTTTTTATTATATTGTATTGTTTCTCTATATTATATATATACTTTCTATTTTTGACAGATTTGGGACACGAAAAGTTGGCTTAAGAAGTCGAAGAGCGGGCCAAGCAACCGTAGAAGCACCTACAGTAGTGGCAAGTCATCTTGACATACTGGCGGTTGCATAGGATACGATGATTATCGTGTGTGGTTGGTAAGCTAATCATATATATTATTTATATATGTGAAATGAAAACCAGAAAATTGAATACACGGAATTGAGAATGCTCTCTTTATTACTTCAATCAGATGATTACACGAGGTATTAGACAAGTGAAAAACAAAACTCTAACTGCTATCAATTTCTCTCTAACTATATAACCCTGACTTTCCCCTAATCCATCGACCTACCGAGCCGTTGAAGCAAGCTAACAAACTTGAACAACTTGAAACGAAATAGTTTCAATATGCCCCCTGAACTTTCGGTTAATAGACGAATTAACCACTTGATTGTTCAGATACATTTGAGCTACCAAGTGACTGAGTTAGTCACCGGTTCGAACCTCGTGAACAGCATTCTCACATTATTGATATTCTAACAATCTCCACCTTGAGATTGCTGTGAACTGTACCTTGTACCATAATCACAACATCTTAAACAACAGTGAGCAACAGCGGTCCGATGGACTTGAAAACCCGAAAGTGCTTAAAACATCATAACTATGACTAAGGAAACAGTAACGAATTTTGAATAAAAGCTAACCAACCCCAAAGCCTTCAATGCACTTCTGAAACCCTGTACTAGGCACAGCTTTGGTAAATACATCAGCAAAATTATCTTCAGTTTCTACATATTCCACCTGGACCTCTTTAGAGCTTATAATTTCTCTGATAAAATGCAGCTTGACACTTATATGCTTTGTCCTCTCATGGTACATATGATTCTTAGAGAGAGCCAAAGCACCTTGATTATCACATCTGACTACTGCATCACAGTTTTGTACACCTAGCTCCTGTACAAAACCTTTTAGCCATATTGCCTCTTTTATAGCTTCTGTTAAGGCTACATATTCTGATTCTGTCGAAGATAAAGCAACTATCTTTTGCAGAGTTGACTTCCAGCTAACAGTATTATTTAAGACTTTAAACACATAACCTGTCACTGACCTGCCCTTGTCTCTGTCTTTAGCAAAATCAGCATCCACATGACCCAGTACAGTACCTTCATCTGACTGATTATCATTAAACACAAGCCCATAGTCTCTGGTACCATTTAGATATCTTAATATCCATTTTACTACCTCCCAATGCTTTTTCCCAGGGTTAGAAAGATACCTACTAACAATGCTAACAGCATAAGCTATGTCAGGTCTAGTACATACCATCATGTACATCAGACTTCCCACTGCACTAGAATAAGGAATGTGACTCATCTTTGACTTGTCCTCTTCTGTTACAGGGCAATCTTTTAAGGACACTTTAAAATGTTGAGCTATTGGTGTGACCACAGGTTTTGACAAATGCATGTTATACAATTTCAGTACTTTAGACAGGTAACTTTTCTGAGTTAGGTATAATTTCCTTTGTTCCCTATCCCTGTGTATCTCCATGCCCAAAATCTTTTTAGCACAACCCAGTTCTTTCATTTCAAAAGCTTCCTTAAGCATTAGCTTAGTAGCACTTATCTCCTTCTGACTTTTACAAGCAATTAACATATCATCAACATATAATAGGAGATAGATATACCTGTTATTTTTATACTCCTTGAAATACACACAGGGGTCATAAGCACTCCTTTGGAAACCATTCTTTAGAATGTGATCGTCAAACCTCTTGTACCATTGCCTGGGAGATTGTTTGAGACCATATAATGACTTCTGTAATAGACACACCTTTCCCTCTTGTCCTGGCTGCTCATACCCTTTTGGTTGCCTCATATAGATCTTTTCATCTAAATAGCCATGGAGAAAGGCTGTTTTAACATCCATTTGCTCCAATTCCATATCATATTTTGCAGTCAGAGACAAAATTATCCTTATTGAAGTATGCCTAACCACTGGTGAGTAAATCTCTGTATAATCAATCCCAGCCTTTTGAGTGTACCCTTTAGCAACTAACCTTGCCTTATACCTTGGTGCCTCAACCCCTGGAATGCCTTCTTTCACCTTATACAACCATTTACACTCCACCAGCTTATGATTACTTGGCTTATCCACCAGCACCCATGTTTTATTTTTGTATAATGATGCCATCTCCTCATCCATTGCTTCCTTCCATTTATCACATTTATCATGCCTGATTGCTTCATCATAGGATAAAGGTTCATTTGAATCCTCTTCCTCTGCTACATGAAATACAAATGCTGAGACATCAGTTACACCTTCATCTTCATCCCTGAACCTCACAGGCTTTCTTATACTTCTCTTGACTCTATCTCTTGCAAGTTGATAGTTGGGATCTATGTTATCATCACTGTCATCAGCAACTTCAGTGCAGCCACTGCTTGACTGCTCACTTAATATGGGGTTCCCTTTGGTATCCTTTTGA
The DNA here is from genome assembly GCA_039602395.1 of Deinandra increscens subsp. villosa. Taxonomy (NCBI): domain Eukaryota; kingdom Viridiplantae; phylum Streptophyta; class Magnoliopsida; order Asterales; family Asteraceae; genus Deinandra; species Deinandra increscens. The sequence continues at coordinate 12,766,465 of JBCNJP010000020.1, forward strand.
GGTAACTCCACCTCAATCTCAACTCTTTTAGATTGTTTTGAGTTGTCAGCACCAGGATTCCCTTTCTGAATTATGTCTTTATACATCAAATTCTCTTGGAATGTGACATCCCTACTTATTATGATTTTGGGGCTGATATCATCACATCTCCACAACCTATACCCTTTTACACCATCAGGATACCCCACCATTATGCATTTCTGTGCCCTTGGCTCCAACTTTCCTTGATTTACATGAGCATACACCACTGACCCAAATACTTTCAAATTATCATATTTAGGCACTTTTCCAGTCCACATTTCTAAGGGTGATTTCATATCAATGGCAGAAGAAGGGGACAAATTCACTAAATATGCTGCTGTAGTCACTGCTTCCCCCCAAAAACTCTTAGGTAGGCCAGACTTAGACAACAAACATCTGACTTTGTTTAATAAAGTCCTGTTCATCCTCTCAGCTAACCCATTCTGCTGAGGGGTACCAGGGATTGTCAAGTGTCTAGCTATCCCACTTGTTTTACACATCTTTTCAAACTCTTGGTTACAAAATTCTAGACCATTATCTGATCTTAATTTTTTAATTCTCAAACCAGTTTGATTTTCTACCAATGTTTTCCAATCCCTAAACTTGACAAAAGCATCTGATTTATGTTTCAATAGAATCACCCATACTCTTCTTGAGTAATCATCAATGATACTCAAGAAATATCTTGACCCACCTAGAGAATTCACTCTAGCAGGTCCCCACAAATCAGTATGTATATAATCAAGTATTCCCTTTGATTTATGTACCCCTTTCCCAAATTTTACCTTATGAGCTTTACCATAGATGCAGTGTTCACAAAAACCCAACTCAGTGTTGATTAGACCTTTAAACACTCCTTGCTTATTTAGTTCAAGTAGCCCCTGCCCACTTATATGTCCCATTCTGTTATGCCACAAAGTAGCAGAACCCATTTTTTCATTGTTTACAATATTTGCTTCATTTGTGACAACTCTCCCATCAAAGACATATATATTGTTATGTTTCCTGGTTCCCTGTAGCACTATTATGGAGCCACTCACCACTTTTGCTTTACCATGTTTTAAACTAACATGATAATTAGCATCTTCTAAAGTTCCCAAAGAGATTAAGTTTCTAGACAACTGAGGGATATACCTGACATTAGTCAACTGGAATTCTTGCCCACCATCTTGCTTGAGGATCACTGTGCCTATTCCTTTGATTTTACAAGCCCTGTCATCTCCTAGGTGTACCTCCCCAAGTTCTGACATTCTTAACTGATGAAATAGATCCTTGCATGGGCTCATATGATATGAACATCCGGAGTCCATGATCCACTCATCTTTGGCATTTTCACTTGAAATAACCAATACATCAGCACTTTCATACCCATCCTGTGACCCTTCTGGTGAACTTTGTGTATTATTATTATTCCCTTTATACCCCTGACTGTAATCTCCCTTCTTCTTTTTCCTTTCTGGGCACTCCCTCTTTAAGTGTTTCTCTGACCCACACACATAACATTTTCTCTTAAATCTTGAGCCTGACTTTGATCTAGAGTTATTCTTTGGTTTGAAGGTTCTTTGCTCACTTCTCCCTCTAACCACTAAGCCACTTGATCCCTCATCTCCATCATCTGACCTCTTTTTCAGTTCTCTTGATTTCAAAGCTGCTAACACTTCCTCCATGGACAAAGACTCACGTCCATACATTAATGTGTCAACAAAATTCTCATATGACTGAGGCAAAGATGATAGAAAAAGAATTGCCTGATCCTCATCTTCTATATTGACTTCAATATTTTCTAGATCTATTATCAACTTGTTGAATTCATCTGATAGATCAGAAATTGATTTACCTGAAGTCATTTGAAATGTGTAGAGACGTTTCTTGAGGTATAACCTATTGGAAAGGGATTTTGTCATGTACAATCCTTCCAATTTGGTCCATACTGCTGCTGCAGTTTTCTCTTTCGATATCTCCCGAAGTACTCGATCTCCAAGGCTAAGAATGATTGCGGAATGCGCCTTGTCCATAACTTCCTTCTTTTTCTCTGCCGTATATTCTGCCGGAAGTTTGTCTTCTCCGGCGAGAGCCTCAAATAACCCCTGATGAACCAAGAATGCCTTCATCTTCATTCTCCAGAGACTAAAGTCATTCTTTCCATCAAATTTTTCGATCTCGAACTTCGTGGTCACCATACCTCCACCTCGAACTGAACTCTGTTCGTCGTCTTCCTCAATTTCACTGATTATGAGCCAAACCAGGCTCTGATACCAATTGTGAAATGAAAACCAGAAAATTGAATACACGGAATTGAGAATGCTCTCTTTATTACTTCAATCAGATGATTACACGAGGTATTAGACAAGTGAAAAACAAAACTCTAACTGCTATCAATTTCTCTCTAACTATATAACCCTGACTTTCCCCTAATCCATCGACCTACCGAGCCGTTGAAGCAAGCTAACAAACTTGAACAACTTGAAACGAAATAGTTTCAATATGCCCCCTGAACTTTCGGTTAATAGACGAATTAACCACTTGATTGTTCAGATACATTTGAGCTACCAAGTGACTGAGTTAGTCACCGGTTCGAACCTCGTGAACAACATTCTCACATTATTGATATTCTAACAATATATAAATTGTAGTCGTTTTTTCTTTAACGGAGAATTTCGTTGCTGAAATAATAATTATCAAAGAAACTTTAATGTAGATTGAAGGGACAGCTGAAGGTTAATTGGTGTTTATCGGTCTTTTGTTGTAGATTTAAGGGCCGGTAGGTGTAAATCTCTTGATCATTTTTTCTGTTATTATATCTCTAGATCTTCTTTTGGCTATTGCAAGTTCTAGTTTATGAAGGTTAATTGTTGGTTAAGCCACTCATATTCAACCAATAATCCATGTAGTTTAATTGGTTCCAATTTAATCTAGTGTAATTGAACATGGAATATCTTCTAAGGTACCTAAACAGACCAACATAGGCCCAACTATACCAATAACAATTCACAATTTGACTAAAAAAGTCAACGTTCATCCATTTCTCATAATCTTCTAGCAACTTACACCTGATTCTAGTCTCCTACCACTTAGTTGGCCCATTATAATCTGTATCACATCTAACAATCATCCAGTCAATTATCAATTCCAATTCATATTCAGAAAAGTCCATCTAATCACAATATGAGTTCCCAACTGTTGGCATTAAACTAAACTTAGGGTTGTTTATGTCAATATTCAATAGTTATAGTTTGAGTCATTATTGTATTTGTTTATAGTAGAAGGGTCTAGTATGTATGTTTGTAAGTTGATAACTGTCGTACAAGGGGTTAAATACCCCAAATCGAGTTTGTATCTGTAGAATGAACACAATACGCATGAATGCGAATATAGTCTGCAAGTTCGATCATGAAAATCTATGATGTGTTTACGGTATTTCGAATTTGATTTCCATCATTTGGTATCAGAGCGAAGATCCATTCATAACACTGTGTAATCGAAGCCTGGAAATCGATTTGAAATCCTCAACAAGAACACAGAACGAAGCGACGATTCAAATTGATTATCGAAAGGCGAAGATAAAGAAATCAAAAGTTGTGTTCAATCAATCTAAGGAAGATTTCGATTGCAAGTAAAAGGAACGGCAAGGTCGAATTTTGTTTCTGTGCAATCGTCGATCAGAAAGAACGAAAAGAAAGAAGCGATTTTGTTTTGCCCTCTGTGCACGATCGAAAGAAAGAAACGAGAGACAATCTGTTTAGAAATCTGGAAGCGATTGTCAGATTGAAGAAAGAAATCGGTAAATTTTTACAAGGACAGGGAAATCGCAAAAGGAAAACCAGAAAATTGACGCAAAGCAGAAGGAAGAAATCGTAAAACTAAACTCGAAGAACCCTAAATTACAGTGGGTGATTCCCCAAAAAACCAAAGATGGCAGAAGAAACGAAATCAGGAATAAAAGGAAATTGATCCAACGAAAGAAAGAAGCAATCGGAATCGAGTACGGAAATTAGAAGTCGGAAAAGAGAAGTTTCAAAAATCCTAAAAGTCGGGATAAGTTTGATAGGAATCAAAATCCAAAATTCAATTAGAGATCGCGCTTGCAAGGCAGAAACAAGAGGCAAGGAATCGGAGTCAAAATCTAACATCAATCAGAACCCGACATCGACTTTCAATTCGTAAGTCAAACGAAAGATTAAAGGATAGAAGTTCTTTAGATTTAATTGCAAATTTTGGGTTTACTAGGCAATATAATTTGTGATCAAATAATAGAAGGGATGAGAAATTATTCAATTACAAAATACTCACAAACTCCTAGTCAGAGATTGATGTTTAGTCATTTCTGTAAGGCAAGATCAGATTCATTTAAGCATGAAGCATGAAAATAGGAAGAGTAAATCATGCTTAGTCTCTTCGTGGGGAAAGAAATGGCAAGTAAGAATAAACCTTAGTGGTACATTAAAAACCTGTGTGGTACAATCAAAACCTGTGTGGTGCAAGTCAAAAACCTGTGTGGTACAATCAAAACCTGTGTGGTGCAAGCCAAAAACTTGTGTGGTACAATCAAAACCTGTGTGGTATAGCAAGACCTTAGTGGTACAATATAGCAAGACCTTAGTGGTACAAAATAAGCAAGACCTTCGTGGTGAAAAGCAAGACCTTAGTGGTAGAAAAACCTTTGTGGTGGAAAGACCTGTGTGGCACATACAAACAGAACCTCTGTGGTGCAATCAAGAATTCAAGCAAGTCAAAGAAAGAAAGAATCAGCAAGATGAAGCAAGTCAACAAAGAAACAAGATCAAGCTCTAAACCTTAGCAGTTCAAAATCAACAAAGGAGCAACTTCTTCAAGCAAGAATAAGCATGAAATCAAGATCAATATAGCACAATTCAGATCAGAAGCAAGATTAACTCAAGTCTAGGAAAACTCAAATCATAGAATGACAAGCATGGAGAAACAAGAAAGCACGTTTATACAAGCTCTTATCAAATTAGTAGGAATCAAGGAAGGAAAGACAAGCAACAAGAATCACATTTCGCTTATGATGAAGAACCGATATTCTTATAAAGCAAGACAAGATTATCTGAAGATCTCACTTAAACCGAGTTTAGTTTAAGGGGGAGAATGTTGGCATTAAACTAAACTTAGGGTTGTTTATGTCAATATTCAATAGTTATAGTTTGAGTCATTATTGTATTTGTTTATAGTAGAAGGGTCTAGTATGTATGTTTCTAAGTTGATAACACAATACGCATGAATGTCAATATTCAATAGTTATAGTTTGAGTCATTATTGTATTTGGTTAAATACCCCAAATCGAGTCTGTATCCGTAGAATGAACACAATACGCATGAATGCGAATCTAGTCTGCAAGTTCGATCATGAAAATCTATGATGTGTTTACGGTATTTCGAATTTGATTTCCATGATTTCCATCACCAACACATCATTTCTCCTTTTAAGATGTTGCATGGTCTTGATTAAACATATCTGATAGTGATAGTCCCACACAAATTTAATTGTATCCTACACAAATTATTCTTATTTAATAAAAGAGCATATTATTGATCAATTATTTAATTGTATCCTACACAAATTATTCTTACTAAAGTGCATCAAAATACATAACAACCCATAAATATACTTTGATTTGTTTCTGGTTACTTATGGCTGGTGATGATATATTATCTCTGCCAACATGGTAAGTTTTACCTCTGCCAATTCATTTTAATGTTGTTCTTGTAGGGATGGATATGAAATTCTGCTATTCTTTAATGTCTATTGCATCAACTATATTTTATTTTTTATGTTGAGAAATATCTTGGAGAGGGAACCAAGTTATATAAGGAGTTATTTCTTTTGACCCATCTCACCAAAGAATGCAAACCAAATTTATTGGGAAAAAAGTCTTAATTTGAACAACTTGGAGGAGATGAGCTTTTGTACTGACCGAGCCAAATAACCCTATGTTAGTTTTAATTATTATTAATATAACTATTGTGTGATCTTTAGTACAATAATAACATCCTTGTTTTAATGGATTTTAGAAAAAAATACTTGGAAAAGATGAAAAAGATATATGGCCCGAACTACACTAAGGATGACGCTAAGGTGTGGGCTCGTGTTATTGAGGCAAAAGGTAAGATTAAACGGGTCTACGGGATAGGATCATCGGATATTAATTTTGTAGTGACAGGGACACCATCGACATCTTACAGGGTCGCATCTTCACAACAAGTATGTTGTTATTTATATTATTGTTATTATTATCACTTTTATGTACTTTTTGTTTAATAAAAGTTCTATATGTATTCACGAAAATGTAGTTTCCAAATGTTGAGGAGATACGAGAAGAGTTGCGAGGGGAGTTGTGTGATAAGTTACGACAAGATATGAGAAAAGAAATGAAAGAATTATTGAAATCTTGGCAAACCTTCTAGTACACCAAACTAGAAGTCTTGGCATACGTTATGGATTTGGTTTATGGATGTAGTTCAATGTATATGAGATTATGTAGGATGATGTGGACATGTTTGACCAAGTTGCATGAGTAACACCACGTGCATGGAGACGTTGGAAGTGGACCGGGTAATAAGGAAGAATTCCAGAAAGTTTGTTTCAAGTTTGTTATGGCTTTTAGCTATTTATAGGACCTGCTTTATTTGTTTTTAATTAGTCGAAAAAGCCTCTGTTCATTGTTCTCTTTATTGTTCAGTGTATTCTTCAAGCATTTGATTAAATAAAGGGCAACCATTCGACTAAACATTGTTGTTATTATTCTTGTTTTGATCTCTGATATCCAACATTTTGGTATCAGAGCAGGTTCCCTTGATCCATTATATGCCAAAATACCTTCAATTTGAAACCATGTTTGTCGTATCAACCACAAATCCTCAGAAAGAAAACCCATTTTCATTCCAGTGTCCATCATTAACCGCAAGCAACTACACGACGTGGGCGATTAAGATGGAAGCGATCTTGGATGCGCAAGGTGTATGGGAAGCCATAGAGCCATCAGCCGGAGTGGCGGTGGACGAGAAGAAAAGTAAGATGGCACGTGCATACATCTTTCAAGCAATACCGGAAGAAATTCTTTTGCAAGTGGCAAAGAAGAAGACTGCGAAAGAAGTTTGGGATTCACTGAAGACGAGGTTTGTGGGTGCTGAGCGGGTTCAGAAGGCTAGGCTTCATACTCTCAAGAGCGAGTTTGAGGCGCTACGGATGAAAGAAGGAGAAACCATTGACGAATACGCAGGAAAACTCTCTGGAATGATCTCCAAATATAATGGTGTTGGCGCAGTCTTGGGTGATGAAGAATTAGTTCGGAAGCTACTCGATACAGTGACCGATAAATTCATTCATCTCGTGGCATCCATGGAGCAATACTCGGAGGTTGAAAAAATGCCTTTCGAAGAAGCCATAGGGCGGCTAAAGGCATACGAAGATCGAGTAAAACTTCGCCAAGGAGGATCCAGCATGGAAAACTCCTTATTGTTCTCGAAAGTAGAGGGAAGCTCTAGTAACAAAGGGAACTTTAAACAAAACCCAGGACGAGGTAGAGGGTTCAACAATGAACGAGGTGGAAAGAATGGGTCAAGGGGAAGGGGATCATCACGTGGAAGGGGTGGCCGTGGGGGTAGCGGATCATCACATGAATCTGGCGGATGGAACCAGAAGCCACGTGACAAGAAAAATATAAGGTGTTTTAATTGTCAAGCTCTTGGGCATTATGCTTCAGAGTGCAAGAGTGAAAGGAAAACTGAACAGGAGGTTCACTTGACAAAAGAAAAGGAAGAGGAATCAACATTGTTGCTAAGTGTATGTGGTGAAGAAGACCAATCAATGGTTCTGCTAAATGAAGGGAAGGTATTTCCAAAGTCATTTGAAGATGGAAAAGAAGGTGACTTGGATGTTTGGTACATGGACAATGGGGCCAGCAATCATATGACAGGAAGGATGGAAGTGTTTGCTTATCTTGATCAAAATGTAAAAGGTAGTGTGAGGTTTGGAGATGACTCAAAAGTCAACATAAAAGGCAAAGGTAAAATTTTGTTTAAGTGCAAAACTGGTGACCAATTAATAGTAGAGAATGTTTATTATATTCCTGCACTAACTAGTAACATTCTGAGCCTTGGTCAAATGACTGAAGTGGGCTATGATATATGGATGAAAAATAATTTTCTAAAAGTTTATGATGAGCAAGAAAGATTAGTTATGAAGGTTGTGAGGTCTGCCAATCGATTATATAAAATAATGTTAACTATTGCCAAACCTGCATGTTTAAAGACTTGTTTAGAAGAAGAAAGTTAGGTTTGGCATGCAAGACTTGGCCATGTGAATTTTCAGGTCCTAGAAATGATGGGAAGAAAAGGCTATGTAGAAGGTATGCCAGCTTTGAGTCACCCGAAACAAGTATGTGAGGGATGTCTAGTTGGAAAGCAAACAAGACAAAGTTTCCCTATTGAAGCACAGTGGAGAGCTTCAAGCCCTTTAGAACTAGTACATGCAGATATTTGTGGGCCAATCACACCAGTGTCAAACGGAGGTAATCGATATTTTATGTTAATAGTAGATGATTTTAGTCGGTATATGTGGGTATACATGATTAAAACAAAAGATGAAGCTTTCAATTGTTTCAAAAGTTTTAAGTCACGGGTTGAAAAGGAAACAAAGTATAAAGTGAGGATGTTGAGGACTGATCGGGGTGGTGAGTTCAACTCATTTGTGTTTAAAAAATACTGTGAAGATGCAGGTATTAGAAGGCAGACAACAGCACCATACACCCCGCAACAAAACGGTGTCGTGGAACGTAGAAACCGAACGGTGATGGAGATGACCCGATCAATGTTGAAGTCGATGAAAGTTCCTGAGACACTGTGGGGTGAGGCAGTAAGACATACCGTGTATGTGCTCAATATGCTACCAACTAAAGGAGTTAAAGGACTTACACCGTATGAAGCATGGAAGAAAAGAAAGCCAACGGTTCAATATTTAAAAGTCTTCGGTTGCATAGCACATGTAAAGAGGATAACAGGGCATTTAAGTAAGCTAGATGACAGAAGTAGAGCCATGGTGTATGTTGGAAAAGAACCAGGCAGTAAAGCTTTTCGATTATTTAATCCTAAAGAAAACAAAATTGTGGTTTCTAGGGATGTAATATTCGAAGAAAAAAGAAATTGGGAGTGGGTTGAAAAGATGACAAGTCATGGCTCATTGTGGACCACTTTGGTACACAACACAGAAGATGGGACGCCTCATATTTATGGTGGGGCCAATGAGGAAGAAATTTTAAGTCCTCAATATTCTAATAATTCTTTTACATCTTTTCATGAAAATGCAGGTGAAAGTACTATGCCATTTGGTAGCTCCCAAGATAATACTACTTCACAAAGCTCCAAAAACTCAAAAAGTCATATTTCTTGTAGCAGTTCTCAAAGCAGAAGTGGAGTCAGTACCTGTGGAGAAAACAGAAAGCATGTGACCGTTCCTTTTGAAGATGAGTCACCTCTTAAAGGATTTAAGAGTGTGGAGGAGATTCACGAGCACACAACAGCCATGGATGATAAACTAGTCCATGATATTTACGTAAAAGAAGGAGAGTTATTTCTCGTAGATGAAGAACCACTATCTTATGTGGAGGCAGCCACGGATGTGAAATGGTTAGACGCCATGCAAACTGAACTCGAGGCGATAAAGAGAAACAATACGTGGACTTTAACTCAACTGCCAAAGAATCAAAAGGCAATTGGGTTAAAGTGGGTCTTCAAATTAAAGAAGGATGCAAATGGTGAGGTGACAAAGCACAAGGCTCGTTTGGTGGCTAAAGGTTACGTACAACTTAAAGGAGTCGACTATGAAGAAGTTTTCGCTCCTGTAGCAAGAATAGAGACCGTGAGATTAATTCTAGCAATGGCAGCAACAAATAATTGGCGTGTTCATCATCTAGACGTCAAAACGGCGTTTCTGAATGGCGAGTTACAAGAAGAGGTCTACGTTACTCAACCAGATGGGTTCGAAGTTAAAGGAAAAGAAGCTTACGTGTACAAGCTTCACAAAGCGCTTTACGGTTTGAAGCAAGCGCCAAGAGCATGGAACTCGAAGCTAGATAAAACGTTGAAGGGGCTTGGTTTCACAAAATGCATACATGAAGCAGGAGTATATGTCATCAAGAGATCAGGTTCGGTGTTGATCTTATGTGTGTATGTTGATGACATATTATTGACAGGAACCCGTGAGAATGATATCCAAAGCTTTAAAGAAAGGATGAAGACTCATTTTGAAATGAGTGATATGGGTCTATTATCTTACTACTTGGGCATAGAAGTAATACAGAATAGAAGGGGGATATGCATAAAGCAAGCTGCATATGCAAGAAAGGTTCTTAAGTTGGCTGGAATGGAAAATTGTAACCCTAGTCAATTCCCAATGGAACATAAGTTACAGTTGACCAAAGATGATGATGGTAAGCCAGTTGATCCAACCTTCTATAGACAGTTAATTGGAAGTCTACGCTATCTGGTGCACACCCGACCTGACCTTGGCTACTCGGTTGGAGTAGTGAGTCGTTTTATGGAAAATCCAAAAGAAACCCATTTAGCAGCAGTAAAGCACATTTTGAGGTACATCAAAGGAACCATTTACAATGGGCTGATTTATGAAGCAGGGGGAGATGCAAAGTTAGTGGGTTATAGTGATAGCAGCTTTGGATGTGATAAAGAGGATGGAAGGAGTACTACGGGTACTATTTTCTATTATTCAGGTAATGTTATCACTTGGACGTCTCAGAAACAACGCACGGTTGCACTCTCTTCTTGTCAGGCTGAATACATGGCTGCTACTGAAGCAGCGTGCCAGGCGTTGTGGCTACGAAATTTACTCAGCGAGATCACCGGTGAGCAGCCTCCATGTGTGGAACTCCGGGTAGATAACGAAGGAGCGATTGGGCTGTCGAAGAACCTAACTTTTCATAAGCGCAGCAGACATATCGACACCAAGTATCATTTTATTCGAGAATGTGTGGAGCGGGGTCAGATTATAGTCAAACATGTGGATGGAAAATTGCAAAAAGCTGATATACTCACCAAGTCTCTCCCAAGAACTAAGTTTATTGAAATGAAAATTTTGATAGGAGTGAAGGATTGTCCACATCAGGGGGAGAGTGTAGGATGATGTGGACATGTTTGACCAAGTTGCATGAGTAACACCACGTGCATGGAGACGTTGGAAGTGGACCGGGTAATAAGGAAGAATTCCAGAAAGTTTGTTTCAAGTTTGTTATGGCTTTTAGCTATTTATAGGACCTGCTTTATTTGTTTTTAATTAGTCGAAAAAGCCTCTGTTCATTGTTCTCTTTATTGTTCAGTGTATTCTTCAAGCATTTGATTAAATAAAGGGCAACCATTCGACTAAACATTGTTGTTATTATTCTTGTTTTGATCTCTGATATCCAACAGATTATGGATCTGGTTGAAAGTATTTAAGATTATGGATTTGGCTATATAAGTATTTGAGATTATGAATTTGATTAATAGATTTATAAATTTTTCTATATTTATTTGCTGGAAGAATCTGGATTTTCCGGTTTTTTTTTAATCTATTTTTCTAAAAAAAGGAAATTGTGTGGGAAATTATATATTTTTCTAAAAAAAGAAATTGTGTGAAATACGGGTCGCAAAAAGAAATTAACAAAACAGTTTTATTCGAAAAGAATCAAAAAATAAGCAAAAAGAAAAACATAAATATTGATTGTGTTGAAAAAGTGCCGCAAATGAAAAAGAAAAAAAATAAAGATGTGTCTTATAAGCGTCGCAACTTTAATAAAACTAAAACTTAACAAAACACCTATTTTTGTCGGAAAAGCTTCGGTAACTAAAAAAAACAGATAAAGATGCGTCAGAAATACGTTATTATTGTAATAAAAATGAAACTTTCTAATAGTATTGTGTCGGAAATGTGTCTCCTAAAATTTACTTTTTAAAATACATCTTGAAATTTACTATATATACGATATAGTTATTTTTAAAATTTATTTAATATAAGTATAAATGTGTAGGAAAATTGTCGGTATTTACGACACATCGCTTGTTTCGTAATTGTGTCACAATTATTGTTGGAATTGTACATGAAAGAATTTCCCTACTATAAATTTAAAATTTTTTAGACAATTGAGTTTTGTTGTAAATGTGTCGGAAATAGCCATTTCCTACACTTTAGCAATGAAAACATGTGTAACATTAACCTTTATTCTAATAGGGATATAAGCATCTTGTTTATATTAATTATTGTAATTGTAATAATGGAATCTAGCTTTTTTTTAAAATAAAAGTTAGAGAAAATAATTCATACTTAAACAATATATAAAAGAGGACTTTAGTTGACTATAAGTAAAAGTGATCATGTTAGCCATTGCGTGATGCTTTAATTATTTTCTAAACCTAATTTAATATACTTTTTCTATTCTTTCGAATAGATCATGTATTTCTTTTCTACGCTATCTGCAGTGGACTGTTATATATTCACATATAGCGTCTTATATATAGCGTCTCGCATACCATTCTGAGAGCGTTATGAGGAAAAAAATAAGCTTTTGCGTGATGAATATGACGCCCTCAATTTCGATCGTTTCCAAATTTTTACCGTTAAACGGTTAGTTCAAACAGTCAAAAGTTTATTTATTTTTTTAACATTTTATTTACCTATAATTAACACACATTCTAACAAATATAATCACAAAATTTTCACTCCTATTATAATTCTATATCCTTTAAAATTTCTTTCGTAAATATTTCCTCATGGTTCACCTTTTGGTGGTACACCCAATCATTTTCAAGCATCAAGACGAAGGGGTGATAACGAACTCCACCACTGACACCAACCAACGGCGGGTTGCTTGCCTACATTGCTAGTTAGGGACAACCGGAAACCCCACATCAACAACCCTACGGTTTCACCCATGTGTACGGTTTCAATGCATTTTGTCAACAACAAAGCAGAGGAAGTGACAATTTCCAACTGGAAATTTATGAAAACTCGACCAGTTACTGTTGATGAGGGAAAAACAAATTAATCTTGTGAAAACACGTCAAATGAAGAAGGATATAGAGGAACTTGAAAAATCGCTCCCGGTTAATGAAGAAACACGAACACTAGCAATTAGGTTATGGGAACGGATTAAGGAACAATATGGACTCTAGTTCTTTTAACTATGTAATATTCTTTATTTTTTAATTTATGTTTTATTTAATTAAAATTTGTTGTTTAACTAATTTATTTAAATTTAAAAAAATAATAATTGTGTAATGGTTAGGAGACGCTCCATGACTACACTCCTTGTTCTTATGTATCCCTTTGATGATTGGATTACACATGTCAAATTTTACCAAGGGAGGGGCTTTACTACGGATAACCTTAGAGTAAAACCTCGTAACAAAACAAACAATGATTATCGTTAAAATGATTTCTATAAAGACAAATTTTTATGATCATACTATATTATATATAATATATTTTTATGTATTAACTTGTTTTTTACTTAAAAAAATATAATTTTTTTTGGGTAAAATTGTGTTTGTCCAATATGTTATAAATATAAAAGAGCAAGTGAATAAATATTTGATAATGAAATTAATTATAGATGGAATTGTGTAACATTATTTAACTAAATTTTAAAAATCATTCGATGTTAAGTGGTTCAAATCTGATTGTGAATATCTTTCTAATCATTACAGTATAATGTTTTTTGACTGAGCATTTTTCTGGTCTAAAATATCTTTCTTGTTTTAACCGAGTAATAAATGATAACGATGATAAAAAGAACAAGATGGTGATGAGGCACCCATGAATGGTTGTTAATTGTTAACTAGCCATGATCATTTGCTATGCAAAATCTTTTGGTTACTACTCTACATTTTTTTAAGTCATTCACATCATATCTCCTCAAATCATAACTTTCATTTATTTAAAAATAAATGTTTATTGAAAAAAATACTACTTTTTTAAAGTCATTTGTATTCCTAATCCTTTTAAATTACACATTGTAGTTACACTTATCCGGATTTTAACTTGTGACCTCTATGAAATGATAGTCACCAAACCCGATTGTTGTATAAGTGATAAAGTCAACTATTGAAGGTCAAACTTTGATGTTACTGCTGCTAATAAAACTACAGGGGCTGAACTGTCTTTTACATAAGTTGGGGGGACTAATACGTAACTTCGACTGAAGTTTGTTAATGACCGTTGTTAATCTCCTTTATTAGTTGTAGCTAGCGTACAGTTTTAGGGTTGTTGAGTTCATTGTTCATCTTGTTCATTCCTGTAAATCATTTTCTATTCAATCAATAATAAGTTTGATCTTCATCTTCATACTGTAATCAATCTTTGATTTCTGTCCAATTTCATAACAAGTGGTATCAGAGCCTCGTTAATTAGGGCTCACTTGATCAAATTGAAAGTGGTTCTTCCGCACCTGCGATTTGAAGATGGTTACGACTAAATTCGATCTTGAAAAATTTGACGGGCGAAACGATTTCGGCCTCTGGCGATTGAAGATGCGAGCTCTCTTAGTTCACCAAGGGATTGATGATGCGCTCCTCGGTGAGAATAACAAACCTGATACGATTGAAGAGAAGGATTGGAAAGAGATTCTCAATAAGGCCCATAGCGCCATTGTATTGAGTTTAGGTGATCGAGTCTTGAGAGAAGTCTCAAAAGAGAAGACGGCAGCTGGTATGTGGTTGAAGCTTGAGAGCCTGTATATGACAAAATCACTTGCAAACCGATTATATCTCAAGAAGCGGCTATACACATTCAGTATGTCTCCTGGTAAATCTCTTGAAACACATACTGATGAGTTTCATAAAATCATTTTAGATTTGGAAAACATTGAAGTAAAATTGGATGAAGAAGATCAAGCTATCTTGTTTCTGTCATCATTGCCTGCTTCATTTGAACACTTTGTGGACACATTGATGTTTGGAAAGGAAACTTTATCAATGGATGATGTGTTGGCTGCTCTAAACTCAAAAGAACTTAAGAAAAGGAATGAAGGTCAGGAAGAGAATGGTGAAGGGCTATATGTGAGGGGAAGGTCTGATCATAGGAACTACAAAGGCAAGAATGGGTCTAGGTCAAAGTCAAGATCTAAGGTAAGAAAGTGCTTTGTATGTGGATCAGAGAAGCACCTCAAGAGAGAGTGCCCTGACAAAGATAAGAAGAAGAAAAAGTATGATGTTGCAGGGTACAAGAATCAGTCTAATAACTCACCTGATGGATCAGTAGATGGCTATGAAATTCTGAGGTGTTAGTGGTATCAAATGGTGGTGGAGGTGAGAGTTGGATACTAGACTCAGGCTGCTCATACCACATGACACCTAACAAGTCTTTTTTTAAGGATTTGGAAATGCAAGATTTGGGTACAGTGCAGTTAGGAGATGATAGGCCCTGCAAGATCAAAGGTTTGGGGACAGTCACCTTGAAATTGCAAAATGGTACTGAATTACTACTTGAGAAAGTCAGGTTCATACCTGATTTGACCAGAAACCTCATCTCATTGGGAACTTTAGAACATCAGGGATATGCTGTGAGTCTAAAGAATGGGAAGGCCAAAGTGATACAGGGGTCACTAGTAGTGCTCACTGGAACTAGAGGTAAGAACAACATCTACATCCTGGATGGTGAGGTATGTCCTGTGGTAAATACTATTACTAGCAATAATAATGTTAGTGAATCCATGTTATGGCACCAAAGGCTAGGACATATAAGTGATCAAGGATTGTTAGAACTAAAACAACAACAATTTCTTGGAAAATATAATGGGTCAGGGGCTGGGTTTTGTGAACATTGTGTTCTTGGTTAATCACACAGAGTAAAATTTGCAAAAAGTCATCATTTGTCAAAAGGGATATTGCTTTATGTGCACACTGACTTGTGGGGGCCATCTAGTATAGCATCTATGGGGGGAGCAAGATATTTTTTATCAATCATAGATGATTATTCCAGAAGAGTGTGGATCTACTTGTTAAAACATAAGGATGAGGCCTTTGACAAATTTAATGATTGGAAAACTCTAGTAGAAAATCAGACTAACTGTAGGATCAAAAAGATAAGGTCTGATAATGGGTTGGAGTTCTGCAATGAAAAATTCAACCAAATGTGTAAAAGGTATGGTATAGCAAGGCACCTAACTGTCCCAGGTACTCCCCAACAGAATGCGTTGGTGGAAAGGATGAATAGGACAATCCTCAATAAAGTTAGGTGCATGATGTTGTGTTCAGGGACTCCTAAGAACTACTGGGCTGAGGCTGCTTCAACTGCAGTATATTTGATAAACAGGTCCCCATCCTCAGCTCTAGGTATGAAAACTCCAATGGAACAGTGGTCAGGGGTTAAAGGTGATTATTCTGATCTCAGAGTGTTTGGTACAGTTGCATATGCTCATGTGAAGCAGGAAAAGTTAGAGGCTAGAGCCCACAAATGCATATTTCTTGGATATCCTGATGGTGTGAAAGGTTACAGGCTTTGGAGACTTGATAATGGTTCTCCAAAAGTGTTTATAAGTAGGGATGTAACCTTTAGAGAAAGTGTATTCTACAAAGATGTTATGGGTAATACTTCATCAAGTAGTGTTGATGCTGGTGTTGAAGTTGAGGTGGAGCTACCTAGAGAGCATAACACTAATGTAGATAATGGTTCAACTACTTTCAATAACACTGACCCATCTACTAACCAAGGTTCCAGTAGTCAAGGTATGCAAACTAGCATAGTCAAGGATAGGCCAAGAAGGAAAATTGTTCTTCCTATAAGATATAGAGATGAAGAGGAGATTTCTGCATTTGTATTTCTTGCAACTGAGGCAAGAGATGATATTCCTGTTACTTATGAAGATGTTGTTAATTCAAGTGATAGAGAAAAATGGATTGAAGCCATGAATGAAGAAATATCATCACTTCATAAGAACAACACTTGGGAACTGGTTGATAAGCCCACTGATCAGCAAGTTGTAGCATGTAAATGGTTGTTTAAACTTAAAGAAGGTATTCCTGGTGTTGAGGCACCAAGATATAAAGCCAGAGTTGTTGCCAAAGGATTTACACAAAGAGAAGGGATTGATTATTCAGAAATCTTCAGTCCAGTGGTAAAACACTCATCAATTAGAGTGCTTCTGTCTATCACTGTTGTGTTTGATCTAGAACTTGAACAACTTGATGTGAAAACAGCCTTTCTACATGGCTATCTAGATGAGGTGATTTACATGAAACAACCCCCTGGTTATGAAATAGAGGATAAAGTGTGCTTATTAAAGAAATCTCTATATGGCCTTAAACAGGCCCCTAGGCAATGGTACATGAGATTTGATGAATATATCATATCTCAGGGTTTTATGAGAAGCTCATATGATGCTTGTGTCTATTATCATGAGTATAAGTCAGGTTTTTATGTGTATTTACTGCTTTATGTAGATGATATGCTAGTAGCCTGCTTAGAAATGAGTCAAATTGAAGCCACAAAGAAAATGTTAATGAGGGAGTTTGATATGAAAAATTTGGGGCCAGCCAAGAAAATTCTGGGTATGGAGATTTCAAGAAATAGGAAAGGCAGGCTGCCTACTCTATCTCAGTCAACATATGCAAAGAAAGTGGTCAAACTTTTTGGTATGGAGGATTGCAAGCAGGTAAGTACACCATTATCTCAGCATTTTAAACTTTCTGCTCTGAATTGCCCTTCAACTGTTGAAGAACAGAAGTTTATGGAAAAGATACCTTACAGCAATGTTGTAGGCTGTCTTATGTATCTAGTTGTGTGTAGTAGACCTGATATGGCTTATGGGGTTAGTATATATGGTGAGTAGATATCTTGCAAATCCAGGAAAGGAACACTGGAATGCTGTGAAATGGCTATTGAGATATCTTAAAGGTACCATTCATTATGGTTTAACATTTGGAATGTATCCAGAATATGGGAATACTGTTCTTGGTTTTGCTGATGCTGACTTTGCTAAAGATTATGATAGAGGTAGGTCCATGACAGGATACTTATTTCTAGTCTATGGAGGAACAGTAAGTTGGAAGGCATCATTGCAGCCAGTTGTTGCCTTGTCTACCACAAAATCTGAATATATATCTTTAACTGAAGCTGTTAAGGAAGGTTTATGGTTAAAGAGGTTTGTATCTGAGTTAGGGATTAATATTGATGGTACTAAGATTCTGTGTGATAGTCAAGGTGCTAGGCAATTAGCTAAGAATAATGTGTTTTATGAGAAGACTAAGCACATTTGTGTCAAATTGCATTTTATAAGAGATGTGTTAAGTTCAAAGGAGTTGATTGTGGATCAAGTTGATACAGAAGACAATGCAGCTGACATGTTAACTAAATCTTTAAGTTCTTCAAAGACTCAGAAATGTTTGGGTCTTATTGGTATTGGGTAAAATTCTTGGTTTTACTTACTTTGATTCAAGGGGTCAAACTGTATTGGTTGCAATTAGTCACATTGAGTACACAAATCCATGGATCCCTGGTACTTTGATAATGATGAGGTGTAATTGATACATTTTTGATACTTTTGAAATGGTTTATTAAGTGTTGACTATCACTTAAGGTGGAGATTGTTGTATAAGTGATAAAGTCAACTATTGAAGGTCAAACTTTGATGTTACTGCTGCTAATAAAACTACAGGGGCTGAACTGTCTTTTACATAAGTTGGGGGGACTAATACGTAACTTCGACTGAAGTTTGTTAATGACCGTTGTTAATCTCCTTTATTAGTTGTAGCGTACAGTTTTAGGGTTGTTGAGTTCATTGTTCATCTTGTTCATTCCTGTAAATCATTTTCTATTCAATCAATAATAAGTTTGATCTTCATCTTCATACTGTAATCAATCTTTGATTTCTGTCCAATTTCATAACACCGATATAAAAAACACTATTAACAATAGGAGATATGACAACAAATATAACTTGGTTATAAAAGTTGGTTTATGGCTTTCAAATTTCATGGTGCGTTTAGTATTAATTGTGTTTAGTCGAATCTTCCATGTTCATAACAAATCTTTTTTTTTTTTAAACAAATTACTTCGTGATTAAAACAATTGTTTAAGGAAGTTTGTACACGTTCGTCAAGCCTAATAATCTGATGCAATACTTAACAAGTAAAAAATGATCAAATTCTCGTTATATATCACATATTGAATCAGTAGACAATACATAAAATATAAAAACATCTAAATTTATAGTTTTAACTCATATCAAATAGTAATTTTACTTCACCATAATCAGAATTGAATTGAAGTTTCTATGACAATTAAGAAGAGGTTGATATACAGGTTGGTAAATACCAATTAGTGATCAAGCAATTAAGTAGATAAAGTTCCCATGGAAACCACTAACGACTAAATAATTGCTATTGCTATTGCTATATATAATATATACATATATACATATATGTCCGTCCAGAAACAAAGAATTAGTGCTATATATTATAAAATACAAAAGTCTTTTTAGATTGTTGTTTTGCTTTCTTTTTGTTTGGTGTGTTCCTTTAGTTCTGTTTATTTGTTTTTATTGTTAATCTTTTTGTTTTATTTTTTTTCTTTATCCAAGCGCAACTAATTTTTTTTAATTATATTATGTTCAATATTAAAGAATTTAGACACGTGTTGGTGAAATATGTATAATTGGTAATATATCTTTTAGGTTGTAGACTTAATAGTTTAAGTATTTTGGTCGTAAAACAACTGTTTTTATTTTTATTTTATTACGTCGTGTTATAAAAATGCAACTGTATTTTGTGCTCACGTTATCTTCTCGGCAACACCTTCATTAGTAGTTTTTTCATTCTTTTTAAATTATATTTTAAGTGTCTCATTGGTTTTTATTTTAAATTATATTTTCTACATTACATAATGTTCATGGCTTATTTTTCTTACAGTGGAGATTCTGAGATATGTGAGACTTCGTCAACGTCAGAAGTGGAGATTGAAATTATTAATCAATTGAAAGACATGTTAGACTCACAGAACCAGTTGGTGAAGACCTATAGAATGGTTAGAGATACTTATGAAGATAATCCTCAGGTTGAGTTGAAATTACGTCTCATTGGCAAGCGTTCAAAAGATGGAAGAAAATATAATCTCCCAACCGCGTCAGAAGTCGCTGCTTTAATTATTGGAGATTTTGAGGACAACATTGAACCCCGTGACATAGTTGTTCGGACCAAAGCTGGCCCTCTACAGCGAATAAATGAGCTACATCCTTCTTATCTTGCTCTTCAATATCCGCTTCTTTTTCCATTCGGTGAAGATTGTTACCATGTAGATATTCTACATAGAGATGTCATTCTTGATCAGTCTAATCCAAGGAATAAAAAATGTACTATGAGGGAGTATTTCTGTTACCGTATACAAGATCGTGTCAGCCGCTTTTCTCTCATCCTAAATTCAAGGAGGTTATTTCAACAGTTTTTGGTTGACGCCTATACAATGATTGAAGCGCAACGGTTATGGTTTGTTCGTAACAAACAAAGCACTCTCAGATGTTCGACTTACAAAGACATAAATGATGCTCAGACTTCAGGTGATACGGATCTTTCCAAGAAAGGTCAACGTGTTATACTTCCGTCCTCTTTCACCGGCGGTGCGAGATATATGTTACAAAATTATCTTGATGCAATGTCGATTTGCAAATGGTATGGTTATCCAGATTTTTTTATCACCATGACTTGCAATCCAAAATGGCCCGAGATGAGACGGTATTTAGCTAATACAACTCTACTTCCTGAGGACAAGCCTAATATCTTATCTAGACTCTTCAAAATGAAGCTTGACTCTTTAATTACAGATTTAAAGAGAAACTCCTTACTTGGAAGAGTCCAAGCAGGTATCGTAAGTCTAAACTTTTTGTAACACCTCGTTAATTCTGGTAAATCGTGGGGGAAATTTTTCCAATTAATGAACTGGACTTGGCAAGCCCAGTTAGGCCCGTCAGGCCCATTAAGGGATTTACGGCCCGACAAGGCCCAATCCATGTATTCGATGTCCGGATAAGTTGTAATAAGTATTCTAATGAATCGTTATGAAATACAAGGTGGTGCGGAACGAGAAACGATGAAATCATTATACAGGACTGTTACGCGATATTAACCGAAGAGGACGTATTTAGTTATTTAAGATGGCTTAACCGACCCTGCGAAGTTATAAGTATTTTTCTGAGTATTCACAGAGAATTACAGTCATGAATATATATTTGGTTCGTAAAGCAGAGACTAACGAGATTCGTGTTAGATACACGCTTTATACCGCCCATTCGATCGAATATTTATCAGATTATATATAATCTATCATTTTAAGTATTCTAAGAATATTTACGAGGCTTTTATAATATTTCAGACACGTCGGGATTTATCGTGAAATATTTATGTGACATTCAGTATTTAACGTGATCGGATATCGCGGTATAATGCTGGTTCATCTAAAAAGTGTACTACACTTTATGTAGTATGTACTACACCATATATTCCTTTTGTACAACAAATGCATACATACCCACACATTTTGTACAATTCACACACACACATGCTTGGGAACCGAGAAAAGAGAAAGAGGAGAGAAAAGGGGCGGCAGCCCCGTTTTTCCGGCCAGCCGCTCCGGCGAGCTGCTTCTTGACCGGCTTCGGCCTCCGGCCAGCCCCTCCCGCGGCGGCAACCTTCTTTCAGCTCTCCTTCGCACCTCACCAGCCCCGATCCACCCTCTCCTCCCTCTCGGCCGGCGACAACCGACGGCGACCAGCCGACCACGGCGGTCCGATGGCGACCTCCCTCACCTCTCGCTACTCTCTCTCTCCCTCTCCTGTTTGGATCCAGAGCGACGCAGCAACAGAAGCAGCGGCAGCTGCGGGTGCGGCGGCGGCGGCGGCGCTGCCGTACTCGTGCGTTCCGGCGACTCCCCAGACAGCGCCCGGCCGGTCTCCGACCATGGCCGGCGCTCGGCGATCTTCTTCTTCCCTCTCCGTAACCCGCCTCATCACCACAGAAGCCGGCGGCAGCGGCTAGGGTTCCCCCTAGCGGCGGCGGTGACCCCCTCTCTCTGCCCTCTCCGGCGACGGTAAGGGTTTTAGCCCACTATTCTTTTGATTTCCAGTTTATCATCATCCTAAAACCTCCGATCTATTCATGCATGTACAGATTTGAGTTGTGTGATGAAGTTACGATGGTAATGGTGGTGGTTTCGTGGCGGTGGTAGCT
>JBCNJP010000020.1:12789202-12941465 GCA_039602395.1 Deinandra increscens subsp. villosa
ACAGAAAAAATTAACATTGTTAGTCCGAGGGACTTAGATGACAACAAAATTTAAACCTCATGTGAGATTTGTTAATAATTTGAAAATCGGATGCAGGTGGCAAAAGTGGCCAAACCTTAAGGATGCAAATAGTAATTTAGGGGATGTTTGGTTCGTCTTAATGAGGTCTGTATGGGTAAAATCGCTGACCGATTAAGACATTATAGCATATGTTGGTGTTTGTTTGGCCGCGGACCATCTGACCGGAAAAGGCATTTTCGTCTGACCGAAAAGCCAGAAATGGGAACCTTTTTTATCCAGACGAGCGCTGAGGGGCTGGAAAAACGAAAAGAAAAAAAAAACGGGGCTGAAGGAAGGGACGAACGACGAGACGAGGGGCTGAAAAAACAACGAAAAGAAAAAAAACGGGTGAACAAATGTCACCAAAAACGAAACTTTGTGCTCGCCCCCCATTTTTCGGAGCTGCATTCGTTTCCGCAGGTCATGCGTACGAGAAGGCAATTTTATCAAATTCGCACCCCCCCCCTGCGCGCAGGTGGATACCGGAGTAAAACACAACATAAAAACTTAATATGTCATGTAGGTTTTCATATATAAGCTAACCATGTTTTTGTTCTCACATTAATGTGGGATAAATTAAATTAAAGAAAAAAATAGTATTTTTATTCCCACACCAATACTGGGACAAGGTAATGAAGTGAAAATTTAGGTGTTTTGTTCTCACACCAATATGGGACAAGTTAAATTGAAAGAAAAAAATAGATTTTCTTTGTTCTCATAATGATTTGTTAGTGTTTTTTTTTTGTTTGATTATACAATCATTCAGATGTTCAAACAAACAGCACATTATAATTCAACACCTTATTGATTTAGCAAATCTTTACCATACAGACAGCTTATTCATTTAGCACCAAATGAAACAGACGAAACAAACAACCCCTTACTCTAAAAGAAAACAAATTGAATTAAAATAAATATTCTTTTGAGTAAATAATAAAAAGAGTAAATTACGGCTTTCGTCCCTGTGGTTTGCACGTTTTTCACCTATAGTCCTTAAACTTCGTTTATTACGGCTTTGGTCCCTAACCTTTTTCGGCTCGTTACGGCTTTGGTCCCTGAGGCTAACGAACGTTAGAAAATTCTGTTAACCTTTTTGAAATGACGATTATACCCTCTAACAAAAAAACAAAAAAGAAAAGAAAAACAAAATGACACTTTTACCCCCATCTTCTTCCTCTTTATCCACCACCACCATTGATGAAGGTTTTACAATTCCGGCCATCCACACCCAGTTCCCGTATCACACCGTCTCCGTCTTCCCTGGCTCCATCAACCACTAGAAACCGAACGCCGTCTTCTCCGGCCATCACCACCTAATTGTTCCCCTCATCCCGAAACACATATACATGAATTTACAGAAATTGGAGTTTACCCATTTCTTTTGGAGAAAAACTCAGGGACAATTGCCTGAGTTTACAATCTTGAAATATCACAGTAAGCATATGCAAACTATTTCAACGGCTAAGTTTACAATCTTGAAATGGGAGTGAGGATCGATTTTGACGGCTGTAGCAAGAATTTTAAGTGTCTAAGGTTTTGGTTTTGGGTTTGGAACCACCGATGACGGGCCGACAATGGATATGCGATGGGAATTGGTGTTGTCGAAGATGGTGGAGATGGCAGTGGGTGTTGCCGGAGATGGTGATGGCAATGGGGGTGTCGGCCTTGTCGTCGGAGAGGGTGACGAAGATTGGGGGTGGTGCAACGGTGAGGAGAATTGGTTGGTGGTGATGACCGGAGAAGACGGTGATAACCTGGATGAGTTGGTGGCGGTGAACGGATATGGTGGTGGCGGTAGATGAAAATGGTGGCGGTGGTTGAATATACCCTAGTGGTGAACGAGGATTTGCCGGAAAGAAAATGGTGGTGGTGAACGCCGTAATTTACTCTTTTTTTTTCTTTTTTGATTTGTTTTTAATTTATATTTATATTGATTTTTATAAAGGAGGGTATAATGGTCTTTTCATACACACTTAACGGAATTTATTAACGCCCGTTAGCCCCAGGGACGACTGGTGTAACAGACCCCTAAACTTTGGGGACTATAGGCGTAAAAATTGAAGCCTAGGGACTATAGCCGTAAAACGTGCAAACCACAGGGACTATAGCCGTAATTTACTCTAATAAAAATGTCTTTTATGTTGTATCTAAATTTTAGATTTGGTCATTTAACTAAATTAATTACACCAGACATCTTTTATATTTTATAGTTGTTTCAGAAAAAACTTTGTCACTAACTTAACGAATAATTTTAACCTCGTTAGTCACAAATGGCTTTCTCTAAAACAAGTATAAAATATAAAAAATATTTATTATAATTATTTTAGTTAAAAGACCTAATTCGAATTTAAATAAAATATAAATGACGTTTTATATAATTTACTCTATCCTTTTATATGTTTAACAATAAATATAGATGTATATATAGAAAGATTGGCATTGTGCCGCCATGGTGTACTGCTTTGTGGTGTTAGATATATCCTTTAGCTCCTTGCTAGGGATTGGTCCCTTTCTTTGAAATAAAATTACCATTTAAGAGAAAATGGTTTTTTTTCAAAAAAAAATACTGATTGTATATATAGAATAAATAAATAAGTATAAACTCGTAACAAAAACAAAAAATGGATCTTTGAACCATTGAAGTCAACCAAGTTGGAACTTAGCACCCTAACAAAATAACAAATTGGGCTTTTTAAATTATTTGTTTTGTACAACAACTTATATTATTAATTAGTCTGATTTTTACTATTCAGATGTTCCAAACAAACAGTCTGCATCTGTGCGATTTAGACAATTTACCATTCAAACCTCATTAAGAGATAAACCAAACATTATATAAGATAATATATAAATACAAATTTGAAATGTCCATGAAAGTGTGTTTCCCGGATTTTGTTTTTAGTGGAACAGTAATTTTTTTTTTTTTTTGCTTTTTATCTAAACGTAATAAATTTAGCTTAAGAACTGATGGTAACACAGATCCAATCATATACCATAACTTTTACGTCCTATGTTTAATAGTCTTAGCATTTAATTTATAATTTTAACGTTGTTACGCAGTCTTTAGTATTTGTGTTTTATTTATGTAGTGTTATATCAATACAACTGTTTTGTGTATCCGTTTTGTCTACATGCACGAGACTTTATATTTTGTCCAAGCACAATTGTTTTATATCTAAGCGCAACAAATTTAGAACACGAGTTGGTGTTGTAACATATGCAGTCGTATATCATAACTTTTACATCCTAAGCATGCTTAATTTTTTTTAGCATTTGGTTTCTAACTTTAACGTCTTTATACAGTCTTTCGCACTTTATGTTTCTTTATATAGCGTTGTAGCAATGCAACTGTTTTGTGTGCTCACGATAACTCTGTGTTTTTTCATGTAATTTTCTCAAGCGCAATTGCTTTTTATCTAAGCACTACGAATTTAACACGAGTTGCTGGTGCAACAGATACAGTCGTGTACCATAACTTTTACGTCATAGAACTAATACTTTTAGCCTTTGGTTTCTAAATTTAACGTCATTACGCAGTCTTTCATATTTATGTTTTCTATATGTAACGATATAACAATACAACTATCTTATGTGTATGTGTTGTCTCTGTTTTTATTTACTTTTTCCATATGCAACGAATTTAACATATAAGTTGGTGGTATAATGTGTACAGACGTGTAACATAACTTTCAGATAATAGGTTCAGTACTTTAAGCTTTTGTCTTCAAATTTTAATGTCGTTCACTCAGTTTTTTGTATTTTTCGTTTTCTTTAAGTAGCATTATTTCTAAAACAACGTGGAAGATAACAAATCTAGTTAATTCATATATTTGATGTGTATCCCCCACCATTTGGTGGAGTGGATATACCCTTGTCTTCCAATGTGGAGGTCAAGAGTTCAAATCCCACCGGACACAAAAAATGAATGATGGATGAAAAATTATAGAGGTGGGTCAGAGATTTACCACAGTTGGCCTTAGGCGGTGGGTTTCCTCTGGGATGGATATGCAACATAGAGGGTCTTGGTTACTCGCACGTCCTCTGGTCGCAGCGTGTCGTGTGTAGCATCGTTTGCTATGATGAGACCCCTGAGTAACCGAGTGTTTGCCGTTCAAACAAATATATATATATATTTGATGTGTGGATATGTTTTTATAAATTTATATTTGAATATTCTTACATAACAACTTGTGTTTTTAAATTATTTAGTTTGTACCTAGCTAAACTCTTATTATTAAATAATATAATTTTGATTAGTTTAAGAAAGGAATCTAACGTTTTATAATTGGAGCAAATAATACACAACTCAAACTATATAATTTTTTGAACCACAATTTTACATAGGCCACCACAATTTTTTGAACCACAATTTTTGCTCCTATTAAATACTAATAATTATATTATAAATAAACTAATTTATATAATTAAATATTAAAAATATAAAATTTTCTCTTCTAATACATTTTTTAAAGTTAATAAATTATAATTAGACTTAAATTATATCTTATCTTATAATATTATTTTATAAAATCTTTATTATTTGTTATTTACAATTTTAAATATTTAATATTTTTTATTTCATGAATGTATATTCCAAAGTTCTATTATTTCTTATAAGTTTACGTTTAAACTTAAGCTTAAAAAATATAATTATATACGAAGTTAATAATTATATCATTTTCTAAGACATCTTATGTAATACACGTGTTGATATCACTACTTAACTATACACATAATAACTCAAGTTAAAAACCTCATATGCCTTTCGTTACACTTATATTTTTCGGCTCAAGAGTGACCAAAAGTTGAGTCATCATTGGTTTCATACGGCCACACCAACGTTTAGTGGCCGACCGCAACAACTTGAAAGTCTAGCTAATGGGTATATATATTTATTGTCGGAATCAAGATCCCAGTCCATTAAATGTGGCTACAGGGTAACAACCACACATAACTATATTATAAGTGCGTTTATTTCTTTTATATAGTCACACAAAAGTTTCTTTAGCCACATTGATTAAAAAAACGTGAAAATGGTTATTGTAAAACATTGTCTCAATAAGTGTGGCTATATGCTATTTATAGACACACAAGAAATTTTATGCTTTTAAGTCTGGCTATCGTCTTGCGACAATTTGACCCATCGGGTGGGACCCGAACATCAAAAACTGATAAAACTATCAAAACAGAAAATCCGGTATATAGGCGTAGCGTGTCAATTACTGGTTAATGGTGATTATGGTCGGTTTTAGGTAGAATCTTAGTCGATTTGTGGTGGGCTCTGATGAGGATGAAATGACAATGATTAGGGTAATTCATAGCCAGGGGCGACCTAATGGGCCACGCAACCAAAGCTAGCGCTTAGGGCTCCGAAAAACTTTGGCACTCATTATTTAGAAAATTTTATATGTATATATATAAGTAGGAACCCTATATAAGTAAGTTTATATATATGTGAATGTAATTAAATCAACAAATATGTTAGATGGAGTAGTGCTTTAATATATGAGTTTAAACCCAAGTTCCCAAGTCCAAATCTTGTCTACTACATATACTTTTCTTTCTGTCTTTCATTCTCTTTTCTTATTTCTTTATTTTTTAAACTTGTTATCTTTTTTTTTCTTCTTCTTTTTTTATTTTGATTTTCTTAGTTTTAGTTTAATATATATGTGTCTACGTATCAATCATATTTAAATGATATTTTAAAAAGTAATATAAGATTGAGTTTATATACTATTGCTTTTTTATACCTGCCTAGGGCCTATAATTTGTATGTATTCCAAAATTATAAAAAAGACCATTTAAGATCTATAATTTCACAAATAGATTGAACGATTTAACTATTTCGTTAATTGAAAGAGATTTTGTTATAAGAAATTGACTTCGAATATATTAATAAAATTTTGCATCAAATAAGGCTAAAAATATATTTCAATCTAATTATATTTGTACACATACAATAAGAATTAAGAAAATAACTTTAGTAATCATTAACAATATAGTTATTATTATCGGTCCCGAACCTGATAGAAGAGAATGATATGAAACGTAAGTTTTAAAAATACCAGAAGACCCCAATATGTATGTTCGCTTGGGGTCCCTAAATTGTTTGAGCCGCTCCTGTTCATAGCACCAACGGTTTTAACATTTGGAGTTTTCATTGAAGATGATGCAAAGGTTTTCGATGAAGATGATGCGAGACGTTTTCAACCTAGGATCGGAAATTTCACAATTAACTTTACTTTTGTTTGGTCAAGAGCGGTACAGGGATTAAACTTGTTTTTCATGGATAGAATAGTTTGTAGTTTTTTAAATTAGTTAAGAAGATGAGGATGGGGTTTGATATGATAACGTCAGGAATCAAGAGTTTCATCTAAAAAGTCTTTGTAATCAGAAAGTTTTATTTACACACAAGTGTGTAGAAGTCATTTGAAGAATTCAAGTAGATTCGAAGTTCGGTTTGGACAAAACATCATCACCCAACATCGAGAATTTGGTTCTTAATCTGATTCTAAAGGTAAAGAATTTATGTACTCGTTTGAGCAAAAAAAAATTGAAAATCGGAACCTGCAAACATGAAGTAGTTTTTTGGGCGGAAGGAGTAGCCGACAAGGTGAACTTTCTGGTGACAACAATGGTGGTGGTGGTGGGAATTGAAAATGTTTACTCATGTTCGATTTCAGGCGATTCGATTTGAACGCCCCTTCAAATCTCCGAGAACAGTGGTGGTAGAAGGAATTGAAGAGCTTTATTTTAGTGGTGTGGGCGTGCTTGCGTCACTATGGTTGCCGGAAGTGATGGTGGTGTTGAGTTGGTAGCCGAAAGGGGTGGAGGTGGACGGTGGCGTGGTTGATTATGTTGTTTTTTTTTCTTTATTTTAAAGGGTATTTTGGTCTTTTTGTTAAAAACTAACAAAAAATCTAGACGGTGTTAAGTACTTTTACATGGTTAGAACAAAATGAAAAACAAAAGGAAAACATTGATGAAAGTAAAACTATTAGACTAGAACCGTTATGTTATTTGGACCAAACCCCAAGAACTAAAACCAAAATTTACTCTATCATAAAAAAGGAACCTAACCTTTCTTTTCATAAACGTTAGAGAAACTAATCAACACTAAGTATAGGAAAACCGTTCGCAAATTTAAATAAAATAAATACTTTTATTTAGTGCGATTACAACAAATCAAATAAACCTATTCTATTACAATACAAGTGAAAGAAATTAGATCTACTCCTATTACAATTAGAAGGAAATGAATTACGTTACAAGGAAATAAAGAATTGCAATACAATGAAATGAATAAAAATTACACAGAAATGAAATTACAAACAAATGAAATGAAATAACAATGATTTGAATAAAAAAGAAAAAGAGACAGAGAGTTCAAGGAAATATTTTGAGTGATAAAATATTAATTGAAAGTAAAAAGAAAAGGATTTGAGAAAGATCTTTTGATATTGTTTAAGAAAACGAGAAAGGTTCCAAGGAACCTTGGCGAAGGCTTCGGGTCAAAACCCGGGTCCCTTAAAACAAATTCCGAGTCTACCGAAGATCCATTTTGTTTCCCAGGGTACAATCGCCTAAACCGTATTGTACGGCCGGGATAGCTCTAAGCTCGAAGTTTACCTTCGAGTTCTTGAAGTCTTGACGAACAAGATGAAGATTGAGAGAGTGAGAGAAGAGGAAGAAGAGAGAATAAGAATTCTGTGAATTCTGGTGTGTTTTGCCTCAACTAATGAGGCTCTATTTATAGTGGTGGGAATGACTTGTTGAGCACACAAAATAATTCGTAGTCAAACTTTGCATTAAACGTCTTTAATGCAAATTGATTTTTAATTAACACGGAATTACCTTAATTAGCTCAAAACGCGTTTACAGCTGTCAATCCGGAGGAATCTCCGCGTAACAGCTGTTTCCGGAAGAACTGATCTTCCGGAGCTCCATTTCCACTTGAACTTCAAGCTGAATTTTTTCCGGTTGAACCCAGTTCCGCTTGAACCTCTCTGCCCAGACCACACAGGTCCGCTTGGACTTCAACCGGAACACCTTCCGGTTGAACCCAAAAACAATAAGGCGGCTCTCGGCGATGCGAAGTGCAAAGTGCGCCATCAAAGCGCCACATTGCGCCTCATACGCCCACGCGCGCGCGCGTGTTTGAGTTAGGTGCTTTCGCACCCCTCACGGTCCAAGGGATGTGTCCTACTAAAGGAAACAATAGTTGGTAAGGTTCACACCTTATAAACCACTTTTGGTTTCAATCCCCAACCAATGTGGGATGATTTAACATGCTATACTTAGCATTTTTCTCTCTAATTTTCGCAGCTTCACAAGTTGCGAGACCTCAACTTTGAGCTTCGATATCTCATTCATACGAGCTCGGATTTGGACGTGGTTTGATGCGTTGGAAAGCCCTCACAACGTACTACACAAAACCATTATATACAGAGGCAACAACCTATGTTATCTGTATTTTATTTTAGTCCAAAGTTGGTGAAAAACTCATTTTCACACTTAGTGAAAAAACCTATTTTCACTAGTTTTTCTCCCAAAATTCCAACAATAAGCTACCTTTTGAAAACCTAGTTTAAAAGCTAGTTGGGGTAGCGTTTAAACTAGCTTTTATATTATTTCCAGTTTTACCTTCCCTAACTTATAAACAAATATCTTTATTTACATTTATGACATGTGCTTTTATGTCATTTAATATTTTTTAGCTAGTTTTTACCAAACGTTATTTTTTATCAGCTAGCAGCTAGCTCTTCAACTAGCAGCTAGCAGATACTTTTCAGCTAGTGCGTCAAACACAACCTTAAACTATATATATAAGAAAGAAAACCTATCTTGACTGTAAGTATAAGGGACCATGTTTCGCTATTTCGTCGTTAGTTTCTAAAATATGCTTTAATTTTGTAAACCTACTTGATATATATTTCTTTTCTTCCGAACAAATCGTGTGTTTCTTTTGTAAAGTACAACCTTCGGTGTTTCATATCAAGCAACCGAACCATCAAATAAAACAAAATTAAAACATTGTACCATTGGAGTCAACAACACATTTAAACTAAAATCTTCAATTAGTTCCGAATGGCGAATTCGCACACTTTATACATGCTATTAAATTCATATTATTTTCTTGTTCATTATGAGATTTAATTTGAACTCGATATACGAGGCTTTGTATTCCAATATTATATGAAACACTTCATTTTATAGTTGCAACAACTCATACCATTATTTTACTTCATCACGTTAACTGTTTTCTAATCTGTAATAGGAAGTTAAATAAATAGGAATATTTACAAACCAGCATTAAAAATAAGTTGATTCCCAGATTAATAATAACTAATGGTCAAACAATTAGTAAAGAAAGTTCGTGTGACAACCACTCAATAATTGCATAACGTAGTTGTAACATATGTGCATAAATATATATAGTTCACTAGAGGTTTGATATTATATGCTACAACGAAAATGTTACAACAAACTTTATCGCTTTCGTTTCTTATATCATCTCTCATCTTCTCAACCTTATCAGTTTCTATTGCAGACTCGAACGTGTATGTTCAATGCTCTCAGGTCCACTTCACTGCAACAACACCATATGAGTCGAATGTCAACTCACTATTTGCTTCTTTAATCGACTCGGCCTCCCTCTACAACTTTAACAAATTCCAAACATCCTCACAAAACGATGGCATTTATGGCCTTTTTCAATGTAGAGGTGACGTTACCTCTCCCAATTGCAAAGATTGTGTAGCCAATGCTATAAGTCAACTGCAAACAACTTGTCCTATGTCCGCAAGCGGTCAAATACAGTTAGAAGGATGTTTTGTAAAGTACGATAATGCCCCATTTTTTGGTGCCCAAGAGAAAACGGAGGTTTGTAAGAGATGTGGCCCGTCCATCGGCTATAACTTGGACGTTTTGAACCGTGTAGATGACGCATTGGCTAATCTTGTTGGTGGCAACGGGCAATACTTTCGTGAGGGTGATTTTGGGAGCATTCAAGGTGTTGCACAATGCTTACAAGATTTGAGTTTAAGTGATTGTCAAGATTGCCTTTTGGAGGCAAGTGGACGATTGAGATCAGAGTGTAAGACCTCGACTTGGGGTGATATGTACTTGGGAAAATGTTATATACGATATGTCGATCAGGGTAAGCGTGTTTGTCATGGATTATTTATATTAAGTACAAGATGCATATACTCCCCGCGCGTTGCGGCGGGTAGCTTCTTCTTTAAAATATATTTTTTCATTGTACGGGATGCGATGGATAACTCATAAAGCATTAAAAAAAATACAATACAACAACAATTAAATAGACTACTTTCTATAAACTTTTTACCAACCAGTATACCATAACTATGCATCCATGACCTACTTTATTAGTTTAATTAGTATTTAGACTAAATTGATTTCGTTCTTTAACAATTTATATATGACAGAAAAAAATATTATTTTCTAATTATTATATTATATATATTATATTATTAAATGGCCTGAAAACTTATAAAAAGAACAAATAGAATCACAAACCTCACAAACTATCAATCAAACAAAATAATCGGTGATCGAAAGTTTAGAAAACAAAAACAATGAATAATAAAAATAAATTAAAATTAATGCAATATAACAATGAAGAATTGATAATTTTATCACAGTAAGTACTTTTATATTAAATTAATAATAATAAAAATTGTATACACATTTAAGTCTCATGACCTCATCTCTCTTTTAACTCTGACTATTGTAATGTTTGAGTACGAAATTAAAGAAGAATATATTATTAAATTAAAAGTTACACATAAACTATCAAATAAAGATATATTAGCTGGCCGATGTGACTACTCAAAGATAATCAAATGAGATCCCTAATCAAATAAATATGAAATCGTCTGCATTTTCTAGATCTGTTTTTAACCGACCACAACGCTCATCAACAATTACACCGGAAAAGTTTTCAGCATCAAATATCTTCCTTCTTCTTTCATTTTGAGAACATTTAGATCGAGGGTCCGAACAGCAAGAAAACTTTCACGTTAAATAATCATCTGTTCGTGTTAATTAGAAATTCCATTCGCCGAAAGTCCGTCGGAGGGTCAACAGACCCTCTGACCCCCTGTAGTTCCGCCTACCACCACCGGTAGTTCTTGCCGCCCTTAACCGTCAACAACCAATTGTGACCGTCGACCACCAAAGGACAGTAGCTAGAGAAAGAGAGAGATTTAATAAAGTCGGTCACCAAACAAAATCAAACCTGTACCTTAATTCTAATAAGAGAGTCGGTGGAAGTGTGGAACCGCCAAGAGAACCAACCATCATTAAGCATGTAAGTAAAAGTGTACACTTGGAGCAATACTATTGGGTCTAAGGAAGTACAGTAAATTGTCTCACATCCCTCTCAATTTAAAATGTATTTATATTAAGTATTATATTTCTATAAAGTTAACATATAAAATTTGCATTGCATGAATTAAAGCAGGTGACCAGAGTCTTCCAAATAACGCCCCCCCTGGTTCTAATAACGGCCCCCCTAGTCCTCCCGACAAAAGAAAAAGAAAGGACAATAGGAAGAAGCGCAAGAAAAAGGCCTTACGAAAGCTATCAACATCATGGAAGTGGATTGGTGGCTTTTTTACCGGTGTGACCTTCTTTAGTAGCGGCTGGGGTTTCATATATATTAGAAATGGTACATTACCTCACTTAACAAGAGTAATTATAAATGTGGGAGTTGCGCACTTAATAGAAACTTTTATCCTCTTAGTTGTTGAGAGTCCCGGGTTAAAACCTAGACAGACAATGATGTAACTGTTATAAATATTAATTTGCCGTTAAAAAAAAACAAGATTAATGATGCAAACGTATTACATATATAGTTTTTAGGGATAATTAAAGGAAACGTAGTTTTTGTTCTTTAAACTATAGGTACACAAACAATTTTCTTAATTATTAATTTATCTAATCTTTTAAAAATACCTTAAGTAATCTTTATATATTAGCAGGGGGTGGTATATGTATCATATGACTTTTTTGAAGTGTCAAACTCTTGAAGTTGAAAAGTTAAAAGATGAAAAAGTCAAATGTTTGTTTAAAAATAAATAATTTCTTTTTAAAAAAGTTTGAATAGTTAACTGTATTGAAAAGCAAAGATAAGTAGATAACCCACAGTATTTATAGTGTTTCGAATAATGGTCCGTTTGTAATTCTAAGAGTCCGATTGTAATTCATGATTTACGCTTATTCTGTTTATAACTTTTATGATCGGATCGATCCTCAGCCCGCAAGAGAGTCAAGGATTTGGAGAAAGCTGGGAAAGTGATCGAGAAACACGTAATCTCAACCGAGAAAATGGTAGAAGAAGTCCAGAAGGACATACAAAACCAACAAGTCAACAGTCCAATTAAAGGCCCTATATATACAGATTGTGATGATATATATCCATACCATCGATATCAGCCATACTATACATGCGTGAGGGAATTTTCGGATCATAATGCATGTCATTTTATGTGAAATTAATTATCTTTGGTGCATGCTTCAAAAAGACTATAAGCAAATATTTAAATGGAAAGTTGGATTTTAATAATCTCAATTTTTGGGTGTTAGCCAACAATAATCTCATCTTTAAAAATCATTTTTAACGGTCCCAACTTTCACCCTATTTATTGATATTGGTCCCGTCGTTATAAAACTTAACACCGTTAATTTTTTGATGACGTGGCGTCTGATATGAATATTTTTATTTTTTTTCTTTATTTTTAACCCCTTATGGTTTATACATGGCAAAATCAAGTCAAAATTATCTTCCATTTTAGTCTCTTCTCTTCCTCTTCCGTGAGTTCCATTCTCGCCGGAAACCTCCAAAACTCCGGCGAGACGTCCCATATCCGCAAGAACATGAGAGTTGGCCATGTCTGACGGAGTCCACCGAGCTCCGACAACCTCTGACACCTTTGTGACGGCGGCTTGCGACGACGACTTCCTCACTCGAAGCGTGAGCTCCGACCACCGAGCTCATTGCAGGCGGGGAAACTCCATATTCCTTTACGGTGAAAATGGGTTGAATCCGGTAAGGTGGAACCAACACTCGAAGACGCCGTGAGCGAACTCACGCTCACAACTCTCGGCTTTTTTACAGCTCCCTTTACGGAACTCCAAGCACGCGGTGCCGGAGTAGCTGTACTTCCTTGGGACTCTCCAGTGACCGGAGAGCTTTCTAGCCGGGGTGGACGTACGGACAGTCGGTCCAGTCATGTGACTCGCACGTGCGCAGATCCGATGTGATGTCCAAATCCGTACCGCCGGAGTCAGATCTGTTTCCGTCGGGAACTTCGAGGTAGCGACGGACGGCGACATCGTTGAGGAGGAGACATGCGTAGTCTTCGATGGTGTTGAGGGCCTTGGGGCTTCCGGAAAAAAACGGGTCGTCGATGAGGGTCCCATTACATGCACCATCATACCATGATTCTGGTTTTCTATCTCCGATCAAGTTATTGGTTAGTGTGAAAGTAGGTTTTTTGTTTTTATAGATTTGCAGGTTTCAATGGTTTCCACTTCTTTTTTTTTTTTTTTGAACGGCGAAATCATTAAAACACGGAAAACCGGTTAGCAAGAAGCTAGAACCGGCCCAAAAAAACAACACCCACACGATTACATTACACAAACAAAAACGAACGCCATTCTTCCCATGTCACACTCCAACCTTTCGCCCTACAACTAATCCAAAAAAAACTAATGCTCTTGATCTCAGTCACCAAGCCTTCAACGGAGCATTTCTTCCTATTGAAACACAAGGTCAACTCTGACTCTCCAAATACACCACACCACAGCTCTGAAAACCACCTCTAACAAGCACACCTTTGTCTTTGTAGGGGGTCCCTCCGGCACGTCCATCACCACATCCTTGAGATCGAACACGAACATATGTTGCATCTTACACCACTGAGCGATCAGGCACCACAACATCAAAGCAGTGCCACAACCCGAAAACAAATGGAGCTCATTTTCCTCACATTCATTGCAAAAAGGGCACGTCACTTCCTGCAACCCAACCCCCTCTTCACCAGACCCGTCTTCGTCGGCAGCCTCCCCGCCACTGCCCGCCAAAAAAGAATGTTCGCCTTCGCTGGAACAAGACTACTCCATCCAGCCGGCTTCACCCCATCCACTCCCCGCCCCCTCCAAAGTAAGCTTCTCATGTTCTTCACCGAGAACGAACCTGAGCTGTCACCTTTCCACACCCATTGGCCATTTTCATAAACAACCAACCTATTTAGCCTAACCTCCTCCTTTAAGGCGCATAACTCAGATTTAGCAATGGAGGCCCAAACACCCGAACCCCCCTTCTTCATCGGAGCCAAAGCAGCAGGATGCACCGACCCATGGAACCCATCCACCACCCTTTTCCACAAACAATTTTCTTCTCTCTTATAGCGCCACAACCACTTCGTCAAGAGAGCCAGATTCGTCATCCAGAGGGGCACTAAACCCAGACCCCCATCCTTCACCGGTCTCATCACATCCTCTTTTTTGATCCAGTGGATCCTATGCTTCCCGTCGCCCCCACCCCATAAGAAGTTCATCCGAATGCTTTCGAGACGTTGAATAACCCTTGCCGGAGCTTTGTACAAAGAGAAGAAGTATGTGGGTATACTATCCAGGGCAGACTTGATTAGAACTAATATGCCCCCCATCGACAACCGACTAGCTTTCCAACTTGAAAGTCTATCCTCGAACGTGTCTATAACCGATTTCCAACTCGCTATCCTGTTCATCCTATTGCCCACGGATAGGCCCAAATGAGAAAAAGGAACCTCAGCCCCTTTACACCCCAACAGCAAGGCCATATCATCCACCTCTTGTCTATCACAATTCAGCCCATATAGCGAGCATTTATTGATGTTCACCTTCAAGCCCGTCACAATAAAAAACACACGAAGCAACCTCACCAAGTTCACAATATTAGGCTCCGACCACCTCCCAATAACCAGCGCATCATCCGCAAATAATAAGTTCGATAGGACTGGCCCACCATTCGGAAGCATCAAGGAAATCATCAAGTCAGAAATCAATGCACTAATGAAGGAAAGAGTTGTCTTCAAGACTCTACTGGAAGAAAGTACTAAAGAATACAACTTTGAAATTAATTCACTCACTGGTAGGACAAAAATCAGAAAAGACATGTAAATCTTCAAATTATGATAGAATAGACGTCTTTCATATTCCTTGAAAAGATCAACAAAAATGATATATGATTACTTTACGTTCTCTTTTTAGTTATTTTCTTCAAATACTTCGAGGGAGATTTTTAGAACATAATGTAATTGTAACACAAAACAATTAAGTATTAGAAGAAAATATAAGACACATCCTTAGAAGAGAAAGGAAACAAAAGTCTGTATGAATTACGGATTTCTGCATGATTTCTGTATTCATACAGAACTACTCCGGAAATTCCGAAGTATCCGAAGTAGTTCTATACAGACTAAAATCTACAGAAATCCTCATTTCAGTAGATAGCTTCTAATGGGAAGCATCAAAAGTCTTCAAAGATGAGTCCAGAAGGAGTTCTGGATTATCAGAAGATAAAAATTACAAGAAGAACTATTTCTGTCTTTGTGTGGAGAACAAGCAAAACGAATGTCAACTTGACATTAATCAAGAAGGTAGTTGAAAAAGAGATAAATTGAAT
Organism: Deinandra increscens subsp. villosa; assembly: GCA_039602395.1. Taxonomy (NCBI): domain Eukaryota; kingdom Viridiplantae; phylum Streptophyta; class Magnoliopsida; order Asterales; family Asteraceae; genus Deinandra; species Deinandra increscens. The sequence continues at coordinate 12,804,957 of JBCNJP010000020.1, forward strand.
ATGTTCAATTTATCTCTATATACTCTGACACACTCCAACATCAACCGTCCTCAACCACCATATCCAATTACAACCTGCTACATATGCCTATAAATAGCAAGCTGACTTCACCAAACAAAGAAAGATATCAAGCATACAAATCAATATCTTCTCAAAGCAATTTCAACATTACTCCCATAGAAAAGTTATTTCTGTTAATACATAATTATACTATAAACTCGTGTAAACCATTATTTACATTTGAGATATACAGAATAACCATTTTTATGAATTGCTGTCTTCCAATTTGATTTACTTTCCGAAACTTGTTTATCTTGTTTAAATAAAATTGTGCCAACATTGTTAAAGACCTCTTCAAGGGACCCAACACGTGACATTCTTATATTCTTCCTCATAATAAATTTTCCTCCCAAATTATCAAATCTTATTTTTAGTTTTTGTATTTCTATGATAATAAATAAAAAAAACATTTAGAGATAATCACCACCCTAATTAATCAATTATTTGTATTTTCATGGCAATAAATAAATGGGAACGTCTACACGAAAGGGTACTATCTTGCGGATGGTATTCATCCGAAATGAGCGATAATAGTAAAGAGTTTCACATATCCACCAGAGAATAATTAGAAAATGAAGTTCTTCAAGAGACGCGAACAGTCTGCAAGAAAGGATGTGAAGAGAGCTTTCGGTGTCCTTCAATCTAGGTGGGCAATGATTCGAGGTCCGATAATATATAATGCTAGCTTGTATTATTTTACATAATATGATTGTAGAGGATGAGTGTCCGCAATCAACAAACTGATCACGTAAGGAGCATGGCATTTATCCGGAATGAGCAACAATAGTGAAGAGTTTCACATATCCACCAGAGAATAATTAGAAAATGAAGTTCTTCAAGAGACGCCAACAGTCTGCAAAGAAAGGATGTGGAGAGAGCTTTCGGTGTCCTTCAATCCAGGTGGGTAATGATTCGAGGTCCGACAATGATATAATGCTAGCTTGTATTATTTTACATAAATATGATTGTAGAGGATGAATGTCCGCTATTAACAAACTGATCACGGGAGGAGCATGAACCTGATCCACCAAGTTACAATATTGGGGCAACGACAAAATTTCAGACTCGAATGGAGAGATTCAGAAGCTTGCGTAGCCAAGACACTCACCAAGCGCTAGGAAAAATGATCTAGTTGAGCTTTTTCGGGCGAATAAGCAACACCAAAAATTTAATTTAGTTAAGTTTTTTATTTTGTTTTCCATGTTAAAAAAAAGTTTAATTATTTTGTTGTATTTTTTCATTTATGTATTTGTTGTCTGAATTTAAAAACTGGTTGTTTTTATTAACTAGTTGTTACATTTAATATAAATTTATTTAATTATTTTTATTATTTTATTATTTAGTTATTTAATTATAATTTAATATTCATAAATAAAAGTAAAAAAAATGATAATGTGAAAATAAATTTTTGCTTATAAGAAGTACAACGTTTAGACTAAAAACTGTTTGTAGGAAGAATGAACGTTATCGTTGCATACAGTCTTATATATTTTGAAGGATCGTGTCAGTCGTTTCCGTCTCTCATATTTATAATATTTATTTTTCTGAAACTATTTTATAAATTTTCTTGTCCAGCTATGTTGTTCCTTAGTTCAACTACAACCTCGTAAAGAAAAACCACAAATGAATCTTTCAACCATTGAAGTCAACCAAGTTGGAACTTAAACTCGTAACAAAATAGCAAATTGAAATTTTAAATTATTTGTTTTGTAATCTATTTTGATTATTGTAAGAAAGGAATCTAACATTTTCTATAATTAAGAGAAAATAATTCATACCTTAAACTAAATATAAAATTAATTGATATAATCATCGTAACATAAAAATAACTACAACACAATAAAATATTTAAAAGAAAAATAATATATCAATATCATCCTTGTTAAACATATACAACAGGGTCCATGGCAATCATATGCAATAGGGTCTATGGGCAAGTAGGCCTAGGGTCTATGTGCAACTAGGCTTGTAAATGAATTGAAATTTCAGTAAAATGTTCATGACCGTTCAGGCGGGAGTTCGTTTATGTTCGTTCGTTTACTAAACGAATAAACACGAACAAAATGTTTTGTTCGTTTAGCTTAACAAAAAAACATGAACAGAGCCTTCGTTTGTTCATTTATATTCGTGAATGTTCGGTAAGTTTGTTCGTAAACGTTCGTGTTCGTTCATTTGTGTTTGTTTATATTGTTCGTTTGTGTTTGTGTGTTAACATTAATACTTTTAGGCTTTAGTTATTTTTTAATTATATATATATATATATTTAGAATTATCTCTAATTTAGAGATTTAGTCGTTTAGTTAAAACTTAAAACTAAAAACCAAGGCTTTCACTTTTCAGCATTTCAGCACCCTCCGGTTTAGTCGTTTAGTTTTTGGGTTTCTCTTGATGATAATTGTATGAATGAGTTGTTAATACTTTGTTTTATCATATGTGTGTTGTTTGTTTGAATCATTTATTTTGGTTTAGTTTGTTTGGTTCGATTGGTTCGTGTTCAGTTTGTTTGTTTGGTTCATTTGTGACTATATTTGGTTTGGTTCGTTTCGTTCGTCTGGGTCACTGTTCGGTTATTTTGTTCTTTTTTCAGGAAAAAAAAATTTACCAACCAAAGACAAACAAACACAAACAAAGTAATTTTGTTAACAAACAAACAAAAACATAAAATCTTGTTCGGCTAGGTGTTCATGTTCGGTTCGATTATTCGGTAAAAAGTTAAGAAATGAACACAAACATGTCGCGTTCGGTTCGTTAGTTCGTTTACAATCCTATGAGCAAGTATAATGACATACTTTCCCATGTACCCTATTGTATATGCTTAACAAGGATTCATTATCCATAGGAGTATTGATATGTCATATGGATCGGATTATCCATGCCCATGACCTAACTGGCTCGTTTGTATCAAACATCAGAAAATCTGCGTGGATAAAGTAATAGTAGCCCCATTTTAAGTCCATGTAGTATATATGGCATCCATAATAAATTAATAATATATCCATAATAATAGAAGGTAGTATGTATCCAACCATTGCATTTCCTTCCCACGTCTAGTTCATGTAATTGAACAGTGGCTCCAGTGCTCCACCCGGTTCATGACCCGGGCAGTCGGGCACCCAACCGTAAAGATCTTGTGCAAGCTTGGATGTTTTCAAATACTTCGTTTCTGTTTGGTATGCGGTAATGGAATAAACAAGGGAATGAAATAGGCGAGGGAGCTAGGTATACTCGATGGCCTATAGCTACGCCGGCCAGTGGCTATAAATGTCTATCATTGTTGGTAGAAGTTGTGAAACCATTAATCTAGTACCATTGCAAAGTAATAGAGTGTCAATCACTATAATCTAGTACCATTGAAAATTAATAGAGGGCCAATCACTATAAGAACAGAGAACTAGCATACAGATTTCATATTAAAATCTTCTAGGACACTACTAAAAAATCATATCCTACAACATCTGATTTCAAGAACAACAATAGAATCAATCATTTCAAAACGTGAAACTTAAATATTTAACCAACATATATAGCCTTTAAATCTCAAATGCAACATCCACCATACCAAGAATGGTTTTAAAAACATAAAGAGCATGACGGCTGTGAGCCTGTGAAAATCTTCAATGTAGGTGAAACCAACTTAACACAGAAAAATGTTTTCTAAAGCATCAAGAAAATATATCAGAAATTTAAACATCCAAGAGATCGAACCGTAAAAAAGCCCAACTCATAAACACCTAAGCCTGAATAAATAATTTAGTTTAAATGGGAACGGATGAGGTAATATACTAACACACAACACCAAAACATCGTTTTTATGTCAAAGATTACATCAACAGCCTTGCAACAATGGTATGAAGTTTAACGTTTAAAAGAGTACTCTTATGTAGCACGCAAGCAGTAGTGTGAAATTGAAAAGGTGATATAGTAGATAGTGATAGTGATAGTGTAAATCAATAACCGATTCAGAAATTTTATTAAGAGGGGACAATAAATATGCTGGATCAAAACCAATCTGGTCAAAAGGAAGAAGAAGATGAAACAGAACAAGATCTCAAAGTAGTAACCAAAGTGAAGAAGAAGATGAAACAGAACAACTCAAAAGGAAGAACTCAAAGAAGTACAAATCTAAAACTGAAACTTATAAAGGAATGCCACCTCCTTCTTCTCTTGGGCCACTAACAAAAATTTCCCAGAAAACAACTATCTCTCAATCTCTCCCCACCGGAGCTGCAAAGAAAACCCCAACCAAGAAGACTCAAATACAATTATCCTCATTAGTTGGATCCTTCATATCTGGATCATCCTTTGAAGATGATTACTCTGAAAAGCAAAATATGCAAAGAGTCATCTGGGAAGAAGTCAGAGAACTTCAAGAAAAACTGCTAAAAAATAAAGAAGATAGACCCACAATGAGCCCTCTATCAAGAAAAGCCTTTGACAGGTCAACCGGAATACCAGTTGAGGAAGATCAAATCTACACAATGCCTTCAATCACTGAATTCATAAAAATCAAGGCACAACCACTAACAAACTTTTTTGGGTAGATCATTTCAACTGCTACACAGTGAAAACAAAAGATGAAACCTTCAGGGAATTCACTGATAAAGACCTACAACAATTTAACCCAACACAGTTGGTGTCATTCTTAAGGTACTTCTCAACTCAACCCTCAAAACAGAAAGGGTAAGCGCGCACTGCCTTATACCAAGGAACTGAAGCCGGTAAAAGGATGTTGAGAAGACAAGCACAGGTGGATATCGAATTAACAAAAGAATCCAACATCCCTCTGATGCACTTAATAAAACCAAATGAGACTGTCCCTCCTGAAAATCATTGAGAGGATCCGACACAACATTTCTCAGCCCAATCTCTGGTATATGCTTCAGAGACCACTCCGAAGAAAGAAGGTTCTTTAGGCTAAAAGAAAAGCAGAAATATACAAATCTGGCCTTAGAATTCTTCCTATTCATTCTAGAGAAACGCAAGACCAACAACAACAACATCAAGAAAATCATCAAGTCAGAAATCAATGCACTAATGAAGGAAAGAGTTGTCTTCAAGACCCTACTGGAAGAAAGTACTAAAGAATACAACTTTGAAATTAATTCACTCACTGGTAGGACAAAATTCAGAAAAGACATGTAAATCTTCAAATTATGATAGAATAGACGTCTTTCATATTCCTTGAAAAGATCAACAAAAATGATCTATGATTACTTTACTTTCTCTTTTTAGTTATTTTCTTCAAATACTTCGAGGGAGATTTTTAGAACATAATGTAATTGTAACACAAAACAATTAAGTATTAGAAGAAAAGATAAGACACATCCTTAGAAGAGAAAGGAAACAAAAGTCTGTATGAATTACGGATTTCTGCATGATTTCTGTATTCATACAGAACTACTCCGGAAATTCCGAAGTATCCGAAGTAGTTCTGTACAGACTAAAATCTACAGAAATCCTCATTTCAGTAGATAGCTTCTAATGGGAAGCATCAAAAGTCTTCAAAGATAAGTCCAGAAGGAGTTCTGGATTATCAGAAGATAAAAATTACAAGAAGAACTATTTCTGTCTTTGTGTGGAGAACAAGCAAAACGAATGTCAACTTGACATTAATCAAGAAGGCAGTTGAAGACAGTTGAAAAAGAGATAAATTGAATATGTTCAATTTATCTCTATATACTCTGACACACTCCAACATCAACCGTCCTCAACCACCATATCCAATTACAACCTGCTACATATGCCTATAAATAGCAAGCTGACTTCACCAAACAAAGAAATATATCAAGCATACAAATCAATATCTTCTCAAAGCAATTTCAACATTACTCCCATAGAAAAGTTATTTCTGTTAATACATAATTATACTATAAACTCGTGTAAACCATTATTTACATTTGAGATATACAGAATAACCATTTTTATGAATTGTTGTCTTCCAATTTGATTTACTTTCCGAAACTTGTTTATCTTGTTTAAATCAAATTGTGCCAACATTGTTAAAGACCTCTTCAAGGGACCCAACACGTGACATTCTTATATTCTTCCTCATAAAAAATTTTCCTCCCAAATTATCAAATCTTATTTTTAGTTTTTGTATTTCTATGATAATAAATAAAAAAAAACATTTAGAGATAATCACCACCCTAATTAATCAATTATTTGTATTTTCATGGCAATAAATAAATGGGAACGTCTACACGAAAGGGTACTATCTTGCGGATGGTATTCATCCGGAATGAGCGATAATAGTAAAGAGTTTCACATATCCATCGGAGAATAATTAGAAAATGAAGTTCTTCAAGAGACGCCAACAGTCTGCAAGAAAGGATGTGAAGAGAGCTTTCGGTGTCCTTCAATCTAGGTGGGCAATGATTCAAGCTCCGACAATATATAATGCTAGCTTGTATTATTTTACATAATATGATTGTAGAGGATGAGTGTCCGCAATCAACAAACTGATCACGTAAGGAGCATGGCATTTATCCGGAATGAGCAACAATAGTGAAGAGTTTCACATATCCACCAGAGAATAATTAGAAAATGAAGTTCTTCAAGAGACGCCAACAGTCTACAAAGAAAGGATGTGGAGAGAGCTTTCGGTGTCCTTCAATCCAGGTGGGTAATGATTCGAGGTCCGACAATGATATAATGCTAGCTTGTATTATTTTACATAAATATGATTGTAGAGGATGAATGTCCGCTATTAACAAACTGATCACGGGAGGAGCATGAACCTGATCCACCAAGTTACAATATTGGGGCATGATGAGATGATGGGGGTGGTGGTTTCACGGCGGTGATAAACTAACCGGCGGCGTCCATGGCCCCCGAATCAGTTTTGTTTAATGATGTTGTATTTGAACTAAGAATGTTGATAGAAATGTTGGATTCCACTCAGAAACTGATTATTGTTGATGTTTGGGTTGATTTTGAGTTTGGGTGTTTTCCGGCTAGTTTGATCGAGGGCTTTTATTTGCGGGGTTAGGTTAAATGGACTAAGTTGCCCTCACGCTTTTGTCATGTGATGGTGTTTTCCGTTAAAAATGACGGGGTGTTTAGCGTAATACCCCATGTTGAAACAAAATAAAAAGTTGGTACCTTATGTTGTTGTAGCTAAAAGTTGTACCCCAGGTTGTTACTATTGGTAAACATAGGTACTGTTTGTGTAATTAACTCAAAATTTTAAATTACCAATCACAAAAGGTTAAACATAAGTTATATTTCCAAAGTTATCAATGATCACTAGCTCAATTGTTTAAAGGTGAGGTGTTTAAATAACTTAAAAGTGAAAGGTCTTGGGTTCAAGTTCAACTGTGACAAAAAATAAGATAAAACGGGGGTCTAGGTTGGCCAGAAGGTTTCTCACCTATGGTCAGTTTCCTGGTAATATGAAATGAAGATAATCGGATGGGTAGATAATACCCCCATCGTCAGTGATCCAAATTTACCGTTAAAAAAATTATAGTCCCAAAGTCATATTCTTCATCTCATTTCTTCTTCTTCAACTTTTTTTTTTGTATATTCATAACAACCTCCTTAAAAATCATGGATTTAATTAGTAACCTATTTAGGTTTAGGTTTCTTCTTTCTCTTTCAATTGATAATCTCATGTTAAAAGGGCTTTTTAAGATATTTAAGAAGGGATCTCGTGAAAGATATAGAAATTTTTCTACTTCGAAGATAAATCTCAGTGGGTGCCTCGCGCCTACCCATCCCCCTGAAGTTCAAATAAATCCGTCTTTAATGTGAATGATTGTTGTGTACATGTGTTATTTAATTTAAAATGAAGAAAATAGTGTGTAATTATGTGGTTGGTGAAAATAAAATAAATAAATAATTTGTGCCTGTTGTGTAGATCAAGGAGCCCACTCCCCCCCCCCCCCTCAACGCCTAGCTAGGGGGCGGTGTTCTAAGCGTTTTCGAGCCAAAACGCCTTTATCACGGTGCACTACGAATGGCCTAAGGATGTTTTTTGTTAATTAAAAAAATTATGAAATGACAAAAATAGCCCTCATTTAACGGATTGATTTTATGGGGTTAAAGAGGAATGACCTTTTTCAAAACAATCATATAACTTAAAGATGTCTAACATAATTAGGTTATTTAACCTAATCCACAATTTATACAAAACATAAATGATTTTTTTTATACCCTCAAAGATTACTAATATGGATGTTATGAAAAGTAAAAAAATTCCAAGTTGCTTTTATCAAATCAAAAGTTGTTTTTTTTCTTTTATTGGCTTACGAATTTTGAAATAAAGAAAATAAAAGTTATAGATTTTTTAATAGGTCGATGAAGATAAGAAGATTCAATAAGATTAGAAAACACACCCGATCCGACCCAAACGGATTAAAACAAAAAAATTTACATTTAGTTATTACAGTTTCAACAACCAAAAAAATTAACCCACATAAAAAAAATCTTGAATCTGCACCTCACCTGCATCAAAGCTTAAAATACTGAAACAAAAAATGTATCTTAAATGCGTGTAACTCACTATTAAATAACTTGTATATTATACATATAATATAATAATAATAATAAGAGTATGGGTAAGGTTCACTTGAAAACTCTTCCTATCCTAAAAACCTAAAAACCACTTTTTATTAAACTCTTTTCTTTATCTCTCGCTACACAAATCCAAAGAATTAACGCCGGCGACACCAGACCCCTTCCTTCGACTGCTGCCGGCGACATAGCAACCGTTCCCAGCTACGGCGAATCCAATGACCACCAACCGACCTCGTGTTCCTCCGACGACTACAGAAATAGAAGCGTCAACAAGGTAGGAACTTCCAACTCTCAATTCTTCTTCGACAACTGATTTGATGTGATCCGAATCTGCCTTTTCGGACTCCAATTGACTACTGAGATTATGCTCAAAGGCCATTTTCAATAATTCCAAGCGGTCATGAACTCGGGATTACACTCAATAAGCTTAGCATTGATTTCTAGGGCTTCTTCGTGTAACTACATCGCGAAGCCCAATATATAAACACGGATCAATCGAAGATAACAAAAAGTAATTAAGAAGAAAAGAATTGGAGATTTGAGATAGAAATTATACATATGGTTGTGATGATTTTGGAGAAACTGGGATTGAAGAGACCGGATCTTAGCAGCTTTGAGAGCTAATGCATTTTTCATCTACTAGTGTTGCAGATTTTCTTGGTCTTCCGTGTATGTTTCTCGCAGAGAGAGAGACGGCTTCCTTTCGTTTGTCGCTAGAGCCCAATTTAGAATCTGAAGAAGATGGTTTGCTCTAACTCGAAGAAGATGTAAAAAATTAATAATTACCACCGGAGGAACAACCATTGTAAAACATCTCAGAATCAACACGGTCCTATCCCTAATTTGATGGCGACTCTTGAAGACATCTGTGGTTTCCGACTGAAAACGAAATTGACAACCGAACCGTTTGGATTAGCTTTGATTATCCAACTAACGTACTTCTACTAGGTATGAAAATCGGGTCGAACCTTAGATAGGTTCGTAATTGTGGCTTTCGAACGAAGATCGGCAGTGCCGGCTCGAAGAGTGTAGCAAGAATCGATGGCGGAGTGTGTTAGAATAACGATGTTCGTCTGAATTTGTATGGGTAACACCACAAAAAAAAAATTCAATTTTACTGTTGGGATAACATTTATTTCTTGTTGTTGGATTCTTTTGGCTCAAGCTCTTCTTCTGATAACTTCACATATCAATGACGTCTTCACCAATCAAGCTACATCTCTAAAGAAAGTGATAAAATCAAATATAGAGTTGGGTGTTCATGTATGTTATAGGCATAAATCTTGTATGTATTAAAAATATTACTGATTTTGAAAGTCCATCTCGATAATTTAATTAAACTTACCCCTTCTTTAAAGTTCTTTTTGTGATTAAATAATGTGCAACCTGTTAGTGTTTGTTTTGTTGTAAGGATAACTCTGGTATGTGTTGGTATGCATATACTAAATGGGATTGAAACTTTATTTGAGAATCAGAAATATGTTGGAGAGGCAGAATTAGTACCCTTCTTGTTATCATGCATTTATGGACGATCCTATATCTGATGAGGTTGCCTTGACAACATTTACAGCTAGTGTCTTCCTGTTGAAGCTATATCCCTATATCTCATTGCATCACTTGAATTACCGTTAAGAGTTCTATGAAAATATTTTAAAAAAATGGAACTGATGTTAAACATAAGTATGAATATGGTAAAATACTTCAAATTCTTGTTTCTTTGGTTATATAGGTTGTGTAGGTGAAATTGAATTTTTCTCAAATAGGATAAACTTTTAATGCAAATTGGGTTGTTGTTTGTAGTTTTAGGTCCTTTTTCTTGCTCATTGTTGTTTTAGTTTCTTTAGATGTTTTCTGTAATTGGTATACTCTTGTGATGATCACTTCTTGGTGTGTTATTGTGATGCAGCATACAATCATGTTACATATATGCAACATGTAGTCATGTTGAATATAAACAACATACAATCATGTTGAGTACATGCAACATACTGTCATGTTGAATATATGCAACATACTGTCATGTTGCATATATGCAACATATAGTCATGTTGAATATAAACAACATACAATTATATTGCATATAAACAACATACACTCATGTTGCATATATACAACATAACACACTATATGTTGCATATATGCAACACAACACAGTCATGATGCATATATGCAACACAATCATGTTGCATATATGGATCATAAGTATATACATATTTATTTAAAAGGTGTATATATGTGAGGGGTGTGATAAGTGGGGGTTGTATATGTGCAACACAATTGTGTTGCATATATGCAACACACGGGGGTTGGGGTACCGGGGGGAGGCGGGTGGCTGGGATGTGGGTTAGAAGTTATATATATATGAAACATAATTATGTTGGATATATGCAACACGGGGAGGGGGGTGGCTGGGGTGCGAGTTAGGAGTTATATATATGCAATATAATTATGTTGCATATATGCAACACGGGGGGTGGGGTAGGGGTGGCTGGATTGTGGTTTAGGAGTTATATATATATGCAATATAATTATGTTGCATATATGCAACACGGGGGGGGGGGGGGGTGGGGGTGTGGTGGGGGTGTGGTGGGGGTGTGGTGGGGTGGGGGGAGTGTGATGAGGAGGTGAGGTGTAGTAAATATATGAACATGTGGGGTGTGTGGTAATAGTAATATTGAAAATTAAATATTAAATTACTTTATTAACCTTCATTTAAGTGGTTTTTAGGTTTTTAGGCTAAGAAGGGGTTTTCACATGATCTTTACCCATAAGAGTATATATAATTATTGTAATAATGGAATCTAACCTTTTTTTTTTTTAAAGTTAAAGATAATGATTCATGGGTGTGGGACTGTGGGTGATAGGTGCTGTTGGTTTGTTTGAGTTTTCGGGGTAGTTGTGTTTTGATGTTTTCTGTGTTTGTTTGTAAACTGTTTGTTTTGACGTTCGTGAATATATGCTGCTTGTAAAATATAATAAAAAAACTTAAACTATAGGACCTATCAATATAAGTACAAGTGATCATACTAGCTATTTCGTCACTTGTATTTAAAAATATGTCGTAATATTTTCTAAACCTATTTTATATATTTTTTCTTTTCTTTGGAACAGATCGTCTATTTTGTTCAAAAGTATAACCTCGTAACAAAACAAACAATGATTACTGTTAACACAATATTTTTAAAGGTAGTTTTTGTATTATTTTTTATTATAACATATTAACATATTAAGTAGAAGAAGAAACTATTGGCGATTATTATTATTATTATTAGAGTGCATATCTCTTTATTTGAATTGTTATTTTGTGATTATCTTTTCCTATTTTGTGGGATCCTTTTGTATTTATATTTGGGGGTTTTCCTAATGATAATCAATCAATTCCAATATTCTACATGGTTATCAGAGACTCTCCAATTTTTTCTCTTTGAAACCCTACGCCGGCCACCATGGTGGAACCAGCAGCCGGCGGTGCCAAAACCGGTGGCGAAATCCCGTCGTCGTCCACCAAAACCGAAAAACCTTTGCACCCCGCATTTACCGCAAACAACGTTCATCTCCGAGTCCGAGTTTTGGATGGCAAGAAAACGACCTATACCAACTGGGTCAAGCTATTCAAAAACCATCTCAAAATATACAAACTCATACATCATGTAGACGGTACCCCCCAGCCCGCACCCGATGATCCCACGTTCGAACAATGGACCGAACTTGATGCACTCGTGCTTCAATGGATTTATGGCACTATTTCCGATGATCTCTTGCCTCGTGTTATTGATGATGACACCACTGCCCGCAAAGCCTGGGTCAAGCTCCAAGACATCGCATACAACAACAAGCACGCCAGAGCCGCTACCCTTGAACAACAGTTCTCTAATCTCACTTTGTCCAACAATGCCTCCTTTGATGAATACTGTGAAAAATTGAAAAGCATCGCAACACAACTTGGTGATATTGAACAGCCGGTCTCGGAGAGCCGACTGGTAATCCAAATGGTTAGAGGACTTCCGGCCGAATACGATACGGTCGGTGCGATTATCAATCAGCAATCGCCCACGTGGGACTAGGCCCGTGGCATGATAGAAGCTGAACAACAGAGGCAGGAGGCGCGTCATTCTTCTAGCCGGGACACTGTGCTTGCGGCCTCTCAATCGTCTGGCCGTGCTCCGTCAAACACCGACTCCGCAAATCTCGCCCGCTCTCCATACCCGAACGGCTACCGGGGTAATAATTATGACCCGGTTAAGGCCGCTCGCGGTGGTCGGGGAGGTCGCGGGGGTCGGTTCTCAAACAGAGGTGGAGGTCGAGTTGCAGGTTATGGAGCCCCTTGGAATTCGGTTCAACAGCAGCAGCAGCCCTATCCGGTCGTTACTACGGGCCCAGGGGGAGTTTCGTACATGCCCAATTATGCGCCTTCCAATGGGCCAGCTTCACAGCAGTGGGCTGCACCGCCCACACCCTACCCATCGTTCCCGGTCCAGCAGCAAGGTCAGCAGGCCCACCTGGCCCAAATACTACAAAACAGCCCACTTCCTCCTCCGGGTTACAACTATTATCCGCAGGCTCCGACCCCTCTTAACCCGCTCTCCCCACAAGACATTGGCATGGCTATGACGTCGTTAAACACCAACCACCAGGATCAAGGCCAATGGGTTATGGACACTGGCGCCTCCTCTCACATCACCTCCGACCCAGGTAATATTAAAGTTCCCAGTTTTTTACCTGTTAGCCCTATATTTGTCGGTAATGGTCAATTGCTTCCCGTTAGTGGTTCAGGTCATGGCTTTTTCAAAACCCCTAACAAAACCTTCCGCCTAAACAACATAGTCCATTCACCTAGTGTCATTAAAAATCTGATCTCTGTTCGCAAATTCACTTTAGATAATCAAGTATCAATTGAATTTGACCCTTCTGGTTTTTCTTTGAAGGACCTCAAGGATGGACATCTGCTTTCCCGCCACAATAGCAGCGGAGATCTCTATCAGTTCACTACCCCGTCCACAAGTCTACTCGCTACTTCTCCCGCTCCTTGGCACGAACGTCTTGGACATCCCGGAGCAAACGTGCTTCACCATTTATGTCGTTTATTTTCTTTTAACAATAATAAATCTGTTGACTCTTTGGTTTGTAAGTCGTGTCAATTGTCGAACAGCAAACGTCTTCCATTTTATGATTCTGTTTCTCAAACATTTAATGCTTTCGATTTAATACATTGTGACTTGTGGACATCTCCTGTGCTTAGTAATTCTGGCTATAAATATTATATGGTACTCCTAGATAACTTTACTAATTTTGTTTGGGTGTATCCTCTTAAGTTCAAGTCAGAAACTTTTACCACATTTTCAAAATTCCATAATCTAATTCACACTCAATTTAACAGAAAAATTAAAACATTCCAGTGTGATTTAGGTGGTGAGTTTGATAACAATGATTTCAAACAATTTGCTCACCAACATGGTCTTGTGTTTCGTTTCTCATGCCCACAAACGTCCTAACAAAATGGTCGTTCTGAACGTATGATCCGACGTTTATATGATATTGTCCGTGCTCTCCTCATCCACTCCCATCTTCCCTCATCATTTTGGGTTGAAGCCCTTCACACGACCGCATATCTCCACAACATCCTCCCTTCAAAGAAATTAAATTTTAACTCTCCCGCCTTCGCCCTTTACCATCGCCACCTGACATACGACCACTTGCGCGTGTTCGGGTGCGCTTGCTATCCCAACATGTCGGCCACGCAAACCAATAAACTATCCCCTAGGTCGACTCAATGCGTCTTTCTCGGTTATCCCGCCGATTTCCGAGGATATAGATGCTTTGATCCCCAAACCGGTCGTGTTCATCTATCCCGTCACGTAATCTTTGACGAAAACACCTTCCCGTACACCAACCCCCCTCCCGCTAGCACATATGATTTTTTGGAAGACACTATACCACAATTCCATTCGGTAAGTTTTCCTAATCCGCACCCTACTCCCAACCCGCCACCCACCCCTTTATCCACTCCGGCCCAAACACCCATCCCGGCCCACATTCCCAATTCGCCCATCACTGTTCCTAGCCCACATCCACCCTCCCCTACGACCCAATCCCCACAACCCACATCTCCTGCCTTGTCCGACCCCTCTACCCCGTCGTCCGAGTCACCCAACCACAGCCCTCCTCCTACAAACTTGCACCCTATGCAAACCCGTGGCAAATCCGGTGTCGTGAAGCCCAACCCCAAATACCTATTTGCGGCTTCATCCGATATCTCCCCTCTTCCCACGTCCTATGTAAAAGCCATGTCCGACCCTAATTGGTTGCATGCCATGAACGATGAGTTTCGTGCCTTACAGATTAATAAAACTTGGGAACTGGTCCCTAAGCCGACAGATAGACCGGTTATTCGATCCATGTGGCTCTTTCGTCACAAATTTAAAGTTGATGGTTCGTTGGATCGATACAAAGCAAGATTGGTTTGCAATGGGAAGTCTCAAACAGTTGGCATAGATTGCATGGATACTTTCAGTCCGGTCATCAAACCTGCTACAATCCGAACAGTGTTATCTCTCGCGGTTTCTAAAAGGTGGCCCATTCATCAATTAGATGTCAAAAACGCATTTCTACATGGCACCTTGCAGGAAACCGTTTACATGCAGCAACCCCCTGGGTTTGTACACCCGGAGTTTCCTAATCACGTCTGTCGGCTTCAAAAGTCTCTCTACGGCTTAAAACAGGCTCCCCGGGCTTGGTATTCGAGGTTCTCTACCTTCATCACCTCCTTGGGCTTCCAGAAGAGCATTTGTGACACCTCGCTGTTCGTTTATCATTACAAGGATCAGCTGGCCTATTTGCTATTGTACGTTGATGATATTGTTTTAACTGCTAATCATCCGCAGGTATTGTCGCAGGTAATTACGCGGCTGTCTCAGGAATTTTCGATGACTGATATGGGCCCGTTACATCACTTCCTTGGCATTCAAGTATCTCGTACGGATCACACAGTGTTTCTTAGCCAAGCTCAATATGCCAGGGATATACTTCACCGCGCGAACATGTCTACCTGTAAGCTGTTGACACCACTCCGAAGTTAAGTGCTCATGAAGGTGCTCCTCTTGCCGATGGTTTGCTTTATCGTAGTTTGGGCGGGGCATTACAGTATCTCACAATCACTCGGCCAGATTTATCCTATGCTGTGCAACAAATCTGTCTCTTCATGCATGCTCCCAGGGAACCTCACATGCTGTTTTTAAAGCGGGTCCTTCGCTACCTTCATGGCACTCTCGATCATGGGCTCTCTATCCAGGCCTCTCCGGACCACTCTCTGGTAGCTTATTCTGATGCCGATTGGGGCGGCTGCCTGGATACTAGACGATCTACCAGTGGTTATTGCATCTTCATGGGGCCGAATCTTCTATCCTGGTCCTCGAAACGACAGCCCACTATCTCTCGTTCCAGTGCAGAGGCCGAATATCGGGGGGTGGCTAACGCGGTGGCCGAAGCTACGTGGATCCGCAACCTACTCTTTGAATTACAGGTACCAGTCTCCAAGGCCACTATTGTTTATTGTGACAATGTTTCGGCGGTTTATTTGTCAGACAATCCGGTTCAACACCAAAGAACGAAGCATGTTGAACTAGACATTCATTTTGTTCGTGAAAAAGTCCAAATTGGCCATATCCGGGTTTTACATATTCCCTCTCCATATCAGTATGCGGATATCTTCACCAAAGGCCTACCACGGTATCTGTTTGACTCGTTTCGGTCCAGCTTAAACATCTCGCAGTCTCCACGTTCAAGCTGAGGGGGAGTATTGGCGATTATTATTATTATTATTAGAGTGCTGTGACGCCCACTTCCAGACTTGGCTCCAGAAGGGGTCACTAATCGGATTTACTCATGAACACAAGGTAATAACAGAGATTACTAAGCAGCGGAAATTTTAAACTTTTATTTAATTGCCAAGTACTACAAAGTAAGAGATAATTTACATAAGAAAATACTAACTGTCACTACGTTTTATTGCTATAACTATATCTATGCCAGCTTGCCAACACCTTCCTTCCGTCTGATAGCTTGCCCGTCTAATCCCTTATTACCAGGGCCTTCTCGTAACTAGTCGAAGCCTCACCCTGACCTGACATACATACATTTTTGGAAAAGGTCAGCTTACGCTGGTGAGTTCTATATTTTAAAAGCTTTACCTCGGCGTGAGGTTTAAAACCCTTAGACCTGCAAGATCCATTTTTCACAGACATTTATCAAGTATGAAATATATCACAATTATACAACACATAATATTCCTTAACAGGAAACACCCCCGATAAAACCATTTATCTCGCTATCCCTTCCTACAACCCCAACATTCGTTATCAGTGTAAACCCTGCTAATGTATAAGCAGAGAAACCATCTTAGCGGACTGCCGAGTTTACCCCTTTAGGGTATTCCCTATAACGGTCAGTTGTCTCGCTTTCCCTTATTTGCTAACTGCCGAGTTTACCCTTCTAGGGCATTCCCTGTAACGGACAGTTGCACCGCCTTCCCCTATTTGCTTACTGCCGAGTTTACCCTTCTAGAGCATTCCCTATAACGGACAGTAGCTTTTTCCCTTTTCTATTTGTAGTGGTCTCTAATCCCATTGAGCAACACTACCTCCTAACTCCCTCTGACTACTACCCGCCCCTAGTTAAATACCCAAGAGACTTAAGATTATTAGTAAACAGTGATAAGGTCTTCATATACTGCAACAAGTGGACATCCCCCAATTTATCGTTAGTGTATGTATACAGGGCGTATCCTCCACACTTCTGATATACTGGGTAACTAATATTATTATGTATATATATAGGAAGTACCAGCGGCGTATCCACCACATAATAATAAAGCAAATGCATCACCTGTTCTCATATAATCATACATATTCACTATAACGTTTACTAATAATTCCTTTATCACTTGACTATTTAATTTCGAAGCAAATATAACACATATCATATCACAGTCATTATAATTATGTTATAACACGTACAATGATTTAATATCATTTTCATAACATATCATATATATATTTCTATATATATTATCACAAAAGCCTTTTAACAGTTTATCAATTCAAGATATTTCACGTATATGCATTTCCATAACAGTTCACATATATATATATCAATCCAACAATAATTTAATAGTTCAATATATCCATTTATCAATTAGCACCTTAGCAATCTGATATATATTTACTCAAAGGTAATTCAATAGTTCAGATACGCAACATTTCAGTTATAAATCATTTAGATGCATTTTATAACATTTGTATGTATATCAGCCCGAAAACATTTAAAACATTTAAAATATTTAAGAGTGGGCTCATAGAACTCACCTTATGTCTTTAACTCGTTACACGAACGGAACTTCCGCAATGATTCCCGATTTAACCTAATTTGCGTATCGTATGGCGTTAACGCAAAGTTTCATACAATAAACACTCCCTATGTTTATTTCTATCTCTTATTATCTTAATATTATATTTTTATTAAGATTGTCCTTTTAATAGGTTAAAATGACCAAAATGCCCTTATAGGCAATTATCCTTTTCTTTTAATGATAATATGAAGACGCGCATTCCTATAAGTAAACGCTCACTCCGGGATCGCCCAGTGTTGGGATGCCATTGCCCAGATGGGATGGCGACACCCCCGCTTTTGCCAGAAACCCCAGAGTACAGGCGCTTACCCTTCCGGTCCGCACGAACTTCTAAATATCCGATTAACTCGGTATCTTTAATACTTTATTATTTCTCCATTTTAAACCCATATATGTTTATTATATATATAAACATGTTACCATACCAAAATTCAAGTCCCCAAACCCTCCGGATTATTTTATATTAAATAACCTTATTTCGAAACCCTAATTTCATAAAATTCCCATTTTATTGTCAAAACTCATTTTTATTCAAAACCGTCTTAGGGTATTATCCATTATACCATTTTATAATATACTTTAAAATGGCAAAGCTTAACTCAAAACCGTTTGCTCGATTTGGGCAGAATAACGACATGAAAACCCTAATTTTTGACCCGTTTATAAAACCCATACCAAACCTTTACCAATTGTGAAATAAACTTAGGGCTTTCTTATATAACATCATTTTAAGAGTACCTACAAAAATTCAGAGCCTAACTCCCACCCGATCACCCGAATTTGATGATTTATATCCAAGAACCCTAATTTTAACCTAGATTTAGAACTCGATCATAACAACAATATTAACTGAAATTGATTGAGGGCTATTGTAGATCATACCTCGAAACCTAGGACTGCTGGAGATGGCCTCCAAACACTTCACCGTTTGCTCGAATTTCGCAGAAGAAGATCGCGGACGAGGTTAGGGTTTTTAGGAGATAAATCTCGTGAATTGGCGAGTTGATTCGAAGGAATTGGTCCCGTATTTATACCGATCTAGGTCGCCCCAGGGTGTAGACACGTTTAGGGGTGACAATTCGATCGAATTTGACGCGTGGAGGGGGTAACGTCGGCTGCAAGATCGAGCCGTGGCCAAAATCGCGACTGGCATGGCTCGCGTACCGCCAAGGGGAGGGAGAGGCCGGCGCGTACCGCCTGGCACTTTGGCAGAATGACAACTTTGGCCCCTGGACTTTTTATTTACATTTTCAGCCCCTGAACTCTTTTCTTTCTATCATTTTATGTACTAAAACATTATGGGGCATATTTATAAGGGTTTCTAAGGCTCGGGACACTCTCGATGATATACGTATATATATACGTATATATTTTTATATATATTTTTATATATTTTTCATTATTTACACATTTGGCCCCTCAAACTTTATAATACTTATTATTTTATGTACCGAATCACTTTATAATATTATTATAATACATTATAAGCCTCGGGGTACTTATAAAAGGTATAGATACGTATAATATCCGTAAGTATTCATAACTTTAAATAAATTACACTTTTAGCCCTCCAACTTTTATCTTTTGCATATTAAGCTTCTAACTTTCGATGTAACTATCGTTTTACATCTTATGACCTTCCTAAACATGTTTCTAACATTCTTGAAAGGTTCGGGTCATATATAACAATATATATACACATATATATATATATGTATATTTACATAATTTACACTTTCTACCCTTCTATTTTCTTGTTAACTATTAAGCATGCATTTTTCACACGTATAACTATCTAAACACGTATTTCCACGTACATATCCATCAAATGAATATGTCATATGCGTCTATGCTATTTAAACATATTTTACACATGTATTTGGTATAATGTAATCACGTAGAGGCATTTACTCCTGGTTATCATTTATTTTCATCATATAAACGTTTAACTACGTTTTTCATGCTAACATCATATATATCAATTATCTTTGATATAAAACGCATATAATTTCATTTTCTTAATTCATTTTACCTATCAACACGTGTATCATTCGATCATGTAATACTATCTTTTATTGATTTATTACCTGGTAATGGGTAAACATGCATTTTTCAAACGTTTTAACACGTTTAGCTTTCTAACACATATATCATGTGAAATAATCACATTAATCACGTATTTCTCAAATTTTGGGATGTTACAACTCTACCCCCCTTAAATAAGGTTTCGTCCCGAAACCTGCTCTGTTTACGAATATCTCATCAGCGAGATATCCTTAACTTACCCCCTTTCCTTTCTAGGTTGATTTAAGAATCTAACCTAGGCATTCATAATACTTTACTATAGGAAATATCTTGCTCCAAATCCTTCCTTCTAATTGCGATGTAGAACCGCAATACGTATTTCTATATACGATAACCCGACATCTAATATGATTCTATCAAAAGATGTTATTTCTAAATCGTTTGCCTCAAAACTGCAACGATTCTTCAGATGACATTTCAGCTAACTCTTGGAAGAACGTGTCTTCGTGAGTCTTCTAATGCTCCATTCTTGCCCTTTGTATACGTCGAACGTTTATCTACACTTGCATAACTTGATCTTCATTCTTGAATTCCAACAGTCCCTCACTTGCTTACTAATAAGTGATCTATATCCATAAATTCTACTGATTTGTTTTCCACAGTGGCCCGTACTATCTACTTACACGAGACTAACTCTAGTCCACTTCTCGTTGTATCTCAGGTGTATATATATAAGATGTATCAGCGGCGTATCTACCACACCTTTGATACAACCAGAGGTGTACTAGTCCTAGCCTAGTGTAAGATGACATTACTATTCTAACCATAACAAAGTCAGTATAATTTATGACTATTTATTACTTACTTTCAATAAACTAGTTGGACATCTTGATTAATGCTTTTATTTTCTGAGTGTAAACACTACCGCTGCAAGCTTCAAAATTCTCGGATGATTTCTAACGTTTAACGTTCATTCTTCTAAGGCAGTCATAATCTAAAGGATTCGTAATCCTAACTAACGGCCTATCAAGCAATTCGTAAAACCATTCGATAGAACTCATAATAATGTTAAAGTCATAACACGTATTCAAGCAACCTATTTATCGAGAAATGTACCTGAGGTCATATCAGGTCCTTCGATAGCAGTTAGGTTGTAAACTTTATTCTTGGCTCCTGAAGCTGGAACTGATCTCAATGGCATCGGGTTCCTTACTATCTTAGGGCAATTTGCTTTAACATGCCCCGGTCTCCCACACTCGTAGCATTTCTTAGCTTCCGGACAACTGTTAGAGTAGTGTCCTTCCTTTCCACATCTATAGCAACTCGTTGGTTTTACCCAACGCTCTCTGATGAAGAATAAAATCCCACTCGTATGTAAAATGAAATTCTAGACCTCACTATTGAATTTATGAAAAGAAATCGGAGAGAATTAGGTATCAAGAAGGTTTTTATTGATTGAAGTCATGTGTACAAGTTTAGGATGTAGAGAACAAAACACACACTAAAGGTGTAAAATCTCTCTTTTTCCAGAAGTCCCTATTCTGATTCATGAATGCTCTATTTATACTAATAAACTTGGTCCGCAAGTTCCTTAGTATGAAATGGATGCACTTGCTGCTGGCTCCGTCGCAATTGCATCCTGTTGTTTCGGAGATATCTTAGCTTAGTTGTCGCCTTCGATTTATCCTCGCTGCTTCATTTGCATATCCGATTTTGACCTTTCCTCATCAAGTCCCCCTAGTCCATTAATTATTTATGCAATGATAATGGACTATGTGCTAGAAAAATCTAGGCTTTATTCATTTCGTTTGCTTTAAAAAGGGGGTTATCTCATTAAAAAACCTTGTTTGGAAAACCCTTTAGGAAAAACCAAAGCCTAGGATAAAAAAGAGTATAACCATGACCTTTTACTTTGAACAAAATTTATAAAAATTTTATCGCAAGGGTCCTCCAGCCCCCCTAGTCCTTTATGTTATAAGTTTATAACATAAGGACTTTAGTTACTTATAGAATCGGAAACGCGATTTTTTGACTAGAATTCGCATTCGCAAATGTTATAGTAATCGACTGTTGGTTACAGCAAATGCAAATGGTATGCGTAAGCATTTGTCAGGAAACCATTAAGCGTGATGGTACTCCTTGTCAGTTTTTCAGAACACGTGTCAACACGAGGTTTGTTGACGAGACAATTATTCTTTTTCGAATTTTAAATAATAGATCTAAACCGTTTTAAGAGAGGTTTATATCCTTTACCCTCATAAATTCCCCAAATTCCTCTACCCTCTTTCAAATCTTCTTTCGGCACTCCCTTCAATCGTCTTCTTCAGTTTACCTTCCGAAGGTTAGTTTCCCTAGCTTTCTTTAATTTCTTTCCACAATGGCTTCCCCTGTTGTAAAAATGGATGAAGAATCATCGAAACATAACATGCATTCATCTTTTTCGACTTTAAGTCCAAGCGATTTAGATACTTTGATTGAGAAATACCACATCCCATTATCTCTTCACCCTGTTTTGCCAGAACCCAATGTGTCGATTTTTTCTCTTCAAGATGGCAAAATTGGTATATATGCCGATATGTTTCGATTTGGAAATTATAGGCTTCCTTTTACCAAGTTCTTAATTCGAGCCCTATCATATTTTGGAGTGCATATCTCTCAGATGCACCCTCAAGGACTTTCTCGATTAAGTCATTTTGAAGTCTCCAGTAGGGCTGTAGGTGTATCTCCAAGCATTGTACTATTTAGGGCTTTTTATCGGATAACTATGGCCGGCGATTGGTATACTTTTGAACGCCGCCGTGGAATATCTAGGCTTAGCACCACTCTTCCCCCAAACCCTAGGTCTTGG
The DNA here is from genome assembly GCA_039602395.1 of Deinandra increscens subsp. villosa. Lineage (NCBI taxonomy): Eukaryota > Viridiplantae > Streptophyta > Magnoliopsida > Asterales > Asteraceae > Deinandra > Deinandra increscens. The sequence goes on from JBCNJP010000020.1 coordinate 12,827,810, forward strand.
AAAAACCAGTTTTTCTATGTGGATGATCGATGTATCCCTCCTACCATGAGATGGAGGGAAATTGATGACATTGTACATGATGTTATCCCAGAAGAAAGTGAGTATTCGAAAGTGAACTTTGATCGGTTGGTTAGTGTGGCTAGCCCCATTCGCGAACTTCCAGAATGCATATTGCTTGTTTCTAGGATTAGCAAGGCTTGGTTTGAGCCGGAATTGTGGCCAATTTTACAGTATCACCAAAGGGGTAAGCCTTACACTTGCAACTTTTAACAATAAACCGTGTATACTAACATAGTTATATATATATATTTTTTTTTTCAGAAATGGAACTGTATAATGCTCTGGGTTTGAAGAGTTTTTCCGGCTTGGAATTGTCTGCAGAAAAGATTGATGAAACTACAGTACCATTTCTCGATCAAACTTCATCTTCTTTTTACGAAATTCGTCCTGAAGCAGAGACCATGGATGTCGATGGTACAAGTGTGAATGAGGGTAATCAGGAAACTTTGTCTATTGAGGACATGTATGATCAAATTGTTGGTTCAAAAATTGAAGAAGCCCCATCTGCGATCTCTTCGCAAATGAAAGTTCTCCCAACAAATGATATGGGTGAAAAAGAAAGGGACATTGCAAGTGATGCCACTGTTATCACCACCATGTCTCATGTTACTAAAGGAAAAATGCTGAAGCGTCCTCCTAAACCTCATGCTGGGAAGGATGTTCATAAGAGGAAGTCTCCACGATTGATTACTCAATCACCTTCAAAAAGCACTTCCGGAAGGATGGAAATGATTGATGATGATATTATGGCAAATACCGCTGAAACACCGGTAACCCCTCCTTATGATAAGGAATTTAATATTTCCGATTTTTTGCTAAATTCTCCCGATGTAACCGATCAAGCTTTAATTAACACCCCTCTTTTGCAGAACATTCAACCATCTTCCTCTGTTGTTGCTAAAACTTCCAGCTCATATTCCCTTTCTCAATCCTTTCCCCTACTTGGTGTCCCCACTTCCAATTGGCTTAAAAAAGACATTGAACTAGTCAGCATGAGGACAAGCTCAGCCAAGGAATTTTCACATGCATCTGCTACTGAGCCTTTTATTCCCAAGTGGGATGTGTTATCAAGTCAGTCATGCAAAGATCCGTCAGTTGCCAAGAAACTTTCTCTTCTAAGTAGCACACCAACAGACGTGTCAAGCGTTCATCAAGTCCCTCATGAGGTATTTGCCAATGAATTCATGACATCTCATGCGAAACAGCAGAATTTGGTGGCAGATTTGTATGAAAGATGGATAATTGCTGAAGCTAAAGTAGAGGAACTTGCAGAATCTCAGAAGAGGCACATGCTCTCTAAACTGAATTCCAGCTCCATTGATGTGCAAGTGAAAACCAACACTTTACTGGGTGAAGTGGAGAGTTTGAAGATGCATAACCGAAAATTGGTTGCCCTTGAACAAGAAGCGAAAAGAAACTTGAAACAAGCCCAAGACAATGAACTTGTCTTAAAAAATCAATTTCTGGAAGAAAGAAACAAGCTTGAAGAATCAGTGAATGATGTTAAGAAAGGTAATGTATTCATATCCTTTATTATTTCAAAATCATCTTATATAAGTTTTAAGCAACATTAATTTGTATTAAATGTCCTTATTTACAGAGGTAGAAAGGTTAGAGGAGACTATGAAAGCCATGACTGCAGAAAGGGAGGTTTTACAGTCTGAGAACAAAACTTTAAAGGACAAAAGCAAGTGGCTCATTGCTGAAGGTCTTGGCCTACTTGCAAAAAGAGTTCACTCAGAAGTAATCCCTATGGCTTTAAGTCTTAACCAAGCTGTGAATGCTGTGGGTTTCAATGAAGGCATCAAATGTGGACTTGCACATGCATCGAAGAATGAGGTGGACATCAATTCTTTCAAGGAATACGATGCTAGTGCACGTGACAAAGTACTTGACCGCTTGAAATCTCTTCAATCCATGACTTTCAACATCATAGAGCAAGTGTCCCAGTTGGATATGTCTGATTTAGAGAAGATGAAAGAAATGCTGAAACCTGTCAACAGTTCCAAGCCTACCTCCTCTTCAGGTAATTAAAGTTGGTTTATAATCAACTTTGTCTTTTGTGGAAACAGTTATTCTCCAAAGTCCACCTATGCAGTGGCATCTTATACAATTTACTTTTCTAATGTTTGGTATGGTATGGAATATTTGATTACTTTTGTATGTTAGTTGTGCATGTGTTTGCACTTCTAACCTTTGAACAATATGGCTAATGGACTTACCACTTTTTAGTATTGGAAATGATATTATGCTTGTTTTAGGAACATTACGGTATCTTTAACAATTAGCGCTTAAACTTCATGATCTTTTTCGTAAAATTGCTTTGTAGCCTGCCTTATGAATAGTACATTTGCGGTAGAAATGTAAGTTATACACTTACGTTTGCAAATGGGGTTTTAACCATTCTTTGTTATAGGTCTTATGATGGTTTTATTATTTCATGTTATTGTACAGCTTTTCCTTAATGCACATTGTCTAATTTTATATAAATATCAGACTTTAAAGGATATTATGAATCCCTCTTCATAAATATTATGACCCAAACTTTTGGTGAAATTTTTATAAATCATAGGATAAATCCAACATATGTGTTTCCCTCCCATGAAATGCGTCCACCTCATAGAAGTACTAACCCCATAAATATTGAATCACCTTACTCATTACATATTTTCACGTATAGTTATAGATCATTTCTTTATGGTATTCTCTTCTTACATTCTTTGGTAAGAAATGATTAACCCGATCGCTTGGATGGTTAATCCACAAGTCCAATTTTTACAAATTAAATCATAAAATGGCACTTGCGACCCTCGGGGTGCTCAATAGGAAGGATTATAGATGTTATTCCTGAATGAGTTGGCCTTCACCCCTTAGGCTTTTGTTAACAAATTTATGTTAACAAGGTGTCCGGCCTGATCACCTCTTCTTAACATGCACTCTTTTCTCATAGAGACAGTTAAGGACAAGATGAAATCATAACTTCATCTTGGGTTATTATTTCTTTCCTAAGAGATAATAACTCAACTCTACCATCAAAGAGTTCTACATAACTTGCTCATCTTATTGATAAGCGATTTAATGGACCATGTGTTTATGAAAAAGCGCACTTACATATGTTCATGTGCATATGAAATATATAAATGATGTTAAGCATACTCATAATTTTGCAATTGAGATGTTATTACTTTAAGAAAACCATGTTCCATATTCGAAATACAAGCAACTCCATAATTCTAACAACATTCCAACATCTAGTTACATATAGCACTTTCGGAGGTGAATTCCATTCCAAGCTCTTACAAGTTCAGTCCCATCAATTTGTTTAAGTATATATGATCCGTTTCCTATAGCTTTCTTAATGATATACGGACCTTCCCACTTGGGGGACATTTTCCCCAACGGAAGAGCATGGCTAACTTCATTGTTTCGCAAAACATATTCTCCTTCCTTATACTGGTGCACTTTTGCCTTTGCGTTATAATATTTAGCCATTTCTTTTTTATACCTACTTTCACGTATAGCTGTGATCTCTCTTCGCTCTTCTAAGAAATCCAAATTGGTTCTCAGCGCTTCTTCATTATCCGTCACTTGCATTTGCAAACGATAACTAGGCATCCCTATTTCAGCAGGTATAACTGCCTCAGTTCCATACACAAGACTAAATGGCGTTTCACCGTTACTTGTTTTTGGCATGGTTCGATGTGCCCACAGCACATGTGGTAATTCATCAACCCAGCTTCCTCCATACTTTGCCAATCTCATCTTTATACCCTCAACAAGACTTCTATTTGCCCTTTCCACCTGACCATTTGCTTGCGGATGTGCAACTGACGTAAAGATCTGATTTATATGAAGCTCTTCACACCACTCCGCAAATGGATTTCCAGCGAACTGTTGCCCGTTATCAGTTATGATGTACAAGGGTAAACCAAACCTACATACAATGTGTTCCCACACAAATCTTTTCACCTGTTTTCCAGAGATGTTAGCTAAAGGTTTTGCTTCAACCCATTTCGTAAAATAATCAATAGCAACTATGAGAAACTTTACTCCACCACTTGCGACCGGAAATGGCCCTACTATATCCATACCCCACTTCTGAAATGGCCAAGCAGATGTCACAGGGATAAGCTCATTTTTAGCTCGCATACTTACTGGAGCATGTATTTGACATGCTTGGCATTTTTGAAGTTCTTCAAAGGTACTCCTATACATTCCTGGCCAATAATAGCCAAGACCCATAATTTTTGCCACCACCATTTTAGCTCCTGCATGAATACCGCAAATTCCCTCATGCACCTCTCTAACAACCCATTCTGCTTCATTCGGTAACAAACATCTCAATAAGGGACCTAGAAAACTTCTTCGATACAAAACATCATCTTGCATTTGATATTGAAGTGAATTTACTCTTACTTGTCTGGCTTGTTCTTTGTCATCTGGAAGTTCCCCTTTTGTCAAATATTTTATTATTGGCCACATCCAACTATCTTCATATTTTTGCACATCCGCTGTTAGCTTCAGATTAACAGTAGGAACTTCCAACAATTCCACTCTAATTTCCTTTGCAAGGTGTTCAAATGCCACAGATGCTAATTTACTTAGAGCATCCGCTTTCCTATTTTGACTTCTAGATATATGTAATACTTCGCATTTGTCAAAACTCTTTATGAGCTCTTGCACTTGCTCCAAGTATAACGCCATATATTTTCCTTTTGCTTCATATGTACCGGCAATTTGACTTGCCACTAACAGCGAATCCACGTATGCCATCAACTGCTTAGCCTTCATCTTTTTGGCCAACCTCAATCCTGTCGAAATTATCAATTTTAACAGTTGTTAATGTCGCTTCTAAAAACAACTGCATATGCAAATGTATATTTTAACGCAAGCGTATGCGCATCTGAAAATACTTCTTCAGATGCATTTGCTTAAAAGACGCATGAGTATTTTATATACTCATACTCATCCCCCCCCCCCCTTTTTTTTTTTTTTTAACAAATTTTTTGTCCTGACCTGCTAGCAACGCTTCATACTCTGCTTCATTATTCGAAGTTGCAAAGCCAAATCTTATCGCATATGTCAATTCATCCCCCTCAGGACTTTTCAAAATTAATCCTGGAAAATAGAAGGATTGATTAATAGATCACAAACCAAAACATATGCCAATGTTATAAGTAAGAAATACTTATGATGAAGTTTTACCTGCTCCTGACCCATCGGAATTGGATGATCCGTCCGTATGCAAGATCCATATCCTTTCAGTGGGTTCAGGGACAGAAACACAATTTACATTTGCTCCCTCTGGTACTTCGGCTAGGAAGTCAGCTATCACTTGGCCTTTAATTGAAGTGCGTTGTTTGAATTCAATATCAAAGGGTCCCAATTCAATAGCCCATCTCACCAATCTTCCCGACATCTCAGGCTTTCTTAAGATGTTTTGGATAGGAAAAGAAGTATAAATGATAATAGTATGAGCCTGAAAATATCTTCTCAGGCGACGAGTTGCTTGTACCAATGCTAAAACTACCTTTTCCACTATCGGATATCTTGTTTCGTAATCCTTTAACATCTTACTAACATAATAAATTGGGATTTGTTTTTCTTCTCGTTCCACCATCAATACAGCACTAACAGCATTTTCAGTTACCGCCAAATACATCACCAATTTTTCCCCCAACTTTGGAGCAGTTAAAGTAGGAAGTGTGATAAGATCCATTTTTAAATCTTCAAAGGCCTTATTAGCCTCGAGTGTCCATTCAAAATGGTTTCCTTTCAAACTCTCTTTTAGTACTTTTATAAACGGAACTGTTCGTTCTGCTGCTTTCGAAAGAAACCTATGTAATGCAACCAATCGACCATTTAAAGTCTGAATATCTTTAAGAGTTTTTGGTGGAGACATTTCCAACACTGCCTTTACTTTTCCCGGATGTGCCTGTATTCCATTATTATTTATCAAAACTCCCAAGAATTTCCCTTCCTCCATAGCAAACGAACACTTCTTAGGATTTAACTTCATGTTAATTCTTCTTAAATTTCCAAATGTTTCCTCAATATCCTCAATCATGTCTTTTTCTTCACAACTTTTGATAACTACATCATCAACATATGCCTCCAAATTTCTTCCCACTTGTGCTTGGAAAGTCTTATCCATCAATCTCTGATATGTTGCACCAGCATTCTTTAAACCAAAAGGCATCTTTTTATAACAAAAAAGGCCTTCATTTGTAATAAAAGCTGTTTTATCCTCATCCTCCACAGCCATAGTGATTTGATGATATCCTTTGTATGCATCAAGAAAACACTTCCACCTATACCCAGCCAGAGAATCGACTTTAAAATCTATCTCCGGCAAGGGGTAACAATCCTTAGGACATGCCTTATTTAGGTCTTTAAAGTCTATACACATACGCCAGGAACCGTCTGGCTTTTTGACCAAAACTGGGTTTGCAACCCAAGTTTGGTAATGTACTTCCCTTAATATTCCGGCTTCGACAAGTTTATCAACTTCGCTTTTTATAACTTCATTTCTGACCTTGTCAACAATTCTCCGCTTCTGTTGTACTGGCTTGACACCAGGATAGACATTAAGGTGATGTTCGGCAAAATGTTTCGGAACACCTGTCATATCCGATGGTTCCCATGCGAAGATGTCAACATTTCTTTTTAACAACTCAAATAACTTCTCCCTATATTCACCTTGTAACTTACTCCCTACTTCTATGACTTGATCCGGAAATTTTTCATTTATGACCCACTTATCCTTTGTTAACACATCCTCTTGAATCACTTTAATGCCCTCTTTATCAGGCTTGTTCACCATTGCTATATGCATTTCCACATCCGATTCTACAGTTGCAATTCCAGCAGGTGTGGGAAAACGAACCATTCCATGTGGTATTGACACAATAGCCCCTATCATTTTCAATCCAGGTCTTCCTATAATGACATTGTGTGGTGACGGAGTTGCAACTATCACAAATGTCAGCATTACTTCTCTAAAAAACTTATCATCACCAAAGATTACAGGCAAAGTGACCTCACCCATAGGGTGTACAATTTCCCCCGAAAAACCAATTAAAGGTGAATTATGAGGCTTCAATTTGTTTTGCACATCCGGTCCCATTTTCCGAAAACATGATTCATACATTATCTCAGATGCACTTCCTGTATCAAGATATGTTCTTTTTACTAGGAATCCAGCAATTCCAACAGTAATAACCACGGGGTTTTCTTTTGCATCTTCTCCTCTTACAGGGGGGAATATAATTTCACACATTTTCCAAGCCTCATCCTCTACCTTTGTTCGCACATTCCTATGCCATGTGTTAGGATGTTGTCTGATCATCCCAATGACATTTTTTGCATTTGCAATAGGACGGCCCTCTTGTATATTTTTTACCAAATGAGACAACTTTCCAGATTTAATAGCTTTATCTATTTCACTTCGCAAATGCCGACAGTCATTTGTGTCATGACCTCTGTCCTTATGGAAATCACAGTATTTTGTTGTATCTGCATTTGCACCCAAACGTGTTCTTTGAGGTGTAGCAAATTGTATCTTTTCTGTTGTCAAAATTTCACTAGGGGTTTTAGTTAACATTGGGAACTCTTCCGCCTTCGCCTCCCAATTTCTTTTATTTCTTCCAAAATTTCCATCCCTTCTTTTATCGTATGGTTGCATTCTATACTTTCCCCAAGATAGGTTTCTCTGTGGGTAAGTATTTTCATTTGATCCAACACTTTTGACATTTGCATTTGCACCCTTTGAGGATGGCTTATGAGTATTTATTCCTTGAATATTTCCCGAAGCACTTCGCCCTTTGACATAGACTCGCACTCTATCCATCAACACTTCCATGGTTTTAGGCAAGTCCTCATGTAGTTTTTCTACTAAATGTGAATGTCTCACCCCATGACAAAAACCAGAGATCCTCAACTGGTCCTGGGCACCAACTATCTTCATGGTCTCATTATTAAAACGAACCACAAAGTTTTCGAGACTCTCATCATTCCTTCGCCGAATATTATGAACTTCAGTAACTTCTTTAGTACATTTTCGCTGCTGACTAAATTGTCGTAAAAACTTTTCTTTCAAATCCTCAAATCCTACAATTTGAGCGTTGGGCAACGAATCATACCATACCCTGGCAGCCCCCGTAAATGTTTGAACCAACATGTGGCACCACGTTTCCTCTGACCAGCATTCCAAACGGGCCGCTGACCAAAAATCAAATACATGATCATCAGGATCTGACAAGCCTGCATACTTCTTTACAGAAGTAGGCATTTTCAATTTCTTCGGAAATTGTGCATTAGCAATCCAGTTAGCAAACTTCGACTGCTCTTGCATTGAAGGTGGGAAATATGGCACAAATATTTTTGTCACTCCTGAAACATTCATACATGGAGTATTAACCTCATGAAATATATGCCTTTTTTTTTACAAAGGGCTTTCCGATATTATTTTTAAGTAATCATTAATCTCATACTCATATGAGCTTCTTCTAAGAGGATAAGCGCATGTGCAAATGCTCAAAGTATTGACACTTGCAAATATAAGGCCTCGCATGAAGGGCTTTTTGTCAGCACTTGCATAAGCGTCTAAAATGTTAGGCGTTCGCCAGGATAGGCCTCGCGCGGAGGGCTTTTTTTTTTATAAACGCTTATGCACCGCAAAGGCACATTTTCAGTTTACCTAAATTACATATGCGTATGCATTATACCACATGCCCTTCCCTCCCCTTTTTTTTATTAAAAAAGGATTATAACGCGTAAAGTACACGCATGTTATATATTTTGATTCTTATGAATTTTCCTATCATATCTTCAAATCTTCATCTGATTCCCAGAATTGCGCGCCATTTTCAATGAATATTCAAAAATTCAAACGGCACATCTTCAAATCTTCATACAATTTTCTGGAAATCGTTGACTTAATCCATATTCCAATAGTTATTTCAAATTCATTTATTTCTTAAATGAATTTCAAACAACGCGTCGATTTCATACAATTCATTATGAATCAAAAATATTCTTATGAATGTCTTCATAATTGATGACTAAAATTCTCGATTATGATAATTAATCAATATAAAAGCTGAATCTAAACAACTATTCCATCGACAAAGTTACCTGGAGATGCCGGTGTCTTAATGAGGACCGGATCATCCTCAGGATCATCTAGAACACTGTTCTGATTTGTCGTTTTTGGCACATCACGCTCAGGAGTAAATTTGAGCTTTGTTCGAACCTCCTGAAGCCACAACTCTCGATCCTGCTTATCTTTCAATTTTCGCAGGACCTCCAAATTTCGTATCAGGAATTCGTCATCAAATTCACTTAAAACATCAGAACTTCGCAACGGATCATCGCCTTCTCGCTGATCCTTCATCGAACCAACAATGCCTTTTTCGTGACTTGAAAACGAAAACATTGAAGGTTTCTTACTAAATTCTCCACCAGATCCTTTGGAGCTCATATTGACCTTCCCTGCGCTCGATGATGTGAACACAGTGTTCTTCTTCGCTGAATCACCAACTAATTTCTCCATCCTTTTTCCAATTCAATTAATACACGGATGGCGCCAATTGATGAAGAATAAAATCCCACTCGTATGTAAAATGAAATTCTAGACCTCACTATTGAATTTATGAAAAGAAATCGGAGAGAATTAGGGATCAAGAAGGTTTTTATTGATTGAAGTCATGTGTACAAGTTTAGGATGTAGAGAACAAAACACACACTAAAGGTGTAAAATCTCTCTTTTTCCAGAAGTCCTTATTCTGATTCATGAATGCTCTATTTATACTAATAAACTTGGTCCGCAAGTTCCTTAGTATGAAATGGATGCACTTGCTGCTGGCTCCGTCGCAATTGCATCCTGTTGTTTCGGAGATATCTTAGCTTAGTTGTCGCCTTCGATTTATCCTCGCTGCTTCATTTGCATATCCGATTTTGACCTTTCCTCATCACTCTCCGTGATGATACTTGTCACAATTACGACACTTTGGCTTGTCGTCCTTGGAATCTTTCTTCAGCTTCTTGTGAAATTCTCGGTTATTCCTCTTTGAACTTTCTCCAGTCTCTGAAATTTTCCTCTTAGGTTCTCCTGGTCTCCCTTCGTCTCCATATTCTTCTTCATAAACCATAGCACTAATATCAATTGCTTCTTGGTACGTCCTTGGAACATGAGGCCTAACTATCTTCCTTACAACAGCAGGAAGGGCCTGAACGTATCTCTTCACCTTCTCTTCCTCGGGTGTCACCAATCTTGGCACTAACCTTGCCATCTCGTCAAACTTGCTTGTGAACTCTTGGTGAGTCATAGTACCCGCTTCTAACTTCAGAAGGTTAACCTCGATCCTCTCCAGCTCGTGTCTCGGGCAAAACTTGTTCATCACTAGCGTCTTCAAGTCATTCCACCTCATAGCAGCAACGGCTTGCTCGTCTCGGGATTGTAGAATCGAGTCCCACCAAAATAATGCTTCTCCTTTGAAGGAATGGGCTGCGTACTTCACCGCTTGGTCTGGACGACACTCACTAATACCTATTACAGCTTCCATCTCTCGAATCCAACGAACAGTCGAACCCGCATCTCTCTTTCCTTCAAATGACGGAGGCCTACATCCACTAAAAGATTTGAAGGAACATCCGTGATTGGCATTTTCCGCACCTTCAGCAGCATCACCATTGGCTCCTCCGGCTCCCGCTCCGTTTGCACCTCCACCAGTAGCTCCATGAAGTTGAGCGATTAGATTAGGTAAGGCCGCCTGGAACATTTGATTCAACTCTGCCGCCATAGCTGCCCTTTGCTCATTTGAAAAGACGTTAGCTCTCTCGTTATTCTCTCGTTCGGGATTCGTACGCGTACGTCTTCCTGTACCGGTTGCTCTGCCGGCACCCCTACCTCTACCACGTCTGCCTCTTATCATCATCATCCTACATTCCAGGTGAGTGACATTTCAGAACTTATGTGACGTAAAGTCCCCAAACTTTTGAATACATGATAACCAGATAAGTACCGGTACCAAAGCAATTATATAGTTATGATGTGTTCAAAAACCCAGTTACTTTCATCACAATCCTTCCAAGTGTCCACTCTTATCCTCCTACCGGTAACTTTAAAACCGGTTCTTCAAGTCATCTCGCTCCCTAATTATACCGTTTCATAATTTCTTTGCACTTGGACATACAATAGTTAGGACCTAGGGTTTGTTTATGTGGCTAATACCAAATTGCAGTAGCTAATTGCAATCCGGTCTTTTCCACACTTCACATACTCTAGATGCTACTTACTATGTCCCTAATGCATTCTCATTTCTACGGGCACAAGCTATCCTGGCTGGCATCTATATTTTCCTTATCTCATCCTACTTTGTCTTTCCAGAGTCCTAGTTTAAGTCTAGATACTGCATTAGTACCTAAATCTCTTAAACCAAGGCTCTGATACCAACTTGTGACGCCCACTTCCAGACTTGGCTCCAGAAGGGGTCACTAATCGGATTTACTCATGAACACAAGGTAATAACAGAGATTACTAAGCAGCGGAAATTTTAAACTTTTATTTAATTGCCAAGTACTACAAAGTAAGAGATAATTTACATAAGAAAATACTAACTGTCACTACGTTTTATTGCTATAACTATATATATGCCAGCTTGCCAACACCTTCCTTCCGTCTGATAGCTTGCCCGTCTAATCCCTTATTACCAGGGCCTTCTCGTAACTAGTCGAAGCCTCACCCTGACCTGACATACATACATTTTTGGAAAAGGTCAGCTTACGCTGGTGAGTTCTATATTTTAAAAGCTTTACCTCGGCGTGAGGTTTAAAACCCTTAGACCTGCAAGATCCATTTTTCACAGACATTTATCAAGTATGAAATATATCACAATTATACAACACATAATATTCCTTAACAGGAAACACCCCCGATAAAACCATTTATCTCGCTATCCCTTCCTACAACCCCAACATTCGTTATCAGTGTAAACCCTGCTAATGTATAAGCAGAGAAACCATCTTAGCGGACTGCCGAGTTTACCCCTTTAGGGTATTCCCTATAACGGTCAGTTGTCTCGCTTTCCCTTATTTGCTAACTGCCGAGTTTACCCTTCTAGGGCATTCCCTGTAACGGACAGTTGCACCGCCTTCCCCTATTTGCTTACTGCCGAGTTTACCCTTCTAGAGCATTCCCTATAACGGACAGTAGCTTTTTCCCTTTTCTATTTGTAGTGGTCTCTAATCCCATTGAGCAACACTACCTCCTAACTCCCTCTGACTACTACCCGCCCCTAGTTAAATACCCAAGAGACTTAAGATTATTAGTAAACAGTGATAAGGTCTTCATATACTGCAACAAGTGGACATCCCCCAATTTATCGTTAGTGTATGTATACAGGGCGTATCCTCCACACTTCTGATATACTGGGTAACTAATATTATTATGTATATATATAGGAAGTACCAGCGGCGTATCCACCACATAATAATAAAGCAAATGCATCACCTGTTCTCATATAATCATACATATTCACTATAACGTTTACTAATAATTCCTTTATCACTTGACTATTTAATTTCGAAGCAAATATAACACATATCATATCACAGTCATTATAATTATGTTATAACACGTACAATGATTTAATATCATTTTCATAACATATCATATATATATTTCTATATATATTATCACAAAAGCCTTTTAACAGTTTATCAATTCAAGATATTTCACGTATATGCATTTCCATAACAGTTCACATATATATATATCAATCCAACAATAATTTAATAGTTCAATATATCCATTTATCAATTAGCACCTTAGCAATCTGATATATATTTACTCAAAGGTAATTCAATAGTTCAGATACGCAACATTTCAGTTATAAATCATTTAGATGCATTTTATAACATTTGTATGTATATCAGCCCGAAAACATTTAAAACATTTAAAATATTTAAGAGTGGGCTCATAGAACTCACCTTATGTCTTTAACTCGTTACACGAACGGAACTTCCGCAATGATTCCCGATTTAACCTAATTTGCGTATCGTATGGCGTTAACGCAAAGTTTCATACAATAAACACTCCCTATGTTTATTTCTATCTCTTATTATCTTAATATTATATTTTTATTAAGATTGTCCTTTTAATAGGTTAAAATGACCAAAATGCCCTTATAGGCAATTATCCTTTTCTTTTAATGATAATATGAAGACGCGCATTCCTATAAGTAAACGCTCACTCCGGGATCGCCCAGTGTTGGGATGCCATTGCCCAGATGGGATGGCGACACCCCCGCTTTTGCCAGAAACCCCAGAGTACAGGCGCTTACCCTTCCGGTCCGCACGAACTTCTAAATATCCGATTAACTCGGTATCTTTAATACTTTATTATTTCTCCATTTTAAACCCATATATGTTTATTATATATATAAACATGTTACCATACCAAAATTCAAGTCCCCAAACCCTCCGGATTATTTTATATTAAATAACCTTATTTCGAAACCCTAATTTCATAAAATTCCCATTTTATTGTCAAAACTCATTTTTATTCAAAACCGTCTTAGGGTATTATCCATTATACCATTTTATAATATCCTTTAAAATGGCAAAGCTTAACTCAAAACCGTTTGCTCGATTTGGGCAGAATAACAACATGAAAACCCTAATTTTTGACCCGTTTATAAAACCCATACCAAACCTTTACCAATTGTGAAATAAACTTAGGGCTTTCTTATATAACATCATTTTAAGAGTACCTACAAAAATTCAGAGCCTAACTCCCACCCGATCACCCGAATTTGATGATTTATATCCAAGAACCCTAATTTTAACCTAGATTTAGAACTCGATCATAACAACAATATTAACTGAAATTGATTGAGGGCTATTGTAGATCATACCTCGAAACCTAGGACTGCTGGAGATGGCCTCCAAACACTTCACCGTTTGCTCGAATTTCGCAGAAGAAGATCGCGGACGAGGTTAGGGTTTTTAGGAGATAAATCTCGTGAATTGGCGAGTTGATTCGAAGGAATTGGTCCCGTATTTATACTGATCTAGGTCGCCCCAGGGTGTAGACACGTTTAGGGGTGACAATTCGATCGAATTTGACGCGTGGAGGGGGTAACGTCGGCTGCAAGATCGAGCCGTGGCCAAAATCGCGACTGGCATGGCTCGCGTACCGCCAAGGGGAGGGAGAGGCCGGCGCGTACCGCCTGGCACTTTGGCAGAATGACAACTTTGGCCCCTGGACTTTTTATTTACATTTTCAGCCCCTGAACTCTTTTCTTTCTATCATTTTATGTACTAAAACATTATGGGGCATATTTATAAGGGTTTCTAAGGCTCGGGACACTCTCGATGATATACGTATATATATACGTATATATTTTTATATATATTTTTATATATTTTTCATTATTTACACATTTGGCTCCTCAAACTTTATAATACTTATTATTTTATGTACCGAATCACTTTATAATATTATTATAATACATTATAAGCCTCGGGGTACTTATAAAAGGTATAGATACGTATAATATCCGTAAGTATTCATAACTTTAAATAAATTACACTTTTAGCCCTCCAACTTTTATCTTTTGCATATTAAGCTTCTAACTTTCGATGTAACTATCGTTTTACATCTTATGACCTTCCTAAACATGTTTCTAACATTCTCGAAAGGTTCGGGTCATATATAACAATATATATACACATATATATATATGTATATTTACATAATTTACACTTTCTACCCTTCTATTTTCTTGTTAACTATTAAGCATGCATTTTTCACACGTATAACTATCTAAACACGTATTTCCACGTACATATCCATCAAATGAATATGTCATATGCGTCTATGCTATTTAAACATATTTTACACATGTATTTGGTATAATGTAATCACGTAGAGGCATTTACTCCTGGTTATCATTTATTTTCATCATATAAACGTTTAACTACGTTTTTCATGCTAACATCATATATATCAATTATCTTTGATATAAAACGCATATAATTTCATTTTCTTAATTCATTTTACCTATCAACACGTGTATCATTCGATCATGTAATACTATCTTTTATTGATTTATTACCTGGTAATGGGTAAACATGCATTTTTCAAACGTTTTAACACGTTTAGCTTTCTAACACATATATCATGTGAAATAATCACATTAATCACGTATTTCTCAAATTTTGGGATGTTACAAGTGCATATCTCTTTATTTGAATTGTTATTTTGTGATTATCTTTTCCTATTTTGTGGGATCCTTTTGTATTTATATTTGGGGGTTTTCCTAATGATAATCAATCAATTCCAATATTCTACAGAAACAAACTCATACGTTTGACGATTTGGAAGAAATGCAACCCGAAAGGAATGTATTGCTAAAATTCTATAAGAAGGCTCAGAAGTCAATTACAGCAAATCCGAAAATGAATTACAACATGAAGATTCTTGGCCGATGGAAGTATGACAACGGGTTTGATACTTTCATTGTCAAGTGGAGAAATGGCACTGTCCAATTCTTTGCAGACATCAAGGCCCTAACTTCAAATGTTCTCTTGGGAATTGAGAGAGATGTCAAGACTTCCCCTAGTCAACCACTCTAATCACAAGAAGAGTAACTATGCACAAGACTATCTATTACATGCATTTAGAGGCACTGCATAGGAAAACCATAGATTAAGAGAAGAAGAAATTTGAAAAGCAAATAGAAATTCCAGAAGAAGTTATATAAAGAAATCTTTGGAAAGGCAGGTAGACCAGTGAGAAACAAAGTGATCCGAGGAAATTAACATGAAGAACAATCATATCACTACCTGGTACTACAACAGAGTTACCAATGAATTGGTGATTGACAGACAAGGTGTAACATCCGTCTGCTTAAAAGCTGGAAACCCGACCCATTTTTTATTTTGGCACAATCATGATTTACAAATCAAATTATAATTTTGATATTCAATTGGACTAGACTCATTTTCCATTCAAAATGTGGTTTTGCAAAAGTTGAAAGTTTGTGCCTTTATCGTCATTATAGTGAACTTTGTGAAACTTTATGTAAAATATTTTTGGTCACATTACACATGTCCTATTCCATAACTTATAGATAATTATTGTTACAAGTGTGCTTGGTTTACAAGACAAGAAAAGAGAAAAATAAAAATGTAGAGAAAACTTATAAGTGTGCACCCCCCCCCCCCCCTTCCCGCGCGCCACGCGAGGGGTGTATACCTTGTAGGTCGCGACACGCATCAGGCCAGATTGTGTCTTTCTCTTCTTTGGCAACCAAATCAATTCTGATCTCCATTTTAAGCCTAATTGATTTCGTTTTTCATTCTTTTTTAAACCCATGCAAACCTAGACATAGTCATAATTAACCTTAGTCAAATCAAACTACAATTGATCTCAATCAATTAATTTGATTGATTACCAATTTGACCCATTTTCTGTAATTTTATATTTAGTTAAATTGCTCTCCAAGACAACCTATCACTATAAACTTGACTCTTACCCTCTCACATGGTTCTTTGATCATCCCCAAACCATTATCAATTTCGTTCTTGGAGCTTTCAAACTATGAATCAAAAATCAATTGTTGGAACTTTGGCCAAGCTAATTCGAAGTTGATTATCATCTTTTTCGGGTAAGTCTTTTCGATCATCTTCCTTTTACTAGGAGCTTCATTAGCTCTCGGTCTAATTTCATCGATGACCCTCTAATTAAAAAGTCAAACTTTAACATCTTTGAATCTTGGGATTCAAGCTCTTATTTCACAATTAAACACTTAAAGACTTTAATGTCATCTTTCAAATTTGTTTTACAAGTTCCATATGTCATATTGTCACTTTCAAAGTTCACCATTTTCATCAAATTCTTAAACATTAAATTATACACATCTTAAATCATACAATTCATTAATTCATTAAATTATACACATTTCTTAAAATTTCAAATAATTAATAAATTCATTAATAACGTAAACAACGGTTACAACTCAACACGAAGTACAATAGAGACGGGCAACAAGCTGCGCCGCCAATCTCTTCTGAGTGAATGCCACATTCATCCCCTAGGCGTCGCCACACATTTTAAATCTTACTTTTATACAATTTTACGAGACTCTTGAGTTGTAATCTTTTTGTAATGATATTTCTTACAAGTGTGTGCAACACCAAACTTAATGGTTGTTGCACATATACAAAAGTTGGACAAATGTTTAGTATTTTACAAAACACCAAACTTAATGGTTGTTGCACATATACAAAAGTTGAACAAATGTTTAGTACTTTACAAAATGATCGAAATACCCTTTTTGTCATAATTCTTAAAAGACTTAGTTTTGATAATTAAGGTGCATGGAACCTAGTATTCATGACCTAGGCTTTATTAAAAACATTTAGACATGTTACCTATAGCAAACTTTACACAAAAACTATTTAAAGCCTTAGAATGATTATATATATATAAATGCCTTTAGAAAAACCTAAGAACTTTAGCTTACATTTTTTAAACTCTCAAATTGCCCAAATAATAATACCTTGGGGAAACCCAGGTTCAAACCTCACTGTTGGCAAATGATTGATGACCAAGGGCAACCTTGGTTCGAGTCATGATGCCGACCGGTTTTACCCAGCACGCAGGTTACTCCAGATAGTTCTGCTATTGTGGAGGCTTGCAACTGTCTAAGCTTGGGTTGAAACCTACGGGTTTCAACGAAGGTCCCATGTGGGCCTGCTAGACAGTCGCATGGTTTTCCCGGGGAACGTCCATATGCCCCACTCGACCCCAGCTGAGGCACGGTTAGGACACTCATGTCTGGCTGTCTGTGAGGTGGACCCTCATCTCCTCCTCTACGGAGGTAGGATAGGTGCGCGATGTCCTAACCCATCGTGACCAACATCGCCGTTCCAAAAAAAAATACTTTAGACGGACAAACGTGTACTAACTAGAAGGGAGAAAACACCAGTAGTTAGGACTCTGTCTTGGCTTGGAATCGTGAATAAGTCCAAACCAACCGTTAAATACCGGGATGCCTACCTGGGATTTTTTTACTAGAGTATTATTAACCTATAGGCCGAAGCACGTTTAACAACCATCTAAAGGGTTATTGTTACAGTGGAAACTTTCTTTCAAATCAATAAGTCTTTTTAGTAAACTTTAACTTAAGAGCACGTACAGATTATATCCCCATATGTCCCAAACCTTAATCCTTATTTTCAATATTCATTTTGTCTCATTTATCACTTTAGGGCAATCTTTGGGATACCTTTACTCGCCTTAGATTTTCTCACTTAATGGAACTCATCATTCTATTATGTGAGTAATCCTTACCCTTTTTCACGTAGGGGTGGAGAATCTATCATATATCAACTATGTTTTCAATGTTTGTCAAATTCAAATGTGTACGTACTCTATATGTGAATTATGTGTTATGTGATATCTAGCATGATTTGTCAATATGTGGTTATCAAAGGTTTTCATGTTTTTCATGGTTATCAAAGTTTGTCAATGGTTTTCAAGGATATTTTTGATCTTAATACAATACAGAGAGCATATTTTTTTAAGTGTGTGTTATTGGTGTTTCTAGTGTGTATTCTTCAGATTTACTCATTGTCTGTTGTCCAATCTATGGATTAATCATTGATTAATGCATTACGCACTTAGATCAATAAATTAATTGAGATAATAATCACAATATACCTAGTCTTTGTTGTATAATTTGACTAAAATGTCCATGGACTTAATAGAAGAAACATATGGAGTTAAACTATTGGAGTGAAATGACAAAAATTACAAACCAAATAAAGGAAAATGACATTTAAGTCTTTTTAAAAACAAGTTGATATACATGTTAGCAAGCACGTACCAATTAATTATCAAGCAATTAGTAAACAAAGTTCTTGTGGTATCACTCAATTATTGCTTAACTTAAATATGGGTGTGGGTGGTGGGTGGGGGTTCTATATTAGGAGGCTTTTATTGTACGTACCTCATCACTAAAATATGCATGTTGTAACAAAAATGTTCCAACAAACTCTCTCGCTTTTGTTTGTCCTATCATGTCTCATATTCTCGACCTTATCGGTTTCTACCCAAGACTCCATCATTTATGTTCAATGCTCTCAGCTCAACTTCACCTCAAATACACCATACGAGTCGAATGTCAACTCGCTACTCACTTCCTTAATCGACTCAGCCTCTCTCTACAACTTCAATAAATTCCAAACCTCCGCACAAGACGACGATATCGTTTATGGACTATTCCAGTGTAGAGGCGACGTTACCTCTCCCAATTGTAAAGACTGTGTAGCCAACGCTATAAGTCAACTCCAAACAACTTGTCCTATGTGCACAGGTGGTCAAATACAGTTAGAAGGCTGTTTTGTGAAGTATGATAACACAGCATTTTTTGGGGCCGAAGAAAAGACAGAGGTGTCTAAAAGATGTGGCCCTCCGATGGGCTATAATTCAGATGTCTCGAACCGCATAGTTGCTGCATTGGCAAATCTTGTTGGTGGCAACGGAGAATACTTTCGTGACGGTGATTATGGGAGCATTCAGGGTGTGGCACAATGCGTACAGGATTTGAGTTTAAGTGATTGTCAAGATTGTCTTTTGGAGGCGAGTGGACGGTTGATATCAGAGTGTGTGACCTCGACTTGGGGTGAGATGTACTTGGGAAAGTGTAATATACGATATGCGGATATGGGTAAGCACGTTTTTGGTGGCTTTGTATTAAGTCTCATATGTATATAAAGTTTGCATGAATGAAAGCAGGTAATGGGAATCTTGCAAATAATGGTACCTCTAGTTCTAGCAAAAGCAATGGCGGAGGGGGCAACAACACATGGAAGTGGGTTACTGCCGGCGGTACTATCTTGACCGCTTTATCTAGCGCCGGGGGTCTGCGCCTTTATTACAAAAACTCCTCCAAGACCAATACCAACAAAAATGCAAATACAAATACAAATACAAATACAAATAATGGTAATTACCTGTTTTTTAACCGTATATTTTTTATTCTATCAATTCTTTATTATTGTCAAGATTTAAACCTTAATCTCCACCAAAAGATTTTGTCTCTTATCATTAGTCATTAGCCTATAACTCCCCCCCCCCCCCGGCAATAATGATAATTACCTCATTTTAATTTAACAAGATTTTTTGTTAACTATGAGTTAATAATCGGATAACTATGTTTCATTCTATTAGTTATTAGGAGCAATGTTTTAAAAACCAGTTTGAAACGGCTGGTTTGACCGCGATCCGGTCTTCGTACCGGTTTTTTGTTGCCCCTTTTTTGGATTAGACCGGCCAGTTTTTTGTTGTCCCTTATTTGGATTAAAACTTATATTTTCTTGTGAAATGCCTATTTGTTATTATTTTTAAGTGGATTATAATTGTATTTTAACTATTTTTATTGAGGTGTACAAGTTTATTAGCATTTTTATAAAAAAATTATATATAATCCCACCCGGTTGAACCGGCCAGTCTAGCTGATCCGACCGGCCCCAGAAGGTTTTCCGGTTCACCCAAAAACCGGTTTTTAAAACATTGGTTAGGAGTAAATTACTATTGGGGGCCTTGCCCTGGGTCATTTAACAATTTTAACATAAAAAGAGTCTTTGAACATACTAATTTAATGCGCGAAACTAGAAATTTTTTTAAAGGGTATTACAAATTTCGTTGGCAGCACCTCCAAGGGAGTGCGGTCCAAGTAGCGGTGACCCTGACGGAAATCAAATTGCTTAATGAAAAATGCATCAAAAATTAATACCAGTTTTGCCCCTCTTGACCACTAACTTTTTATTACTTTAACTGTTTGGCCTTTAAAAGTGTGAGTCGTAAGGGACAAAACAAATAAAAAATACAACAGCTTTTGATATGTCATAAGGACTTAAATGGTCCAAATCATATGATCTACAATACTTTTTTTTTTGAACGAGCAACAAATCTTGGGAAAACCCGAGAAGTATTTACACTAATTAAGCTCATTTAAGGAAAAATTCACTTTTATAAATGGTCGGATGATTAAACATGAAAGCTCAGAGATCGAACTTGTGGCATCTTACTCTTAAGTCTCCACAATACTAATTCACACATTTGTGTATAACAATTATTTATTCCTCCTCGTTGGACTAATTTTCTTTAAATAATTATACTATATACTATGCAAATATCAAATAGTTGGGAACAGTAGTTAACCGTATTAATCATGGTTTACAACGTGACAAACATGATTAGTTCTTTTTTAAGAAGCAATGTTAATTTTTTTTTCTTTAATTCTTCTTAAATCACTTTCATTAAGCATTTTTTTTAGTTTTTTTTTTCTTACATAGTTGTCTTTATGTATATATCTAACTTTGTGTAGCGTTATATTTAACTATTGAGACATGAATTTATATCAGGTCATACATAATCTTTAAATCTTAAGTTTGATACTTGATTGAGTATTTGATCTCTAATTTTAATGTCTCATTGTGCAATTTTTTTTGTATATCTATTTCTTTGTGTTACGCTAAAATATCACATATGTTTTGTAGACGGGCATATCCGTGACAATATGGGGACAGTAAAATATAGTTATTTATATTTTTATCATTTCTTAAACAATATTTATATTTTAGCATCTGTACCTCTGAAATCTAATCCATTTCTTAAACAACTGTTTGAGATTGAACTGAATAGTTGTTTAACTTTTTTATAATTTCCAAAAGACGTGTAACTTTTTTTAGTGTTTTAAATTAAATGCTGAAAGGTAAAAATGAGAAAGATATGGCCCTTTGTGTGGGAGTAGGAGAGCACTTTAGTACTGATGATGTATCTTTTTATAGACATACCTAGTCTCTTTGGTAAACGCACATCACTTGTTATTGTTAATATAGTTTGAAAGATCAGAATAGCATGTCACAAAACATATTTTGAATTTTTGTCTCATAATTAATTCTAAGTCTTGTAATTCATGATGTACACTATCTTTATTCTGTTGTGAAGCCTCAATCACTGCTGAATTCAAAATTATTGCGAGTGAGTTCGAGAAAAAGACGAAAAAGTGGGATGAAGAAGTCGGAAAGGTAAATGATGTAGTTAAAGAAGTCGGAAAGGTAAAAGATGTAGTTAAAGAAGTTGAGAGAAAGGTAAAAGATGAAGCTAAGAAACCTCAATCTCAATATCCTCCTCATTACTGCCCGGGATATTGGAATAATCAGTGCTATTATCATAATAATTAGTAAAAGTTATCCTTGGTGCTTCAAAACGACAAGAAGCAAAGCTGGCCCTAGCTTAGGGCAGAGGGATACACAAACAACTACTATCTTTTCACATTTCTGTCGCTTTTTATTTGAATGAATGTAAATCTACCTTTCTCAATAATTCTCAGGGTTTGTGTTTTATCATTCTCAATCTTTTGGTTTATTCCTCTCTATATGCCATGACGTACCTATGAAAACACTATCAAGTACATGTTGAATAAAACACTATCAAGTACATGTTGAATAAAACAATATAAATGTTGGAAAAAGTGTGTGAATGAGATATTAATCTCAAAGAAATTTTTGGTTCAAGTTTATGAATGTGGTGTATCCTATCCCACATTGGTGGGGGAACAAAAGTTCTTCTAGTTTATAAGGATAACCATCAAAGCCTTAAATAACTCATGTGTTATGTTTTACTCTGGCTAATACCCTCACGTAAGGGGGTTGAAATTTTGAACTCGTGCCCGCGTGAATTGCAGACACGAATGTAGCTCCGAACCGAAACTGACGTTAAATGTCCATTATGATCATTAAACCGGATTAATGATCTGCATTAATAATCGGTTTGTAATGCAAAAGGTTTTTTAAGTTTAGAAGCCAAAAGTTCCCTTCTTGAATTTGCTCAAAAAAATCAAATTAGGAAACCCTAAATCTAATTCTTCAATCATAATCATAAACAACAAGATCAAATTAGGAAAACTTACTTGTAGGAATATAATTCACCGATGAAGAAGATGAACAAGATGATGAGCGATTCCCGTTATGATGCCTTAGATTGATGGAGATCATGAGAATCTTAATGGTGTTTTATGAGGGAAACTTCTCTTATTCAAATAACGTGTATTATGATCAGTGTTTAGGAAATTCCCTGGATTCTCTATTTATTAGGCATCTAAAGGAAAATCAGTATAACCCCCTTAACTAATGATAATTTACAATTACTTCCATCAAGTAATTGTCAGGGACCATTTATGTCATTTAGGTAAAGTTTAGATAAATGGTTGAGGCCACATTAACGGGATATTTCCAACATTCTCCCACTTGGCCGAATAACCATTTATAATGAGTATTTTTAAGTTTGGCCAAGTTAAACACTCATCAATTTTTTGAATTGACATTATAGCAGAAAAATACAGTCATTAAGTTATATTCAACTCAAGACCCCCATTAATCATACTATAATATCAAATCAAAATATAAGACCAAAATGACTTATATAAGCCCTTGCCAGGGTTCTTGTCTATTTTGCATAAGGCGTACGCATACATTAAGATAGACAATAAATTGAGGAAATGGTAAGGTAATAAGGTACACTATGCTATGAAATAATATCTCTAACTTCAACATAAGTTCGTTGAAAGTTTGGGCAAGAGACTTATAGTTATTGGATCCGTAAGCATATTGTTAGTACCGAGTGACATTGATACAAACTTAGTTCCTCTGTCGTGCACATACGAATAATTATGTTTGTATCAACATATAATTCAGCTACAATCGAACTATTATTGTTCGAACATATTATGGTAGCTTTATCATTATAGTTATTCTTCAATGTCATGATATGGAGGTTACATTAGTGAGCCCATCGATCAGATTTCTTATCAACATAATATGACAAGTCACATTTTGTCATCATGATTTGTTATCTGAATTTGTAATCCTCCGTTAAGGATTGATCACTAAGTTGATTTCTTATCCTCTTTGTATTAAGTAAGGATAGAATTAAAATAAACAATCAATTTAGGTTAACACTTCTTTGTATGTTAATTTATAATCTTGTTTCTACTGACAATATCGTAGTGCTTTCAATGCTGGTAATTCGTGACCGAGACCAGAGTTATAATGATGGTCTAGAATTTCAGGAATAAACATGATATCTGAACAAGTATAGATTTAAACATACATTAAGCTCCCACTAGAGATGTGTATGGTGTCAATCTTGTGTTGCATATTATAACGTGTGAGGGAACACTTAGTATACGCCTTTCGAGACAATCTTAATGCCCATTGGCTTGATCTTGGTATATTTCGATGTCTATTACATAACAGACTTCTCCAAGATGTTAATTTCAAAATTATGCGAGAATAATCGCTTTGACTTATGCAACAAATCTTTAGGTTTATTATCCATAAGAATATGAATCCATATGAGGATAATTATGGTAAAATTGCTCCCACTGATTTTAAGGTAGGTGCATTAATCCACTCCATTCTTGATAAAATCTCATTTCTTTATGACTTTATTAAATTTGAAGTACCAATGGCGTAATTAAGTTTTAACCCCAAATGGAGTTAATTTTCTTACGAATTAAGTGTTATTGATCTTGGAGTAACAACCTATTGGGTTAGATCATGAACAAATGTTTACGTAAGTCATTATTAAGGAAAGTGAATGTATATCCAGTGTAGTTCTAAGTAGTAATGAACTACAAAGGTTATAACAATCCTCAAGGAATCCATTTGTGAAACAAACGAGGAGGATTATTTGTAATCCATTTCATCCTTATAAGTATAGTCGTTTGTAATCAATCATTTGACATTCTTTGTTTTGGATCTAACATGGTTTTATACCTTTGGGCAATTCAACCAAATCCATAACATCATTTCCATACATGGAATGAGGCTTATAGCTTTATTCATGCATTATATTGATTGATACTATTGACTTCATTATAGGATGTTAGAATCATTACATAATCATCAGAATTACTAGTCCGTTTAGACTTTGATGACCTTCTGAACTGTCTTTAAGGGTTAAGATTTTATAAGTCAATTCATGGAATTTATCTTGTGTATTCAGAGAATTTTTATCTATGATTCGAGGTGTGGAGCATAGTCATGTACAAGAAATGTAATACGAGGTAATGATGGAGAATATCGAGTCGTTTCTCCCCCTTTCTTGTATTTCAATGACTTTTAAGGCTCCCACTGATCTTTATGTTCCCATGATGAGTTTCCACTATACGAGTCACATGTGAAGGGAATACGAACAAATAAAGAAAATTAACTAGACGACATTTATGTCAAGTATTTTCTTATAGAGTTTATAAAGCTTTAATTAGGATAACTTCATAAATGGAGTTTTCTTCTTGTCCAATAATGAATGAAGATTTTTAGAATATGAATTGTTATCCTTTAGTACGTCCTTATATATGATACAAATGCTTGTAACACGGGTAATCATCTTATGATAAGTGAATTATGTCCGTATTCTATTTGAAAAGGAAAAAGAAAATTATCAATATGTTAAGAGTTATAGTAAACTATAACAATTATTGACACTTTTCGTAATTCCATTGGTGTACATGTTTCAAAATCAGAGAAAACAATATTTATCGACACCTCATTCCACACGAGTCTTGATGTTCCGACTTGTGAGACGTGGCTTAAATGTTAGTCCACGATACAAATGAGACATCTAAATCTTGTTTTCTTTTAGTTAGGTTATCATTAACATTTAGATGATAACAAAGATTTTGAGAATTAATCATGTGAGACTTGGAATACTAATCTTAGAGGACTCAAATATCGTGAAAGATGATAACAGTAGTTAACTAACCACTCCTTACAAATGAACATTCTTATTGCTTGTGCTCCTTGTTATGAGAGAATTTGCCATAAGGTTCTCGTAAGGAGAAATAATAGTTAGAAGATGCATTTGAATTGATTTTACGGACTTAAAGGCTTTTACTCTATATAGAAGTTTTCCTTCCTTTTAGATGCGTTAGTGGTGAACATTGTGAGCAACATCTGATTTTCTTAGTTTCATATTTCTACTTATCTGCACATATTGCTTTCAAATCACTCAATTATATATTAATTGAGTGTTATAGGTTATTTAAATAGCATTTTAATTGTGCTAGTAGAGAAGTTATAATGAAACTCATAAGGAAATCATTGCTAAACTTCATGAATAAGCTCTAGAGTTTATGAGCTATGTCGTTTATGATTACGATGTGTTCACATATATCAGATCTCACATCATAGTCTTGAAACATAAGATAAATTCTATGATTCAGATATTAATTCCCTGATGGCAATTTTGAATGACATTCTTGTTAACCATGACATGTGACTCTTATTTGACATCTCTCATTATTCATGCTATAATCTTTATTCGTCCTAAAAAGCATTGAGAATGTCAAGTCTCATGGTTTAAGAAAGATCCAATATGCCAAGAGTGAATTTCAAGATATGCGTCCATGAAGCGAAGTAAGCGCCAGTGAGTAGTTTGATAATTAATGAAGTGAGTGGAAGCGGTGTTAGATTGACACAAGTGAGAAATAAAAATTTAGAAGTGAAGTGATATGAAAGTATGGAGTAATCCATTGAAGAAAGTTTAAGTCTATCATAACACCAGAATGATAGACTAGAGTAAAGTTCTACTTGAATTTTGGCTTTGCGTTGGCTATGACCAGTCCTCAAGTGTTACGAACAAATTTAAAGTAAGATATCGCTTGAACATCGGCCTAGCGTTGGCTATGACTCACGCTCAAGCAATATGTGAAGATTAGAGTAATGTCCTACTTGAATGTTGGTTTCGCGTTAGCTATGACTAGCGTTCAAGTATTATGGACAAGTTAGAGTAATGTCATACTTAAATGTTAGGTTCGCTTTGGCTATGACTAACATTCAAGTATAAAGAATAAAGTACAACTCATAAATAAAACATATCTCCTTTGGATAGAAATGTAATATTTATGTAAATTTAGCCTAATTATTCATCATACACATTATCAAACAATTAGTCTTTGGGTTTATTGTAAGACGATGTGTATAATTAAATAATGTGGTAGCAATTAAATTTCAATGTTAAATTAGATGATTTTCTTTGGGTCAACCATCTAAATTTTCATTGAGATTTACCACTAAAATTCATGAGTAGTACCGTTAGTATTTAATCATGATCACAATGGTTGTTGAGTACTTTGGTACAAACAAGCAACAATTATATGTGAATAAAGTGATCATGATTCGGGTTCAGGTACAAATGATTTATCTCATGGTGTGAATCAAAATCGAACGAGATTTAAGTTCGAACATGATAATTTCTTTTTCTTCAAATTATGTTCGAATGGTTCAAGTTTGGTTCAAACGATTTAACTTAGGATAAATGGGATTAGTGTATGCCATTATGCTAGAACCTTGGTATGAATCAATTCGGTCAGATAATACATACGAACAAATTAGGTACATATGAGAAGCGAACTATATAGGTACATATGGATGTCCATGATCCGAAACATCATTGAATCAATGGAATAACCAAATTCCTTGGCACCAATTAAATTTAAGTAAGCAGATCAAATTTAAGAGACATACATGGCAATTTATGCCAACAAGGCAACAAACATGTTAAAAATTCATGTCTGATGGTAAGATTTCACTTGTCTGATCACTAACATTAATTTTTCAAAACATATAATTTAAGAAAATAATGGCAATGAAGAGATTCCATAATTATGTCGGTGTTTTTCCAATATTGATGCTCAAATCAATTGCTTCACTTTTGGTAAAATAATTCAGTTTAATTTCCATATTATCAAATTCAATGAAGTTTCTTTATTTCATCACAATATGTATTGTTCCCGGGGAATCTTAAAAATTCAAGATGGGACAGAACTATCGATTTTATATATAATATACTTTAGTGGCATAAAAATTCAATGTTTCTGTATTCAGAACCGCAACTAGATATTCCACAACCAATCTAATTAGTTATTGTTTCATTCACTTGTAGAATCGAATTCATAATACCGACTTATATAAAAAATTCCAGTGGCAGTATGTTTCAAATAATAAAAGAAAACTTCAAAACCAACAGTAGTTTTCAGAAATTGATTCATCAATTATCAACCGACAAACTAATTATATTCATGATTGAATAATATAATCAACATCACTCTGATACCACATGATGATTATATTTAGATTATAGGGCAAAATCAGGGAACCCTAAATCTAATTCTTCAATCATAATCATAAACAACAAGATCAAATTAGGAAAACTTACTTGTAGGAATATAATTCACCGATGAAGAAGATGATTACGTGATGAACAAGATGATGAGCGATTCCCGTTATGATGCCTTAGATTGATGGAGATCATGAGAATCTTAATGGTGTTTTATGAGGGAAACTTCTCTTATTCAAATAACGTGTATTATGATCAGTGTTTAGGAAATTCCCTGGATTCTCTATTTATTAGGCATCTAAAGGAAAATCAGTATAACCCCCTTAACTAATGATAATTTACAATTACTTCCATCAAGTAATTGTCAGGGACCATTTATGTCATTTAGGTAAAGTTTAGATAAATGGTTGAGGCCACATTAACGGGATATTTCCAACACATGTTGAATAAAACCATATAAATGTTGGAAAAAGTGTGTGAATGAGATATTAATCTCAAAGAAATTTTTGGTTCAAGTTTATGAATGTGGTGTATCATATCCCACATTGGTGGGGGAACAAAAGTTCTTCTAGTTTATAAGGATAACCATCAAAGCCTTAAATAACTCATGTGTTATGTTTTACTCTGGCTAATACCCTCACGTAAGGGGGTTGAAATTTTGAACTCGTGCCCGCGTGAATTGCAGACACGAATGTAGCTCCGAACCGAAACTGACGTTAAATGTCCATTATGATCATTAAACCGGATTAATGATCTGCATTAATAATCGGTTTGTAATGCAAAAGGTTTTTTAAGTTTAGAAGCCAAAAGTTCCCTTCTTGAATTTGCTCAAAAAAAAAACTAATATACAAACTACACACAAAACAGCGAATTGTTGCTTGATCGATCTCATTGTTGTTGCTGCTTCGTTCCGATCACGTTTCAGACGTTTCAGGCAAGGATTATAGTCCGGCAGTACACGCTGCTTTGAACCGGTGTACCCTGGAACAGACGGTGAATCTGTTTAAGGGAATTGTGTCAAACACAAGCCCGGTTCCTTCATTTTCTTGTCTTCTACTTTCATGGATCGTTCCAGCCATCAGTTCATCATCCGGTTCACTGCGTCTTTGATTCGGTTAGATCGTAATTTTATTTTGTATTATTATATTATGCTTCTGTTTGTGTAGCGATTGTCATAATCATTTTACGCATAAATTCCAACAAACTTAAACAGATTCTTAGATTGTGAAGCAATCTCTGTTTTCTTGATATATATTATTGTGGTATAAAAACGTTTTATGAATGTTATTGGAGAATGGTTTTAAATTCACATCTTGTGTGATTTAAAACAATTTGTTTAAAATGTTTTATTCTCCAATTTTGTTCGTTCGTGGCTCGAACGTGGGTATTGAATTTGGACAATATATACCGGACGTATAAATGATTTATAAAGATTATTGTCCAACATGAGTGCTACTAATGGCGAAGTTTTAAAAACCAAACTTTATGTAAGGTTGTACTTAAACCGTGTCTTGATGATATAATTTAGAACGTGTCTTGATGATGTAATTAAGAACGTGTCTTGATGTGATGGTGATGACCATTGATAATTTAATATTTTATTATTATTTATTAATAAAAGGGTTTGGGTCTATTATGTTTACAACCCTTGTAACGGGTCATCACAAGAATTTAACAAGGAGTTAAAATAATTTGAATCTCATTGCTAATCTTGTGAGAAATAGAAATTGAGAAAAACAACTTGGTGTTGTTTTCAAATTTGTTTAGTTAAAGTATATCTATATAAAATATAGATGTATAACAACTTGATGTTGTTGCTTTGAGCAGATTTGTTCAAAATGAAACGAGGACATTAAGAGATAAGTACGTGGAGTTCCACTGAGGGAGTACCTCAAGATAGGACTCACAGAAATATCTTAGGATTCACTCCTTCAATGTCAGGAATGACTCGAGTGATTGCCTGTCGAGGGTGGTTCATAATGTCTGAAGCAACAATTTATGCATGCTCTAATCGTTATTCTTTTAAGGAATATCGTGCTATCAAAAATCGCATAATGATGCAAGATGACACTAAACAAAAGGCGATTGGGATCGGGATTGTAGAATTAAAAGTGTCTACAGGATGTACCCTTACCTTGGAAGAAGTTTTCCATGTGCCTAGCATCAAGAAGAATGTTATCTCTGTGAGCAAGTTGAATATCGATGGTTACTCGATATTATTTGCATCAACGAATTCGTGGAGTATGTTTCGTCATCAGAATTCGGTTAAGTTCCATGCGGTAGGAACTGTTGTAGGAGGACTACATCGCTTAACTCTTTGGAGTGATGTTAAAGAGGTCATCGAGATATCTGATGACGAGAGTGTTGGGGATAGCAACACTATATGATTTTATGTTTTAATTAAATAAGACTTTATTTCGTTATGAAATAATTGGTTTAAATAAGACTGTGTTATGTTTTGGAATAAGTGTTTATGATTTATGGTTTGAAATTATTTTAATAAAATAGTTTGTTGCTTCATATATATAACATGGTAATATTTTGACTAACTTCTAAATTCTATCTTTATAGGCTAAGAGAATCGGGCGTGACCTGTTACCTCATGAGATGTGGAAGTAAGCACAATGCAGAAAAGGAAGCAGACCGTTGGATAAATATCTTTCGCTAGTTTCAAACGTAAATCTAGAAGGGAACGTTGAAGGACATCTGGTGTGGGATAGCGATAGTGCAAAGGAGACTTGGGTAAGTTTACTTTAGTAAATCCGAACAAATCAAGAAAAAAAGTTTATTACACCAAAGTATAAATAATGTAACTACTTGTAATTACAATAGGATAAATACGATGAATATATTGTTGAGAAGTACGGTGATTATAGCAATAGATATGACGAAGAGTTATGGGAGCATGATAATGAGGACAACAATAAAGGAAAACACAATGGGTTAAGCAATGCTAGTGATCCGTCTATACAAGACAAACAAGACCTAGAGGTATGTTTATTCTTTTTTAACCGTTCTTTTAAAGTTTTATGATTAGTTTGATGCGCAATGAAGGAGGTGATTCTTTCTTATTTGTGGCTTGCTACGTACTGTTTTGATTTGGTTTCGTATAAATTTGTTGGCTTTGTGATATCAAATCGTAAAGCCCCCTTCCCCGAATTTTATGCCGGCGGCATCCGGTGTCCAAAAAGGAAAGGGCTATCCAAATAGCAGGAGCCTTTATAATTTTATGTTGTCCACAAGTATTATGTTTAGCAAATAATAGATGAGTGTATCTACACATGTAAAAGTTCTTTTTTAATACTTACATATATTCTTCGTTTTCCTTTTTCCTATATAAAGAGAGTATAAAGATAGTGAACACCTTTCTCAACATCTTTTTTGTTTGATAATTGACCTCAATTGAAGGACACAAAAAAAAAATAATAAATAACGATTTCGGACCTTAACTTAGATTGACTCTTGTATTTAACAAAATTGGGACAATTTGTAATAACTCTTTGAATCGGTATTTAATTATTTTATTATCTATCTATCTATCTTCTATATACTATATAAAAGAAAAGATGGATGCTGAGGTGGCATCACCACATCCATCCTCAGCATCAATTTCCCGCCAAATGATCCCCCACTTATTTACACGCGAATCTTAGACCCGACCCGTTTTCATGATATAATCCACATTGAATCAAAACCATTCTTTCCCTCATACGTTCATTCCTTCCATCTAGGGTTTTCTGTGAAACCACAGACGATCCGTCAAACCTTTCCATCGCCGTCGAAGCACAGGGATTCATCTTTGCATCCATTCATCTTCAAGAATATCACAGCAATCCATCGATCAGGTAAAGGCTTCTTCCTCTCCACGCGATTACCCTTTCATCATCGATCTATCAATCGGAATGGTAACCGTGAGTCGAATTAGATCTATACTCCTGTCATTCAATTTCTATCTCTTCACTTTTTTGAGTTTTTCTTCCCGATGATTTCATCCGCATAATTTAATTTTGTTACATCTTTCAATGTGCTTTCTGGCGAATTTATTATTGATTACAATCAATTTTTTTATATTGATTTGTTTATTGCGCATCAGGTCGGGTATAAACAAATTGTTCATCGCATTCAAGTTTGCAGCGGATTCAATCATTTACCCATCTAATCGGATTCAAGTTTGCAGCGGCTGGTATGTATTCGTTTCATTTACCCATCTAATCTCAGTTCTATCGATTAACACTAATTGTTCAATCACGCAATAAAGGAGATGAAGCAAAATCATAGAAAAATCTCTTCATTTGAATACTTGATCTTCAATCACGCAATATGAGTTCTGACTTTTGAAATCAGTAGCAACATCGTTTAAAACTAATTTTGATTTTTGTTCAACTCTATTCTCTCTATGAGACCTGTTTGATGAACTTCTAAATTGATTGTGGGCCAATAGTATTGCTATTTCAACAATATATTGTCTCTTCTCATCTCCCATCTCTCACTGTTACAACGTTAAAAATTTAGGGGTATTGCTTCCTTTTGAACGAGCTACAAGTCATAGAGACAAAAAAAAAAGCATTATCTGTGTATATGGAGAGTTTAGACCTAAAGTTCATACAAAGAAGGTGTTTTTATGGTGGTATGTTTTCAAGTTCAATTTTTATTCAATTATGATTGTAAGCAACTAATGCAGTTCATTAAATCTAAAAGACAACTTTTAGATGACCTTTAGCTATGTTGGACTTTGTTGCAGCTTTTAATTGTGTATTTTTGTTTATTCTACTGTATTCACAACTAATGCAGGTCATCTTAACTACAGGTGGTTAACATTAAGGAATTTGGAAATTACAACTTTAAGATCTAAATGTCAAGGTCAGAACCTGCAACTACTGCAAGTTCATCCATGGTTCCTAAATTTTATGTTTAATTAAGGTGAGCTAAATGTCAAGGTCAGAACTTTTTAGGTCTTTACTGAGCGCATGTTTCTTTTCATGTTTCCTATTTGCTAATACACATCTTTAGACGGATAAATACCAAATATTTGCCAATAATCCAAACCCTGGTCAGTTATATGTATGAAATAAATTAATTTGTATTAATTGGTTTAATGGCAGATGTAAGAAAAGTTATCATTCGCTAAGCAAAATAACATAATGAGGAAAAAGGAAGCTTTGATAGCAGTTTGTTTGGTTAGTTAAGTTGTTCCTTTCTTTTTCTTATTAACAATTGATGCCCATATAAAATTGCTATCATTTTTATTAACTGGGCTTTTGGGATTGGCATACTATCTAACATTCATCTTGCAATTAGGTATAATCAGATTTGCGAACAACCAATGATCTCACCACATGGTTAAGTTTCTAAAGTTAAAAAAACTCAACTAAAAAGTCCTTTATATAAGGTTAAGGGACTTATTCCAGTAAATTAAATGCCATATTTTTTGAGTTTTGTTTTATGAGTTTAGGGACTAAATATGTGCACAAAATTATATTTTATTGAAAAGAAAGAGGATTTTTGTAATAAATTTTATAAAGTTGGGGTTTACAAAAATTTTATAAAGTTGGGGTTTAACCCTGCAAAAGTAAATGCCCATGGAGAATGCCTACCTGGCGTATAGGCAATAAGGAGGAGATAAATGAATAAGGGCCAATGTCGCCACCCATGTGCTTATGTGAACTGCTGGTGAATTTTTCAAGGAGTATGAAATCATGAACTAGAAACTAAAAGGTTATTTCATGATTTAGCTGTTTTATGCATATTAGTTGTGCCTTTTTGAGTTTATCTTTGTCCAGGTCTTTAGTTCTTCATTTTAGTAATCTGTTGTATTTTTCTTTTTTAAATTAGGTTTATATCTTTGTTATGGATTCTACCATTTGCCTTTTTTAGTTTTTCATTGTCGATTCTGTTTACATAATTTTATTCAAATTAAAATAGGTTTTTTGGTTCAACCACCTTATTATTTTTGGGAAGATCTAATTATGATTTATAGTTCTGATATATTAAGGATTTTTATGTGAAAATGCATAGGACAAAAAGTTGTTTAGTGATTTAGCTATACTATTGAAACTGGTACTTATTTATTTGGTGTCACTTTGTTCGAATCTTTATTTGTCTGTCGTTTTGCCTCCATTTAGTATTCGATATTTTAACGAATGGTTGGATCTGACTTTTTAGCAAACATAGACTTTCGATAGACGATCTTAAACTTTTAGATTCATATTATTTTTCTTCTTCAATAAGGTGTTAGGCTTTATTAGCTATCTCCTCTTTTTGTTTTGAAAATAGTTCACCTACTTATATATCAGTCTTACTTAAAGTTATATGTTTTGTACATTGCAACCCCCTTTTTCTCAACCTCTTATGGTTTAATTAATCGGACGTGTCTTTTATATTTTATTTTGCCAGGTTCATGCTCTTAGACCATTTAAACATCTATTATACTTTACATTGACTAACGCTATTGAAACTAATTGATAAATGCAGGAAATAGAGGTTAGAGATAGGACCGGCATCCAGGTTCAAGCAACACAATCACCGGTGATTATTTGGTTGCTATGGATAATTTATTTTGTTTTTACGCAGTTGTCCACATTAGGCCAGCCATTTTAATTTGTTAATTTTTAACATTTTGTAATGTTGTTGTTTTTCTTTAATTCTAATTACTGTATTACAATTACTATAGTTTTTAACTTTTTTATATTGCCGAATGTTTGTTTTTTTCTTTAATTCAATTGTCGAATTACATTTATTATAATATTTTAAATTTTGGATTCATTTTTTTTTAAAATCCACCGACACAATTTTTGAAAGTTATTATGTGATTTTTGATAATTGCCTCTCCATTGTTGTTTATGTTTCGGAGAAGCACGTGTTCATAGCTCAAATGTGATGTTGCCCTCAAGCAAATAAATGTAAAATTTCTCTTTGTATAATTATTGTTCCATATATTTGTTTGCTTAGTTAATTACTAAAGTTTACTCAAACTCTTTGTTCTGTTCGCATATAATTTTGTTCCATATAATTTCGTGTTTAGGAGTTCGGTTTTTGTTGATGATCAAAAAATGGCTTCACCAACCTAAAGAATAGAAGCCCAATAAAAATGTGCATTTTTTGTCATTCTAATTTAGTTTATTAAAATGTTTCTTTTTAATTATATTTATTTTAAGTATTAACTTTTTAAAAATCCGCCCGTGTGTGGCACGGGTATCAAAAACTAGTTTATACTATATATACAAAGTTGAAAGAAAAGCAACCTAAAAGTAACGAAATATTACCTCAATCCTAATTAATCTAACCCTAACGCAATTAAATAATTAAAAAAATTAAATAACATCTTAACTATTTAATAATTACAAGATTGGTCCAATAGTCTAACTTAGTGCTTTAATGAATATTTTTCAAAGTAAGGCAAATGGTGTGAAGTAAGAGACATGTTTCCATGTGATGAATCAACAGTCAGTCGGAGATACGTGGCAATAGAAATCGTCACATACGTTCATGCTGTCTTGTAAGGGCTTGCGGTATACCGGCGCCATGGGGGAGTTTGGCGGCGCCAAGTGGCGCTAACACCGCCCCCCCTTGCCGTTATACAGCGGCGCCAACCACCCACGCCAACATGTTAACGGGCGCAATTGAGAGAAAGGACCGTTGAACGGTCATTTTTTTTTACCGTTGAGCAATTTAAAAAAAAAAATATTTTTTTCCTTTTATTTCTCTATTTAAACCCACAAATACTAAAAAAATTTTCACACTTTAAATCAATCTCCTCTCAAATCTCTTTCAAAACTCTTAAAAAAATTATCATGGATTTCCTCTCGTCCAACGATTAATCCGACTCGTCCTCCGACGAAGCCGCGGAAATATTTTTCCAAATGATGGTGAACTATCAACAACGTCGGCTAAATAGACGAGCGCAACAAACGCTTACACGAAGAGCTCGTCTAAACCGAAATCGTGAAATGGGGCAAACGAGTCTTCTTAGAGACTATTTCAACGATCCGTGCGTCTACCCGGCAGAAGCGTTCGAACAACGTTTTCGTATGCGACGTTCACTATTTCTAAGAATTGTGAACGATTTAGAACGAGAGAATTCATGGTTCCCGCAAAGAAGCGACGCAAGAGGAAGGATCGGTTTCACTCCATTGCAAAAGTGCACGACCGCAATTCGAGTTGTGGCTTGCGGTGTTACGGGTGATTCATTCGACGAGTATCTAAGGATGTCCGATCGGACAATTAGGACGTGCGTTCAAAAGTTTTGTAAAGGTAATACTTATCGTACAACATTTGTTTAGTTATTTTTTTTAAATACCATGTTTGTTTTATTCTCATACGTATTTTTTAAATTAGGTCTTTACAACTTGTATGGAAGAAAATATTTACGTCGACCCACTGCTAGCGATATTAGACAGTTGTACGAGTTTCACGAGCAGAAATGGGGTTTTCGTGGGATGCTCGGTAGCATCGATTGCACACATTGGGAGTGGAAGAATTGTCCCAACGCTTGGCGGGGTCAGTTTATGCGGGGTGATCATGGCCATCCAACCATAATGCTAGAAGCCGTTGCTTCGTACGACATGTGGATTTGGCACCAATATTTTGGTGTCGCTGGGTCGAACAACGATATCAATGTGTTGGATCGATCACCCATTTGGGATGATATCATCGAGGGACGTGAGCCCGATTCATCATTTGAGCTACGTGGCAACACGTACAAGCGGGGATATTATTTGGGAGACGGGATTTATCCCGAATACTGTACTATTAGGAAGGGGTTTACGGCTCCCATCGGTGAAAGGCGCAAGGTTTACACAAAGGCTCATAGTGCGGCTCGTAAAGACATAGAGCGTACGTTTAGCGATTTGAAGGATAAGTGGCATATCATATCCCAACCCGCACGTATGTGGTATCGAAACAAAATCGCTAACGTTATGCGTGGTTGTATAATTTTACACAACATGATTCTCGAGGACCAAGGTGACGCAATTTGCCAATTTCACGAGGAGGAGTTAGATATGCCATATGAAGAAATCAACGAGGATCGCAAACGGGAAATCCGTCAAGAAATAAGAAATCGAGACATCCATAACCAATTGAAGGCGGACCTGATCGAAGATATCTACGAGCGATCGCTTTGATGTATTTGTAGGTTTAATGTTTTTTTAATGATCTAGTATTTGTACTCTTTTTTTTTAAGATGTGATTTGTAGGTTTTAAAATTTTTAAGGAATTTGTATGATTAATTATTATTTTTTTAAGTTGTTTTACAATTTTCGTAAAAAAAATAAACAAAAAAATAATTTTAACCCATTAAATTAATTCGAAATTAAAAAGAAAAATAAAATTAATAAAAAATAGTTTAACATGGCATGAGTATCCCCACCCATGTTAAACTTTTATGGTGTTGTGTTAAAGCTGAGGTGGCGTCTACGTGGCATGTTTAACATGTTAACATGGCATGAGTATACCTCATGCCCTAAGAAAGATGTCAATAGGATGCATGCGAAAAATTGATAGCTAACAATTCTATTTCACTAATAGATCGAAGGATCGTTGGTCATGATCATGTGATAAATATCAATTATTAGATTTTGAACTGTATAGGCGGCTTTGTATTCCAATACTATATAATTCATTTTATAGTTTCAACTCAGACCATTATTTCACTTCATCACGTTAAATGTTTTTTAATCTGTAATAAGAAGTTATTCTACGACAATACTAAATAGGAATATTTACAAACTAACATTAAAAATAGGTACATTCCCAGATTAATTAATAAGAACTAGTGATCACACTAAGTCACTTTCTCTTAGTTAGAGGTCTAAGATTGAAATCTTGACATTGAAAGTTTAATTGTAATATATAGGTAAAAGATCCGTGTAGACCCCTTATTTTTTGTAGACCCCGTAGACCCCTTATAAAACTCATTAAAACTCAATAAAAATAAAACTCAGTTTTGTTAATTTAGTTTTATTTATTTGCGATAAGCTTTTAAGAAAAAAAAAGACAATTAAAAAAAAAAACGAAAAACATTAAAAATTGAACATTTTAAGACAATGAGTTTTAAAAATCAATGAGTTTAAAACTCAATAAACTCAATAAAACTCAGTGTTGCGTTTAAAACTTATTATTTTAAAACTCATTGTCTTAAAATGTTCGATTTTTAATGTTTTTTGTTTTTTTTTAATTTATTTATTTATTTATCCTTTTGGTTCTTAAAAGCTTATTGTAATAAAAATAACCAAATTTACAACACTGAGTTTTATTTTTAATGAGTTTTATTGAGTTTTATAGGGGTCTACGGGGTCTACAAAAATTAAGGGGTCTACACGAAACCCTTCCCTATATATATATATATATATATATATATATATATATATATATATATATAGGAAAAGGATCATTGGAAAACCCATTATTTTTTGGAAAACTTAGAAAACCACTCTCCACCAATCATAAATTTTCATTTAATTGTTGATTTTTATTTTAATGAAAGGGTAATAAGGTAACTTTAGCATTTCTATTTTAGTAAAGAATTTTAAAAATTAATGAGGATAACTAATTTGAATTTTTTGTGGGGCTTTCCATTATCATAATTAAAAAATTCGAAAATCTCTAAACCCTAGTCCTACGTTTTTTTTATGAACGTCGTTCTTTTTTTTCTTCATGTCGTTCTACTACATATTCATCACGTTCTTTTTTTCACATTCACAAACTCTATTGCCATGCAAGATCAAGTTAAAGAAGGTAAAAATCAAGATTGCGCATCAATTGATGATGTCAAATCATCTTCATCACGTTCATCTTCATTACAATCATCATGCACAATCAAGTTCAAGAAAAAAAAAACCTCCTTTTCAGTGTTAGTTTGTTATGGTAATGTAAGAAATAACATTGTAACTTGAGTATTGTTACAATACTGTAACATAATTTTCTGTTTCATAACTGATAATATGATAATAGTTACAATGTTACAATACTGTAAAATATTTTTATTGTTCCGTAACTGATAATATGCTAAAAGTATCAATACTGTTACAATACTGTAACTTTTTTTTCTGTTTCATAACTTCAGTACAGTGTTACAATACTGTAACATATTTTATTGTTTCATAACTGATATTCTGATAATATGCTGATCCTATAACATATTTTATTGTTCCATAACTTTTTTTTCAGTCTCATTTTACAAGACGCTTGGCCATTCCTTACGGATTTTAAGAAAACACTACACAGGATATTCATCACTACCATATGGTAATTGTGGAAAGTAAGGAACAACAAGATATTCAACGACCAAAATGTGGGGATTATGAACATCCTTGGGGAAATTAAGTCTCTCTCGTTCTTATGGATTTCGAATAGGAACAAGCGGTGCAGTTTGAATTAGCAATCTTGTTGTAATTTCCTCTTCCTTTAATGTAATTATAGCAACTTGCTAGTTTTTTCTTAATAAACTTTTGCTTGCTGTTAAAAAAAAAAAAATAGTAAGACTGAACATTTTGAGTTTATACCATCCCTACAACAACATCATAGTCACTAATGAAAAATCATCTCATTTACATCATGCTTACATAGTAAAAACAATATAACATTTACAAATACTAACAAGCCTGTAATCATCATCATTATAACAATCTGCTAAAACACAACACCCCTGTAATAATTCTTATACATTACAAAATTGTAACCCATCCTTATATCTCCTTCATCTACTGAAAGTAAAACCCCCTTTCATCACTGTAATTGTTTAAAAAAAATACATCACTGTAAGAAAATCAATAACATCCAATATTGATCAATACATTAAACTTATAGACTAAAACACTCTTTCATCACTGTAATTGACCGAATGTACGGTTTCCTTAAAAAAGTTTCTGTAAAAAAAAACATTATAACTGCACATATTCTAGGTTTTCTATATAAAAACGGACCGAAAGTAGGAGATAGAAAAAGATGTAATAAAAAAATCATCTAGGGTTTACTAAATAAGAGGAAGATCGATGAAGATGTAACAAGATGAATATTTCAAATGATGGAAGATCAATGAAGATGTAAACAACATAAAGAAGATCGATGAAGATGTAAACAAGATTAAGTAGAAAATTTTGAACCTTTAACAAGATGAAGAAGATCAATACCAAATGTTTCTAGTGTCAAGAATCCGCAATTTCTCTGTAACAAAATGCAGAATGATGATCAAGAAATGCCTCTGTCCCCTTGAAATGGAATTTCTTTGAAGAAAAACCCTAGATTTCTTCTATCGCCGCTGTAACCTTTTATTTGGGTGAGGATTTTATCTCATTCGGTCAGTGATATTAACCAAAAAAAAAAGAACATTAAATCTGCAACAATTTTGATTTGAGAGAGAAGTAGCGTGTAATCAGGGATTCAAGCTTTTGGTGGTTCAATTTACATGTGTACCAAATTACCGTATTACCTATTTATAATCTTACCATTGACTAATCTAAGCCATTGATTTTCTAATCAAGGGTTAAAAATTGGTTTTCCAAGTTTTCCAAAATGGATGGGTTTTCCATAGATCCCTACCCTATATATATATATATATATATATATATATATATATATATATATATATATATATATATATGGGAATGTTAAAATGGAAACCCTCTTGAGTGAAGGAAACCGTGGAACCTCTTCAAAAACAGGGTAAAAATTTGTTTTTTTTCTCTCAATTTTTTATGGTGGTTTTTTAGGTTATAGACTACTCTTAAATGAAAAAAAAAATCAAAAAAACGGCTAGTAGATTTTTTTTTTAATTTATCAAAAAGGTAAATGTTACATATGTTACTTTCGTGTGTACCTGTAAAAAACAGAAAAGTAACATATGTTACTTTCTTTTTTTGAAAAAAATTCACAAGGCTTTTTTTATTTTTTTTCCATTTAAGGGTAGCCTATAACTTAAAGAAACACCATAAAAATTTGAGAAAAAAAAACATTTTTTTACCCCGTTTTTGAAGAGTTTCCACGGTTTCCTCAACTCAAGGGGGTTTCCATTTTACCCTTTCACTATTATATATATATATATATATATATATATATATCATTTGAGAACTTTTTATTGTTGTGAGAACCACGAGAACACTTCCTAGCCACACATTTGGAATCTAACATATTTTATTTATTTTAATTCAAAAGGGCAATAAAGTCTTTAACATATATAACTAAAATACAAAACCCTATAAAAATATTATTAACTATTAATATCTTGATTAGTCAAGATTATTTTTCTTACATATTGTTTATGAAATTTCTTTTATGTTTTTTATTACGTTTTTAAATATTTTTTAAAACTTTTTTTTAATGTTTTCTAATTTTTTATTAACTATTTTTAAAAGTTTTTATTTCTAATTTTTTAACAACTTTTTAAAACTTTTTATGAACTTTTTATTTTTTATGTTTTTAATAACTTTTTTTTAAAAAAAATTTTAAACTTTTTTATTAACTTTTTAACTTTTTTTTTACTTTTTAAATTATTTTTTTAAAACTTTTTACTAGTTTTTTTAATTTACTTTTTTTTGTTTTTAATATAATTTTTTTTTTACTTTTCTTTACTTATTTTTTACGTTTTTGAATAACTTTTTTTACTTTTATTAAATATTTTTTTTTAAAAATTTTTTATTATTATTTTTTTACTATTTTAATTAATTTTTAAAAACTTATTATTAGTTTTTTTAATTTACATTTTAAGTTTTTTAAAAATATTTTTTTACTTTTATTCTTTACTTATGTAAGGTTTTTTTAAATGTTTATTTTAAAAAGAAATATTAAATGCCTACGCGCATGGAATATACACATTAATAACCATGCAACATATGCCTACGAGCATGCAGCGATATGTAACATCTATGGAGTAGGATTCATTTATACTTTAACCATACCTGATTGTTCGATGAGATTGAACTTTTCTTTTGCTTATTTTATACACATTATAATTTGGTATTTTTGGATTTCCTCATTACCAGTCCCTTTTCCATATTAATCTTATTGACTCCTATGTATAAGTACATTTGCACCAGTTTAACAACAACCTATAGACCCTTTTATTAGGGTAAAAAGCTATTTACATGTTTGTTACACCACGGTCCAGGTTTGTAAGAACTCGCTGCATTGGTGTAGCAAAAACCTGATACAGGTGTGTAACATTATGTGCACATGCAACATGGTAATATTTTACTACTTGTTAGTAGGTTTTTATAATGAATAGGTAAATATATGTAACAAGATGCAACCATGTAAACAAATGCCTACGAGCATGCACTATATTAACAATCATGTAACATATACATACGAGCTTGCAGTGATATGTAACAAGATTCAATCCTACTTTAACCATACCTGATTGTTCGTGAAATTGAACATTTCTTTTACTTCTTTTATACACCATTTAATTCGGTATACTTGGATTTCCATATTACTGATCCTGTTTTCATATTTTTCTTACTGACTCTTACGTGTAAGAACGTTTGTACCAATTTAACAACAACCTACACCCTTTTATTAGTGTAAAAACATGTTTACATGTTTGTTACACATATGCTTTTAGACAAATGCTTCAAGTATGTAAGAACTCGCTGCATTGATGTAGCAAGAACATGATACAAGTGTATAACATTATGTGCATTGATGTAGCAAGAACCTAATACACCATTTTATTAGTGTAAAAACATATATGTAACGGTTCGTTACCCATATGTAACTGTTCGTTGCATACATGTAACAACATGCATTCAAAAAATTGATAAATTTAAGATCTTGTTGTTGATGATTTTGAGATCCTTTTGATGTTGTTTGTGGTGCTTGCAAAAAAATTAATAATTTTTTGATCTTGGTATTGTTTTGGTGCTAGTATCATCATGGTTTTAGTTTTCGACGGGTGTAACCTTTTACTAGGAGTTGGTAAGACTCTGTTACAGAAATGTAACGTATATGTAAGAAGATGCAACTATGTAACAGATTCCTACGATCATGCAATATAGACAACAACAACTACGTAACAGATGCCTACGAGCATGCAACCATGTAAATACTTGTTTACATTTTTGTTATACAATGCTTCAGGTTTTTAAAAACCAGCTACGTGTTTGTAACAAGAAAATGTGTGTTGCGGAAAATGTGTTTGGGCATTTACCTGATAGATAATATTAATGTGTTTACGAAAAATGAGAGAGAAGAAAATGTGATATATTGATCAATGAGAGATAAATATAATTATTTTTTTAAATATTTTACATAAGTGTAATTGTTCGTTACACATATGTATTTGCTCGCTACGCATACGCAATTGTCCGTTACCTACATGTAACAACATACATTAAAAAAAATTACACTAAAGTGCAATTTTGAGATCTTGGTATTGTTTTGGTGCTAGTATTATCATGGTTTTAGTTTTCGACGGGTGGTAGCCTTTTACTACGAGTTGGTCAAACTCTGTTACAAAAATATAACGTATATGTAAGAAGATAGACAACAACTATGTAACAGATGCCTACGAGCATGCAACCATGTAAATACTTGTTTACGTTTTTGTTACACAATGCTTCAGGTTTGTAAGAACCGGCTACGTGATTGTAGCAATAAAATGTGTTTGCGGAAAATGTGTTTGGG
Organism: Deinandra increscens subsp. villosa; assembly: GCA_039602395.1. Taxonomy (NCBI): domain Eukaryota; kingdom Viridiplantae; phylum Streptophyta; class Magnoliopsida; order Asterales; family Asteraceae; genus Deinandra; species Deinandra increscens. The sequence goes on from JBCNJP010000020.1 coordinate 12,871,686, forward strand.
CATTTACTTGATAAATAATGTGTTTACGGAAAATGAGAGAGATGAAAAGGTGATATACTTATCGTGAGAGATAAATTTAAATATTTATATTTTTTAATATTTTATATACGTGTAACTGTTCGTTACACATATGTGTTTGTTGGCTACCCATATGTAATTGTTCGTTACCTACATGTAACAACATACATTAAAAAAGTTACAGAAATAAATTAAAAAAATAACGAGACTATAACCAAATTAAAGATAAAAAACGTCCTATTTAATGGTGTAATTTTTTGTAAAAAAAAATATTATTGTATAAAAAGTTATTAACGATATAAAATGGAGGGGGGAAAGTAGATAAATGTCACATCACCTTATTATGTCATCTTAATATAAATATAAAATTACTTAAATGCCCTTTTTATATAATTTTAAAATATATAAATAATATTTAATATAAATTATTCTTGGGTTAATCTAAACCACTCATTTTCAAAAGGTGGTAAGATGTGTGGCTCAAAACTGTTCTCGCGGTTCTCATAATATTTGTTGGTTCTCAAAAGATCTTATCCCTATATATATATATATATATATATATATATATATATATAATGAGGCCTCAAATTTTTTAATTGGTTTTAAACCTTTATAATGATTGAGTCGCCATACTGTAAGAATCCATCAAATAACACATATATTAACTATAAATACATACCGTAAAGTTATGATATGTCAATTGATCTAAATCGTAGATACTGACCAAGTGGATCCACTTTGGAATTGAGTAGTGAACTACCATTAAATCGGTAGGGTATTTCATAGACACTTGTTCTAAATACTATAACATTAAATCGGTGGGGTATTTCATCGACACTTGTTCTAAATACTACGACAAGTTGTTTTGATTTTGACTAATTAAGGACGTTGTCCACACACTCTTTTCGACAAGATGAGCTAATTAAGGTCCCATTGGAAAGGGCAATGAGTAACATCATGTGATCGATCAATATTTCCAATTTGCTAGGTATTGACCGAGTCCACTGTATAACACTTGAATAGGGATCGAGTTAATTACATTCAACTCATCAAGTCGAGACCGTTAATTGAATGAAAAGAGAGAAGTTGTTTTACCATTTTTTAGTATCTAATATCATTTAGACTCATCTGCAACAACGCTCAGCACCGTCCTTTAATTTCTATAAACAGTCCTAGTCGCCAGCCACATCACTTTTTAACCCATCCTTTACACAATGGAAATGTACCGCCTGTAGCTAAGGGCTGGAGCCAAGGGCTAGCCACCTCAACGGGGCCCTTCAAAAGAGCTAGCCACCTCAGCAGAAGAATGCCTAAGGGTTTCATTGTAGCTTGATTTGGGCCATCCACAACGCTGAGTATATCCCTTCTCACAAATTGTTCAGTTAGCAAACCGCCTAGTCAGCATGCTATATGAGTTTTTCTGCAGCCTTTCTCACAAACAGTTTGTTTACCTATTCGTTATAATTACACTACAAGAAAACTCTAAATTTTTCTTCAAAGTAAAATGATTGGAATTTTTTATTCTTTTCCGATCAATTTCCAATTAGCGGTCACATATTTTATTTTCAACAAATCGTAGATAAAAGTACACCATCAAAATTGTCAAAGTTTTTATTTTTCCTTGCAAAATAGTCACAAAACATTTTAGTTTTATTTTTGTTAATTTAACTATATCCCGTGTATCTTTATAACACTTTATTTATAGTTTTTTTAAGAGCATTATAGTTTTTATGATATTTTTTTTTATCAAAAATCGAACCTTAATTTAAAACTAAAGATAAATAAAACCTTCGGTCTATATTTAAACTTTATGACTCAATTTACGTAGATAATATTAACTTAATTCAAAATTTCAAATATTACAGCGCACAGTGGTTATCTTTCTAACTTTTTAAAAGGTTATTTCTTACTGTAAATTAAAAAGCGAGTTTTAATTCATTTGGGAACTAAGAAGTAATTTGTTTTAAAAAGGTTTTCGAATATTTATCTAAACTTTTATAAAAAGTTTTGTTATTTTGTTTGTAAAAAATAATCTTTTAAAAATAATAATATGTGTAGGGGTGAAATATAATAAATCTTAAAAAAGAAAGCATAGGAGGGGAGTACAACAAGTATGTATGGGGTGTAAATAACCTATCCCTAATAATTATAATTATTATATGATTGTAACACCCTAAAGAACCACAAGTAGGTAAGTTCATTTAAAAAAAAGCCTAAGCATTAGCAATGAGTTCATGCAACGTTTAAATAATTTATATGTTTAAAATAAATAAATGTGATCTACGCATTTGAATATATTTGATACATGATAGATATCTATAGAAACCATAAGAGTAAATTACGGATTTCGTCCCTATGGTTTTGCCGAAATTTTATCTATCGTCCTAAGTTTTCAAATATTACAAATTTCATCCCCAATGTTTGCCAAAACGTTACCGATTTCGTCCTTCGGTCTAACTTCTGTTAAAAAAATATGTTAATTTTTTTAAAATTTCTAATATAGCCCTACACTTTTAATTTTTATTTTAATTAAAAAAATTAGAACCCAACCCACCCAACCCAACCGGCGACCGTGTTTCCGGCGTGATGGTCCGGCCAAAATCCCACCCCCCCCCCCCCCCCCCCTTTTGTTTGCCGGAATCTTCTACTCTCCTTCCCAATTTCAAGTTTTGCAGCTTCAATGAGAAAAAACCAATCTAATAAGAAAGGATTTGATCGAACATGCTGTGGGCAAATCAAGAACACGCTGATATGTTCCAGAAACTCATATTCAACCATTCGATTTGGTTTGAAGCAAAACAATGGGTTGTAGCTACAAATTAAAGAAGATGAATGAAGATACAGGTGGATAATTAGCTTCCTACTCCACCACCATTAAAATTTATCGGCGTTTCGTCAATCTGAGAGCCAACTCCTCAAATCTGAACTCCGCTTAACTGGGCGACCTCTCTGACAAACACCCCATCAACGCCATTCTTCGATTCTAACGCACCGTACGGCCGTACCAATCGGCCATTTCGTCAAACCGTCTCAAAGTTGGTTTATTTCAATTGTTTTTCAATTACCAACGTAATGATACAACCAATATATAATATAAAAAACACAAAGTAAACTCCACAAAAATAGCCCTCTAAATTAGGAAGTAAATTAGGAATATGCATCTGATACGGAAGCGGGAATATGGAAGGCAAATTAAGCCATTAATTTAGACTCCCCCTCAAGTTGAAGCGTGTAGGTCACGAACGCCCAACTTGCAAAGAAGGTGTTGCAACTGTTGAGAACCGAGGGCCTTGGTGAATAAATCGGCTATTTGGTGTTTTGTGTCGATGGGTCTTGGTTGAATGTCTTTTGAATCTACTCGTTCACGAACGAAGAAACAATCCATTTCGACGTGTTTTGTGCGTTCATGGTAAACAGGGTTGTTGGCAATATGTCTCGCGGCTTGATTGTCACAAAAGAGGGGGGTTGGCTGACCTTGAGGTAAACCAAGTTCTTTCAAGAGCCAACGTAACCATAGAACCTCACTAACTGTCGTCGCCATGGCACGGTATTCTGCCTCCGCCGAGGAACGAGACACAACAGATTGCTTTTTAGATTTCCAAGAGATCGGGGCCCCCCCTAAGAGGAGTAGGTAACCGGTTCTTGATCTTCTCGAGTATGGACATCCAAGCCAATCAGAGTCACTATATGCGATGAGGGTGGTTCCACCTTCCTTTGGCAACAAAATTCCTTGTCCCGGGGTCGTTTTTAAATATCTTAAAACTCTTGTGGCCGCCTCCATGTGACTTTGACGTGGGTCATGGACGAATTGGCTTAAGACGTTTACGGAGTAAACGATATCCGGTCGCGTTGCTTGCAAATAAAGTAACCTTCCCACGAGACGCCTATATTGATTTGCATCCACTCGAGCTCCTTCATCATCCTTTCCCAACTTCAGATTTTGTTCCATGGGAAAGGCACTAGGCCGAGATCCTAGAACACCACAATCTTTTAGAATATCAAGAGTGTATTTCCGTTGGCTAAGAACTAACCCCTCGTTTGTTCGAGCCACCTCAATGCCTAGGAAATATTTTAAGTTCCCCAGATCTTTAATGCTAAACTTCTCGTTGAGATAGTCTTTTGTCGCATTAATTTTTGAGAGGTTATCGCCAACAATGATAACATCATCAACGTAAATTAGCGCAGCAACAAAAGAGCCTCTTTCTTTGTAAATAAAAAGAGAATGATCTGCCTTTGATTGTTTGAAATTAAGTACCAAGAGGGCCGAAGTGAATTTTTGGTACCAATTTCGGGAGGCTTGTTTCAAGCCGTATAACGACTTCCTTAACCGGCAAACTTTGTTGTCTCTTCCTTTATCAAATCCTTGTGGAATTTTCATGTAGACTTCTTCGTGAAGATCTCCATGCAAAAAGGCGTTGTTGACATCTAGTTGGTGGATTAGCCAATTCTTCTTTACGGCAACGGCAAGAAGAGCCCGGACGGTAACAAGTTTCGCGACTGGAGCAAACGTATCATGAAAATCGACCCCTTCCATTTGAGTGAACCCTTTTGCTACGAGTCGTGCCTTATATCGTTCAATCTCACCGTTAGGCTTGTACTTTACTTTATAGACCCATTTTGAGTCTATAGCACGTTTGCCTTTCGGTAATTCTTCAAGGGTCCACGTTCCATTTTGCTCCAAGGCTTGAATTTCTTTTTTCATTGCTTTCCTCCAATGTTCGTCCTGCACGGCTTGTTTAAAACATCGTGGCTCATCTTTCGAACTGATGGCCGCCAAAAATGCTTTATGATTTTTAGTAAACTTTTCGTAAGAGATATAATTCGCTATAGGATATACCGTACCTGACGATGGAGCTTGATCGGACGTGGGTAAAGCTTGATCGACGGATGGTGGTAGATCAACGATGAAATCATCATATCGCTTGGGCCGACTCTTGGTTCTTTGTTGTCTGACGGGTTCGCTGGTTTCATTGATAATGTTATTATCGGATTGGTGGCTTTGCGCCTCGTTTTCTGCAGTTGGCCCATCACCTGGAGATCCATTACTATTAACAGTCTGGGAATGAGACTCGTGATTAGGAATGATGTCTTCATGTTGTGACCCGGTTTGGGCTTCGGTGGCTGTAGGCCCAATGTTGACCATTGATTGAGCTTCAGTGTTGATGTTGTTCATATCATCAAAATTTAAAACATCAGTTTGGTCTGCTATTTGAGGGGAGTTATTAACACTCTCATAATACCATGGAGGGAAACAAAAAAGATTTTTATTTTCTTCCTTATCGATGGTTTTAGTGTTGCCATAAGGAAATATATTTTCAACGAATTGAACATCTCTTGACAATACAATTTTGTTGTGCTCCACGTCATAAAGTTTGTACCCCTTTGTTCCCGGTGGGTAACCTAAAAACACCCCCGGCCTCCCCCTTAACTCGAATTTATCCCCTTTTGTGTCGGTATTTCGGTAATAAGCCAAGCACCCAAAAACTCTCATGTGCTCATATTCGGGTTTTCGTTCGAAAATAATTTCAAACGGAGTTTTGTTGTCAATAGTTTTTGAAGGAAGACGGTTGATTATGTAGGCGGCTGTCATAACACACTCACCCCAAAATCTTTTGGGCAAATTTGCCTCAAATCTAAGGGCTCGTGCGGTTTCGAGAAGATGCCTATGTTTGCGTTCAACAACACCGTTTTGTTGAGGTGTGTATGCGCAAGTGGTTTCAAGAAGAACACCTTGTTCATTATAAAAGTCTTGCATTCGATTGGACACAAATTCCCCACCGTTGTCACAGCGAATTCTTTTAATCACTTTACCAAATTGTGTCCTTACCATTTTGAAAAAATAAATCAAATGGTCCGAAGCTTGAAACTTATGTTTTAGGAGAAAAACCCATACGGCACGACTATAATCGTCCACGATAGTTAAAAAATAACTTGCCCCCGATAGTGAAGGTGTTCTATACCTTCCCCATATGTCGCAATGCAACAATTCAAAACATTCTCGGGTTTTAATGGAACTAATAGGGAAAGGTAGCCGCGTGTGCTTGGCCTTGGCACACGAGTCACAATCCACTGTTTTAAAGGAAACGTTCTTAACAAAATTAAAATGAGAGAGTTTGTCACTAGAAGTATGACCTAATCTTTTGTGCCATAGATCCACCGTTGACATCATAGCCTTCCTTTTATTCTCCACCATCTCAATCCGATATAGCCCGTTCTTGCATTTGCCCAGTCCAATCAACTCCTTCGTTCGTAAGTCTTGCATGAAGCAAAATTCTGGATAAAAGGTTATTGAACTTTGAAGATCTCTTGTTAAACGGCTAACAGACAAGAGGTTGTATTTAAATTCTGGAACGTATAAGACCCCTTTTATATGGGTCCCATTTGGCAGTTGACAATTCCCTCTACCCTCTACTGGTATTGAGTCGCCATTTGGTATCAAAACCGGGTATTCATGTTTAGAAGCCGTTTTACCTTCTAGCGATTCAGCTTGATGTGTTATGTGTTCGGTACAACCCGAATCAATAATCCATTCATTATCTTGGTTTACCTTACCCGCCATGTTGACTGCTAGTTGCGGTTCGTCCTTGTACGTGTCTCCCTTTCCTGCAAGTTGATTCAGAAGTGCATGGTATTGTTCCATATTCAAACCTGGAATGGGACTTGCACTCGGTTCAGATTCAACATAGGAAACGATGGTCATGGTTGGCGGCTGGTAGAAATTTTTTTTTTTAGGGTTTGTGGAGCATTACAGAAACCTGCTCTGATACCATCTCAAAGTTGGTTTATTTCAATTGTTTTTCAATTACCAACGTAATGATACAACCAATATATAATATAAAAAACACAAAGTAAACTCCACAAAAATAGCCCTCTAAATTAGGAAGTAAATTAGGAATATGCATCTGATACGGAAGCGGGAATATGGAAGGCAAATTAAGCCATTAATTTAGAAACCGGCACTGCGTCCTTAAACTCCACAAGCCATCACCGTCGTGCGGTGCGGAGATCTCGACGATAGCTGTTGATTTGAGGGTAATAACTTGTCGGAGACGAGGCTGTTGATTTGATGCTTTTATAATCGCCGCCTATCTCTTTTCTTCTCATTTCTTTCTTTCTTGTCTTCTTTCTTTTCCGAAAGCTTCACATAGCCGGATTTTGGCCGGAGAAAATTACAGGCATAAGAAGGAGATTTAGGGTTTGATAAAGAAGACGAAGTCTTTGATTTGTAATTTGTTTTAAAGATAAGGGTATAACAGTCTTTTACATTCAGTTAACAGATTTAGACCGAAGGACGAAATCCGTAACGTTTTGGTAAACGTTGGGGACGAAATCCGTAATTTACTCAAACCATAAATATACATGTTTAGTAAATTTATAAACAGTTAACGTAAGCACGTAAATAAATATATGTATATATAGATTGTCATACGTCTTTCAAACTTTAGAAACCATGAGATATATGTTCCCCGATATACTAGAACATAATATGATAAGTATAGAATAGTTTAGGGGTTAACAGTGTACCAAACCAAACCAGAGGGACCAAAAGTGTAAAATATAAAAATCTGATAGAATAGGGTGTCTCGCGACCTCCAGAAAACTATCGCGACCCGCGACAAGGCACAACGACAGCATGTTGAGGTTTGGCCACGGGGTCCGACTTGTTGCTCAAGAATTAACGAATTCGTGGCAGATTTCGGTCGTTAGTCACCATAGACACCTACCTTAACCTCCTGCGACCTTGATGCACATAAATAGCAGTCGAATTCGGCCTTAGATACTCACCAATTCACATTTTCTTCACCTAGAAACCCTAGTTCGTCCCAACCTCTTCCTCTGCAAAATTCGAGCAACCGATGGATAATTAGTAGCTCAAAATCTGAAGTTCTACGTTTCTAGGTATGCTCTACAAAAGCTCCATGTTAATTTCAGTTGTTATAATGTCTATATTAGAGATTCAAAACTATGCAAAAATTAGAGTTCATAATCTTGTTTTAGCAAAATCAAGTAATTGGGTTGGAATTAGGATCTGAATTTTTTTAGGTATTCATAAAAAGATGTACTTTAAGAAAGCCCTATGTTAATTTTACAAAATCTAACATTTTTATAAGCAATTCTAAACCTAATTGAAATTAGGATTTTCGTACCTTTGTTCTATCAAAATTAGGTAAACGTAGCTGAATTAAGGTTTAATATTTTGAGAAATACTGTAAAATGTTATATTGGATAAAACCCTAAGTTGATTTTAAATAAGGAAAATTGGATTTAAATAATCCCATGTTTTGCCTATTGGCAAATAATAATCCGTCTTTTAACATTGGCAAACTACCAGTCCCACATTTACACTAATTTGTTTTCACTGGTCCCTCCGTTAAAAAAGTTAACCCCGTTAACTTTTTCATCCAACTTTTTTCAACCCCATTCTTTGATCCACCATAACTTCTTCAATTCTTGATGAAAATTCAATCCATAAGTTGCTATGAACTCGTGACGAAAAATCGAACAAAACTAGATCCATATTGCCTAGGTTTTAAATAGATTATAATTATGAACATGTTCTTCATGAAGCTTCAACAATGGTGGATTGACCAATTATCAATGGTTTTCAAAATTGATTTCACCAACACATTTGTGATCTTAAACCGAATCTATAGCAACAAGAATCATTGAAAACCATTGAGAATTGATCAATCTACCATTTTTGAAGCTTCATGAAGAACATGAAGTTGTGAAATTTGAAATCCGATCAAAACTCCATGAAAATAAATTTCGTAACTTGCTATATACTCGCGAGAACATGTGAAATCTGCTGGAATCGATCAATATCACAAACACAATGTATTTGATGTTCAAATTTTTTGTTCAAAGTCATGAAAAAGTCATAACTTTGATGCTTTTGTTCATCATCATAACCTATTTAAAACCTAAGCAATATGGATCTAGTCTTATTCGGTTTTTCGTCACGAGTTCATAGCAACTTACGGATTAAATTTTCATCAAGAATTGAAGAAGTTATGGTGGATCGAAAATTGGGGTTGAAAAAAGTTGGATGAAAAAGTTAATGGAGTTAACTTTATTAACGGTGGGACCAGTGAAAACAAATAAGTGTAAATGTGGGACTGGTAGTTGCCAATATTAAAAGACGGATTATTATTTACCAATAGGCAAAACATGGGATTATTTAAATCCAATTTTCCTTTAAATAACAATGAGTTTTGATAATAAAATGAGAAATTCGTGAAATTAGGGTTTTAAAATATAACTAATTAATATTAAATAACCGCGGGGGGGGGGGGGGTATTAGGACTTGATTTTTTTTGTCTTAGGATATGTTTATATATATATATATATATATATATATAATAAGTATATATGAATTTAATAAAGTAGTAAAAAATACCCAGTTAATCAGATATTTAGAAGTTCATGCGGACCGGAAGGGTAGAAGCCTGTACACTGGGGTTTCTGGCAAAGCGAGGGTGTCGCATATATCCAACCTGGGAGCTGACACACCTCACTGGGGATCCCGGAGTGAGCGTCTACTTATAGGAATGCGTGTCTTTATATTATCAATTAAAAAGCAATATTTTACCTAAGTGTGGGTATAGTCCTAAGTATTAAGTGCTATTAAGATAAGAAACCTTAGAATGAGTCATAAAAAAATACTTATTATGAATTCTTGCCTTACCAAAACCCGAAGCTTGAAATAGGTTGAATTAAAGAAGCTACCGACGTTCTGACCGAGTTATAACCAGAACCAAAGAAAGGTGAGTTTCTTCTCACCGGGCAAAATTACTTTACAAACTGTGTTTATTCTGCAAATAAATTTTATGTGTTTTAACTGTGAGTCTCTCTATCACTGGGCTTACTACTTTTATAAAACGGGATATGCTTGTTCTGTAATTAAATTATATATTTTTTTAATTGTCATTAGTATCTGTGAAAAGACCAGTATGAATAGATCTAGATTAGGGACGATTCTGTTTAGTACCCGTTTTAATAGGTAGTATGTACATACAATGACCAGGATGTACTTGATACTGGCTATTTCTGTTTAGACTGTCTATTTCCATAACTGTGTTACTTATTTACATGATACCGTGGGCAAAATAATTAATCTGTGTTTTCGAATGAACTGTTATGTTTTCAAAACTCACCAACGTTGTTTGCTGAGCCCTAAAATACTTTCTTTTTGTTTTGAACACACATCCTAGGTACTATATAGAGCAGGCATTGTGCACGACGAGAACCGGAGAATGTATATATAAAATGAAGTCTAGCTGTTGCTGTTGGAGGAATAAACTTCTAGGAATAATCCAGCTTTGTTTAATATATTATGTTCTGTTATTTTCTTTCGTTGTAAGATACCCCAATGTTGCTAAATAAAAAAAAATAAGACTTCTGCTCTAGACTTTGTTATTGCCAAGTGTTTCTCTATTATCCGATGCATGACATCCAGGGAGTCAGGGTGTTACAATGATATATTAGGTTAGTAACTCGTGTAGTACACATGCTTAATTTAGTTTCATAATATTAGATAAATACAAAAAGAAGACGGCTAAGAGATTTGAAAATTGTAAATAACATAATTCATTATAAAACAATAATTGATATTTCAGACAAAAGGCCGTTTGGGAATGCCTCCGACAACCACATGCACAAGACTTCCTCCACGCTCTCCCTATTGACGGGTTGGGGCAACATATGTCGCCTGTCGAATACCGGTCCATTCTCAAGTATCGCCTCATGGTTCCCCTGTTCCCTGTGGATAAAAAATGCCCCGTCTGCAACAAGGCATGTTTGGATTCGTTCGGGGAGCACGCCGTCCATTGCAAAGAGCTCCCGGGGTTTAAATATCGACATGATGTGGTTCGGGACGTTTTGTTTGACATCTTCAGGCGGGCTGGGATTTCGGCCAGGAAGGAAGCTCCTGTTAACTTCCTTTCTGACCCCCTGGATGGGCGTTCAACTCTCCGGCCGGCCGACATACTTGTTTTTGGGTGGCAGAACGGGAAACACGCTTGTGTCGATTTAACAGGGGTTTCCCCTCTTGTGGGTCTAAGGGCCAGCACCTTCTCAGCGGGTCAGGCGGCGTCCAAGGCAGCGGCTGGAAAAGTTAACAAACATGAGAAAGCGTGCATTGAAAACCAACATGTGTTTGTTCCTTTCGCCTTCGATACATTTGGTCATCTTGAGTCAGAGGCGGCGGCCATGTTGAACCGGATCCAAAAAGTCATGCGCGGGAACAGTGCAACCTCTAGATTGAAGAATGTTGTTTTTATACGGCTAGGGTTTGCTATTCAAAAAGGGTTGGCGGCGCAGCTTGTTGCCCGCCTTCCCTGCGTGTTGACTTAGGTCATGTTTGTTACCTTTCGGTTTTATTGTTGGTTGCTAAATATATGCTTAATAGGACGTTTAATATTTCCTTAAAAAGACTCAAATTATTGAGTAAAATTATTAAATCTATATTAAGTTTGTCAATCTTTTTAAAATGAAAATTTAGTTCGAACAAAATTAATAATTAGTCTTAGTTGATAATTTAATAAATTAATATACTTGAATGTGGTTTTGACATATAACAGTGCTAATGTGGACCCTCTACAAAGAAGACATGTGACAACCATTTTAGTGATTTATTAGAATTAAAGATAAAGTTTTAAACTTTTTTTTTTAGAAATGCCATAGTAAAACCGAGAAAATTCCAACTAAAGTTTCTCATACTTTTAGTTTATTAAATTTGAACACCTCTAAAAACATTTCTCACAAATAAAGGCGTTGTGCTTCTCTTCCCGTTCAAAAACATACACGCTTAAACCCCTACGCTTATACACGCTTGCTTCAACACCACCACCGATTATCGCAATCGCAGCCGTTCAACACCACCATCGATCATTGAAAAAAAACGCCGTTCAATGCCACTGCCACCTCCCTTCTCCATTTTCTTTCTTCTGGAACTAGATTTTGAAGGTAAAGCCCTAATTTATGTTAACCTAATTTGAGATATGATGAACAGCGTATCATACTGGTAAGCTATCGAAGAATCTTCTAAAACAAAAAGATGAATGCAAAGAGAAATACAGTGATGGGAATGCCTTGAAATCAAGCGGTTAAACAGAACTCCGTTGACTTTTGGATTCTTAAACGAGTGCACCAAACTCGAAATTGGCAGAGGCAAAACGATAAGTAGAGGTTCAATGGACGAATTCATGGTCCATTCATAGTGGAGGGTGACATTAGGTAAACACTAAATCTAAAATTTTAACATTTAGTTGTTAGAATTCCAACCACCGTTAAAAAGGTGAGCCCATTGAAAAAAATTTCTAGATCCGCCCTTAGAAAGACACCTGGTGTAAAGAAACCCCAACTGAAGAAGATGATTCGGTTAATTTCCTGCCGCATATCAAATCATCGAAAATGACAAACAAATCAACAACATGCAGATGATGATAGAGCCCGATCGATGCTAGAGACCTATCAAAATTGAAAACAAACCCCATCGAAATCGAATCATCTATAAACCCCATCAAAATAGCAAAAGATGTATATAAATGTTGAGAACAGTACAACACAAACCATTAAATTATTCATCGATGTAAATTTACATTTATTCATACAAACGAGTGAAAAGTAAAAAGATATATGTAATGCATCCCTCCACATGTAGCTACATGCTGTATTCGGGTTAGAATGAATGAGGCAAGTAAGGACAAGGAGGTGGCATTGGCGGTCCACAAGGCATACATATAATGGATTCATGATGTTTATTTTTTGCATCTTCTGCCATTTTTTCGGCTTTTTCTGCTCTTTCCCTGGCTGATTTTGCTTCAGCTTTGGCTGATTCGGCTTCTTTCTTATAGTCATCCCTTTCCTTCGTTATTTGAAAAATTCTAGCTGAGGATCCATAAAAGTTTATACATAAGAAAAATGATAAGCATAAAACCTGAACTACAAGACTAATGCAATGACATGCTATTTAAGGTTGTCAAGTATTATAAAGGTATTATCTATCGTCACACCTTGTGAAATCTTATCTCACGCCACCTACATACGTCCATTTGGCAATATTGGAATTTTGGAAGAGAATTAGTGAAAAATGGGTTTTCTTCACTAAGTGTGAAAACGAGTTTTTCATCAACTTTGAACAGAAATAAAATGCATGTAATTGCGGTCAATGCATATGTATTTTCCAGGTATGTGTAGTAAGTTGTGAGGGCGTTCCAATGCATTAAACCACGTCCAAAACCGAGCTCGTATGAATGCAATATCGAGGCTCAAAGTTGGGTGTCACAGCTATGAAAAGCTGTGAAAATTGAGAGAAAAAAATTCAAGTATAGAAGTGGAACTCATCCCACATTGCTTGGGGATGAAACTTGAAGTGGTAAATAAGGTGAAAACTCTACTTAAGATTGTTTTCTTTAATAGGAGACATCTCTTGGTAGGGCTGTTCACGAACCAAACCGAACTGAACGGACGTAGCCGAACCAAACAAAGGTTCGTTTACAACCGAGTCGCTCGGTTCGATTCAGATTTTAAAAACGACCGAGCAAGATGAGTTTTGAACTCGGTTTGGTTGTTAACCGAGCGGCTTGGTTTGCTCGGTTTCGGATAAACCTTTAACAAAAAAAAAATAGAAGTTGTCTTTCTTTCAATTCTCGGAACTCAAACTAAACAACTTAATAAAAACATACAACGTAGTGTTCAAACAAAATACAAACTAAAAACACAAATTAAGCTCTTCAAAGTCAATACTAAATTTATCTCAAAATATATTTGAATCACGATGAGACCCGCGTCCACAATCCACTATTTTAGATTCAACCATTCCACATGAGTAAGTGAATGAATCCTTAATCCTCAAACTAACAGAAATAGGAAATGAAATAATATAAATATATAAGATATATAATAAATGGTTAAATAATATATATATAAAAATATATTTTAAATGTTTGAACGAAACGAGCGAGCGTACCTACGCTCGTACTCGTTTGGTTTACAAACCGAACCAAGCCGCTCGGTTCATTTTTAAGCTGGACGCCGAATCGAATGAGGGTAATTCGTGTTAGAGTCATCCCGACCGTATAATTGGTTTAGGCGATTATAGGCTGGGAAACAAACAGGTTTTTCGCTAGACCACACCTGGTGTTATCAAATGGTGTTATCCTGTCATCGCCTGCATCACATCATGTATACCACATGCCCTTATATGTATCACCATAGTTTGGAGATTTTATTTGTATTGTAATATTCTTTTTATTTCCTTGTAATTTTTCATAGGAATAGGTTAACTTCGTTTCATTGTATTATAATATGCTAGTTTATTTCTTTAGTTATAAATGTACCAATAAAAATCTTGCTTTTAATTAAGTTTAACGAACAATATATTGAATGACTATAGTATTTCCTTTTAAAGTTTAACACGTTAATGAAATGGTTGAAAAGTAAATCTTAAAACACCGAAACGGCTGTTTGAGTTTGGTTTTACTATACAGATGATAGATAATGTTAGATTAGGTTTCTTGGTATGAGAATAGAATATATCCTATATAATCTTGTTAAAATGAAGTAATGTACCGATAGTTATCCTATAGCATCTCTTTTTCTTTATGTTATAAAAAGCCAGGCCACCACAGACGGCAATAACGGCAATACCGATGGCAATAATGTAGCCGATCCACTTCACGATGTTGTCTTTGCTCTCTCCACCACAGCTTCTATTCGCTAGATTCTCATTACCTGCTTTTCAATTCATGCAAACTTTATGTTAATTGTATGTATATATAATTATGATACGTGATACATACAAACCACACACTAACAAACATGGTTATTACCCTCATCAGCATATTGTATATAACACTTTCCCAAGTACATATTGTTAAGAAACAGATATCATCGAGAAAACAGTGTTTTATTGATTGTTTTTTTTTGATGATTTGATAAGAAAATACTACATGGTTTAAATAGGAAGAGAACCAAGATAAACAAGGAAATATAGCTGTAAGTTACAAGGAGGAAGAAAGGCTGTAGATTAGTTGGAACATAGCTGTCGTTGACCTTCATATTAAGGTTGATCCCTTAAATTCCTCATTCAAATTTGTTCTTTCTAACACTCCCCCTCAAGTTGAGTAGTGGGGTCTCCAATATTCAACTTGGCAATACATTTTTTAAAGATTTTCCCATTAACAGCCTTTGTTAGTATGTCTGCGAGTTGGTCTTCCGATCTAACGAACGGAAGTTCAACGATCCTTGCTTCAAGTTTTTCCTTAATGAAGTGTCTGTCTACCTCCACATGTTTGGTGCGATCATGTTGGACTGGGTTTTCTGAAATTTGAATTGAGGCTTCATTATCACACATAATTTTGATAGACTTATTTGGAGGAAAACCGATTTCAGTTAGGAGCTTCCGTATCCATAACACTTCTGCAACACCTCGAGCAATCCCTCTAAACTCTGCTTCGGCGCTAGAGAGGGCTACTACTTTTTGCTTTTTACTCCTCCATGTAACCAGATTTCCGCCCACTAGGGTAAAGTACCCTGAGGTTGATCTTCGATCCCCTTTATCTCCAGCCCAATCTGCATCTGTATATGCTTGAATATCCAAATGCTTGTTTGATTTGAATAGGACCCCATGACCTATCGTCCCTTTAAGGTATCTGATAATCCTCCATACAGCCTCCATATGTGTTATTTGTGGTTGATGCATGAACTTACTGACAATCCCTACTGCATAGGCTATATCTGGGCGAGTATGTGAGAGATATATTAATTTTCCCACTAATCGCTGGTATCTTTCTTTATCTGTAAACTCTGCTCCTTCTATCATATGCAACTTATGATTCACCATCATTGGAGTTTCTGCCGGTTTGCAGTCGATCATCCCGGTCTCTGCTAGGAGATCCAAAATATATTTTTTTTGACATATGAAAATCCCTTGTTTAGACCTCATTACTTCAATTCCAAGGAAGTATTTTAGTCGTCCCAAGTCCTTCATCTCAAATTCCGTGAACAAGTTTTCTCTTAGTTTCTTGATTTCTTCCTCATCATCCCCTGTAATAATCATGTCATCCACATATATGATCAGACATGTTACAGATTTACCTCTCCTCTTAAGAAAGAGGGTATGATCTGAGTTGCTCTGACGAAAGCCATAGTTTTTCATTGCTTGAGTAAATCTACTGAACCATGCCCGAGGTGATTGTTTTAGACCGTAGAGAGACTTCTTTAACCGACACACTTCCTTCATCTTGAAATTACCTTTAAAACCAGGTGGTGCTTCCATGTACACTTCTTCTTTTAACTCTCCATGGAGAAAGGCATTTGTCACATCAAACTGATGGAGCGGCCAACTCTTATTTGCTGCTATCGAAAACAATACTCGGATGGTGTCAATTTTAGCCACTGGAGAGAATGTTTCCGAGTAGTCAATCCCGTATGCTTGGGTGTACCCTTTGGCAACTAGTCGTGCCTTATATCTTTCGATGGTTCCATTTGGTTTGTATTTGATTGAGAAGACCCACCGACATCCTACCGTCTTTTTATTTGGTGGAAGGGTACATTTTTCCCATGTGTCATTCTTGATCAAGGCTGACATCTCTTTTTCCATTGCATCCCTCCAATTCTTTGATCTCAACGCTTGTTCTACAGTGTTAGGAATTTGTTCAGCGTATAACACTGCAGTGAAGGCTTTCGCTTCTTTGGTTAGATTTCCTCTAGCAATATTTGTCAGAGGATACCTTGGATTTTTAGACTGTTTTTCTGGAGAGTAACGCTTTGGAGGAACTCCTCTGTTCATCCTTGGTGGTAGTACATATCTCTCTTCTATTGACTCAGCTTGCTCCACCTGTGGTTCAACTTGTTCTTCCACCTGTTCTATATCAACAGCTTCAGCTTGTTCCAGAACTTGTTCTTCCACCTGTTCTATCGTAACACTGTCAATAAGTTCATTAGACTCACTCTCCTGGGTTTGAGAGTTATTTACCTCGAACACCTGGTTAGGATGATATTGTTCCGTGGCACTGGTTGAGCACTCCGTAGACTTATGTGGATCTAGTGACTCGTTATTGGAACTACGATCAACTTCTCCTGGTGATATTTCATTTAGCCAACTCAGTGGGTCATATTGCTCTTTCTCCCCCTGACCACTGTGAGGGGATTTGTAGAAGAATTCTGTTTCGAGAAAGTCACAATTCATGGTTGTGTATATGTGGCGGTTTCGAGGATTGTAGCATCGGTATCCTTTCTGATTTATCCCGTATCCAACGAAGACGCACTTTTCAGCACACGGATCAAGTTTGGTCCGGTTGGTTTTGGGTATGTGAACAAAGACAGAGCAACCAAAAATTCTTGGTTGGAGGGTAAGTGAGGGAGGAAGCTTGGTGAATTCTGATAAGGTTTGTAAGGGAGTTTTTAGGTTAAGGGCTTTGGTTGGTAATCGGTTGATGAGGTATGTTGCAGTAGCAACTGCTTCAGGCCAGAAGGATTTAGGAACTTGAGATTCAATGAGAAGGGCCCGAGTTATTTCTAGAAGAATACGGTTTTTTCGTTCAACCGTACCATTCTGTTCGGGAGTGTGAGCGCACGAGGTTTGGTGAATAATTCCTTTTGTTTGGCAAAATTGTTTCATTGAGGTGTTAACAAATTCTCCCCCATTATCAGATCTTAATATTTGGATAGTTTTTTGGAATTGTGTTTGAATCATAGTATAAAACATGATGAATTTATCTGGAACTTCGGATTTATGCTTTAAGAAATAAATCCATGTCATCCGAGTGCAATCATCAACAAAGAGTAGGAAAAAACGAAAGTTTTGCCCGCCGATGACCTCTGAGGGTCCCCACACATCGGAATGAATTAGTGAGAAAGGCAATTCAACTTTTGTGTTGTTGGGTTTAAAAGAATGTCTATGGCTTTTGGCCATTGTACACACTTCACAATTTAATTTTGAATTGGAAGGGAAAAGTTTGGGAAATAAAAGTTGCAAGTAACTCGTAGATGGGTGCCCTAACCTTCGATGCCACAACCAAGCTTCTCTATTAGTACTCCCATAAGCAAGCATCACTGTCCCCTCTTGAGTCACTTCATCCACATAATATAATCCTTGGCGCTCAGTGCCACGTCCAATAATCGATCCTGTCCCGATGTCCTGTAAGATACAGAAAGTGGGGTGCATTAGAACTGTACAATTTAGTTCCTTAGTCACATGGCTGATCGATAACAACTTGTGCGACAAGGAAGGAACATAGAGACAATTCGATAATTTCAATGTAGGGGATATTTCAATGATTCCTCCTCCCTCTACATGCATCATTCCTCCATTTGCAGCTTGTATTTGGGTTCTATGTGGTTTCGATGTAGACACCATATCAGAGGGGTCAAATGTCATGGTGTCGGTTGCCCCACAATCAAGAATCCACGTGTTTTCTTGATTTTTATTTTGATTTTTCACCAAATTTACTTTCCCATAATTGTGTAAATTGGGAAATAAATTTGTAGGTTTTTCAAAAGATGGCATGGGTTTATTTTTAAATTTCCCATAACCTGAAGGGTTGTTTTCTAACATGTAATCAAGCTTATGTTTGTTAGAAAAAGATGAGGGACCACTTTTAAATTTTCCAGAAACTTGAGGACTAATTTGTAAGTTTTGAATTTGGGGGTGTAAAAAATATACAGGGTTTGAAGATTGCTCTTCAACCCTGCTACCTGGACTCCACGCTTTTCCAATTCCGATCGGCGGCCGCTTCTTTCCACCATGCGCCTCCGTTAAACTATCATCGGCACGGTCACGGTTTCTGGCATAAACCACGCCTCCTTCACGGCATCCACCACCGCCTCCTTCACGGCGTTCGCCACCGCCGCTGCGAGACTGGACCTCGTTCACGGTAATGTTCCGACCGTCATATTTCTCCGATTGCTCTTCAATTGCTACAAAGCATGTGTACTCAACATCAGCAGAAGCCATGTGAAGGTAAATAACTTTTGAATTCTGAATTGATTTGGGTTTCGCCTGCTTCTGTAGGGGTTTATTGCCACAGGGATATGGTGGTTTGGGTTGGATGATGAACACGAGCAAATGAACAGATCCTTGAATCGTTCACCGCTCTGATACCATGTTAAGAAACAGATATCATCGAGAAAACAGTGTTTTATTGATTGTTTTTTTTTGATGATTTGATAAGAAAATACTACATGGTTTAAATAGGAAGAGAACCAAGATAAACAAGGAAATATAGCTGTAAGTTACAAGGAGGAAGAAAGGCTGTAGATTAGTTGGAACATAGCTGTCGTTGACCTTCATATTAAGGTTGATCCCTTAAATTCCTCATTCAAATTTGTTCTTTCTAACACATATCACCCGAATTCGAGGTCACACACTCCGATCTCAACCGTCTACTTGCCTCTGAGAGACAATCTTCACAATCGCTCAAACTCAAATCTTGTTCGCACTGCGCCACACTTTGGATGGTCCCAAACTCCCCCGCACGAAAGTATTGCCCGTTGCTACCAACAAGATTTGCCAGTGCCCCATCTATACGGTACTTCAACACATCGGAGTTATAACCGATCGATGGGCCACATTTCTTATAGACCTCTGTCTTATCTTGGGCCCCGAAAAATGCAACATTATCGTACCTCACAAAACACCCTTCTAACTGTATCCGGCCGTCTCTGGACATAGGACAAGTTGCTTTTAATTAGTTGATTTATGGCGTTGGTGACACAGTCTTTGCAATTCGGAGAGGTAACGTCCCCTCTACACTGGAACAGGCCATAAACGCCATCGTTTTCAGGGCAGATTGGGAGATTGTTGAAGTTGCATAGAGATGCCGAGTTGATTAAAGAAGCGAATAATGAGTTGACATTTGACTCGTATGGTGTTGTTGCAGTGAAGTTGAACTGAGAGCATTGAATATAAATGACGTTGGAGCTTTTAGTGGAAACTAATAGGAGAGATAATGTGAGGGATAATATGAACAACAAACGAGACAAAGCTTGTCGTACCATTTTTAGCATAAAGTTTAAATTCTCTCTAGTGAGTGATATATCTTCCCATGCATGTATATAAACATATATATAGGACTTAACTAATGCCGTATACTCGTATCATGATACGAAAGCACCACCCGACTAGCCTAGTCAAATATAAAAATTAATAACTATAAGTTTTTTTTTAATTTTATGAAAAGCAATTATTAACTAGAAGTAAACAATGAGATCCCACATGTAGCAAATGTTTAAGGCAGTGTATCTAAAAACCATCAACTTGGAATTATATATTATAAAATAGTATATACTTTATTTAACTGCCACCTAAATAAAATTTGGGTCGAACAGCCTAGTGGCAAAAACCATCTTTAGAACCCAAGCTCATTAGTCAAGGCAAAAAAATCTATATCCGTGAATGACCGGATGAAAAACCTGTCAGCTTTGAAATTCAAACTCTCGTAACCTTAAGGTCAGGAGTCTTTCCACCATCAGTATCCACCATAGGACAAACCCTGATGTTTATAAACCAGTATATACTAGTTTAGATATTTGTTATAATTATATGGGTTTAATACTTATCTAAGATACTCTCTTTCTCTCTCTCTCTATATATATCTTTATTTTTAGAGTAAATTACGGCTTTCATCCCTGTGGTTTGCACGTTTTACGTCTATGGTCCTTAAACTTCACTTATTACGGCTTTAGTCCCCAAAGTTTAACGGCTCGTTACGGCTTTGGTCCCTGGCGCTAACAGGCGTCTATTTTTGCTGTTAATTTTTTTAAAATGACATTTTTACCCCTCATTTAAATAAAAAAAATGAAAAGACTATTTTACCCCTATTTATTTCTCTCCGGAAAACCTAATCCCCCTGCTATTGTTTCCTTCGCCGACCCCCTTTTTGCAACTGTTCCGTCGCTGACCCTCTGTTACGCACTTACGCCGCCGTGAACCAGAGCTTTCTAGATTCATAAACCAGAAATCAAAAATTGAAATCACAATTCAAACCTCAAACAAAATCCCTTAAATCAAAACGATGAAACCGAAGGCAACGGAGGAAAATTTGATTTAAACCAGAAATAAAATAATTTCATACTCCTTGATTTTGATCTGATTTCACCATAAAGTAAACCAAGGGAAACAGATTCACAAGCTTGTTCTGAATTCGGTGAAGATCTAAGCGATTGATTTGATTTCTCCGGCATCGGAATCGTCGCCGACAGTGGTGGTGGCGTGGTTGCTCCGGCTAACCCTCCTATTTCGTTTTTATCCGTCCGTTGCACCGACCAGTGGCGATTTTGAGATTGTCAAAGCGCAAACCCGTGAATCCGGTGGCTTCTAGTCGTGTTTCCGGCGTCTCGATGCTCTGATCGTCGATGGGGTACACCTCCGCCACAACAACCAATGTATGAACATTTGGAAACCAATTATGTGGAAACCAATTAGCGACAAGTTAATTCTTGAGAAGATACTTAGATGAAAAACGAACAGATCCGATAAATGCCAAAGCCAACGAATCAATGTATGAACATTTGGACTTCGTTCAATGCAAAAGCACAAACCTGCTCGCCATGAAATCCCAGAATCCAAATCGATTGAATCAGACCTAATCAATTCGATCGAAGTCCCGGAATGCTCGCCGTGAAGTGGGGATACGCGTTGATGATATTGATAGTGTGCTGTTGATGTTTTGATGCTCGGGAATGATGGTGGCGGTGGTGGCCGGAACTGCCGGACGAGAGGGATGACAGAGATTGGGGATGGGAACGATGATGATGAACGTTTATGTTTCTTTTTTCTTTTATTTTATATATGATATTTTTAAATTATATTTATATTGGTTTTTTTAAAAGAGGGTATAATGGTCTTTTCACACACACTTAACAGAATTTTTTAACGCCCGTTAGCCCCAGGGACGAAAGATGTAACGACCCCTAAACCTTGGGGACTGTAGGCGTAAAAATTGAAGCCTAGGGACCATAGGCGTAAAACGTGCAAACCACAGGGACGAAAGCCGTAATTTACTCTTATTTTTATTAATCCTAATAAAGCACTAAAATAAGTGTCACATGTCTCATTTCTAGGATGTCCACATAAGCATTGCCACATGTCAAAACCACATTTAAACATCAATTTATTAAATTATCAATTAAGTATAATTACCAATTTTATCAAAACTAAATTTCCATTTAAAAAAAAGTTGACAAACTTAATGTGAATTTGATAAATTTACTCAATAATTTGATTATTTTACGGAAATTAATCAACAATTTGTCAAACATAATAAATATGATTATTTTAACCGTGTTTTTTTATATCTAATATTATGAACTCAGCCCGTGTAATACACGGGTTACTAACCTACTAATATATATAGGCGAAAGTTCAAATACAAAATAATTTTTTCGTGCGAAGTGTGTGAAGGAATATTGATCCTCGATTTGATAGATCAATGGTTCAGATCTAGTGAGATCTAATCCAAATGTGAAAAAGAAAAAATATGCGTAAGGAAATTGGAGGGGCAAAATGGGTATAGCTTACAAAAAAAGTTTCCCCCAACTTTTTTAAACGTCTATAACTTTTTCATATAACATCAGTTTATTTAAAAAAATACACCATAAAATCGAGCTTTTAATTCTCTTTCATTCGAGTATAGTATTGCTATACTTTTTTTTAAAATAAAATAACTATTTTTTAGAACTCGTAATGTATCCTCGTAACCTTTGCGTGATTTATGAAATAAAGAATGCGTGATTATTGTAGTTTGTGGCAAAATGGTGACAATTGCCTTTTTGACACCATTTTGCTACCAAAACATATTTGGTGGCAAAATTGTGACACTTGCTTATAAAAATAAAGCCTTGCGTGATTATGTATAACTTGCGTTGCGTGATTATGACCTGTACATTTTTCCACAACATATTTGGTGGCAAAATGGTGGCAATTGCTTATGAAATAAAGCTTGCGTGATTAGTGATTATGTATATATATTTTTTTACAACATATTTTGGTGGCAAATTGGTGACAATTGTCTTTTTGACAGCATTTTTCTACGTACCAAAAACATATTTTGGTGGCAAAATGGTGACAATTGCCCTTTTGACACCATTTTTTTAAGTTCGTCAATGTGCTCTCGTATAATTTGCGTAATTATGTAATATAACGTGCGTGATTATAACTTGCGTGTAGATAGGTTTTTCCACAACATATTTTGGTGGCAAAATAATGATAATTGCCCTTTTAACACCATTTTTCTACCAAAACATATTTGGTGGCAAAATGGTGACAATTGCCCTTCTGGCACCATTTTTTTAAGTTCGTCTATGTGCTATCATATAACTTGCGTGATTATGTAATATAACGTGCGCGATTATGACTTGTGACTTAATTGCGTGTAGATTGGTTTTTTTACAATATATTTTGGTGGCAAAATGGTGACAATTGCCCTTTTGACACCATTTTGCTACCAAAACATATTTTGTGGTAAAATGGTGACAATTGCCATTTTTGACACCATTTTGCTATAAAAAACACAGTGGCAAGATATTGCGTGATTATCAAACGTGGGCGAACAATTTTACCCCTCCCCCCCCCCCTCGCACGGAAAATACCTTTTGTACAATAACTTTCCCCAATATATATATATATATATATATATATATATATATATATATATATAGGGAGAGGATCAAATGAGAACCAATTTGAATTGAGAACTTAAAAGAACTAATTTGAGCCACAAGTTTATTTACATGTATCCCTCCTCCCATGAATTGTAGTGGTCCCCCTGAAATGTGTGGTTGAGATTTAGTTCTCAAAAGTTCTCAAAAGAAAAAGTTCTCATTTGAACCTAACCCTATATATATATATATATATAGGGTGAGGTTCAATGGAAAACCCCATCTTTTTGGAAAACCTGGAAAACCAGTTACACAAGTGTAACATTAGTTCTAAACATGAAATTGCATCTTATTTGAACATGTTATATTTGGTGTAACATAGTCATTTTTTGTTACACATTAGTTCTAAACAAGAAATTGCACCTTACTTAAACATGTTACACTATGTGTAACATAGTCATTTTTGTTACATAGGTGTAACCATCATCGCTATAGTTACATATGTATAACAAAAATAAGTAGGTTTTTTGGTGTTATACATAAAAGAGATATGAAATGGAGAGATAAATAATGAAATTCAAATCAAAGTTGGACAACCAAAAAATATTATATAGGTATTTTACTAAAATACACAGGTTTTTCGGGTTTTCCAATACTTGGGAGGTTTTCCAATGATCCTTTTTCTATATATATATATATATATATATATATATATATATATAGAGAGAGAGAGAGAGAGAGTTAGTTTCATTTGAGAACCAATTGGTTTTTAAAACTTTTGAAAACAATTTTAACTCACTAATTTTCAGGGGGGGGGGGGGGGGGGCAACTCAAATTCATGGGAGAATTTTCTTATATGTAACTAGTTGAAATGGTTATCAAAACCTATATATATATAGGGAGATGATCATTTAAGAATCAATTGATTTTGAGAACTTTTATATATATATTTTTTTTACTTTTTTCATGTACTTTCATCTTAATCATAGATTGTAAAATTGAAAGGCTAAACACAATGCTCTTACCGCTTAGAGTGGTGGAGCTGAGTTGGACAACTTTCATCACGGTGATACAATTACATTTAGTGCTCCACCGCAACAAAATGAAATACCACAGTCCCCGCCCATCGCACCCTTCCCTCTTTCCTCCTTTCACTCTCTCTCTCTCTATCTCTTTCTACTCTCTCTTTTCTTTTTGAATTTTTTAATAAAATATCTTATTCTGCTCTGCTCATATAACTCAACCAAATTTTAAGAAAATGAAACGTTGTGTGGTGTAGATATTGTGGAGGTAAAGTTTGAAAGTGTGAGGGTGATGATGTGTCAGAAAAAAGTGAGGGGTTGAAAAAGTGATAGGTGAGTATTGTGAACATCTTAAGATTTCTTCTTTTCTTCTTAAACCACACAAAACACGCAGCTCTTAGGGGCGCCCTTGCGTTTACATGGCCACCCCTTCAGAAGGACAGCGTTAGGGGAGGGCAACGGGTGGCGACCCTTTGACGGAAGCCCTTGATTAAGGACGGGGAGAAGCTGACGAATGAGGGGCCCACATTATTTCATTTTCTATTTTCTTTTTAACCCAAAAAAGTATATCAAACATTTTTGATATTATATTTAATTTTTTTAATCTATTTTATTTAATTAAAGTTAATAATTTTTTAAACATCAAAAAATAAGTAAAATATAAATAAATCTGACTAAAATTAAACTTAATTAACTAAACCTAATTATACGTAATTAATTAAACATAACTATATCGTTTACCCGATCCGAATACCCTGTAACCCGTTTACGCGATTATATACCCGTATAATTTTTCTTTGTTCTATTTATTTATTTTAAATATATATCGTATATTTTTATTTATCTATAATACTAAGTTATGTATTGAAAATATTAACTTATATATAGCCGGATATGAAGTTGGGATTACTCAAACCCGTCCCAAACCCGCCCCATTATCATCCTTGGTTCATCCTCCCATAGATCACTAGCCACCCACTCGTCCCCTGGTCATTAAATGTATTCATTTGTGAAATTATCTAAATTGATTATTTTTTCTTTTATTTATACAACTATTTTATTTTAGTTACATTTATTTAAATTTGTATTATTATATAAATAAAATAAAGAAATGGTGATATTGAAATAAATAAAAGTATGTGGGAAGGGTTACGTTGCGGCAAAAAATTGTTTGTGAGGGGCTGGAGAAAAATTGTTGTGGCATGGTGATTAGGCATTATTAGGAAAAGGCTGCTCTCAGCGTTGCGGATAGCCTTAGCTTTCGAATAATAACTAGATAAAGATGATGCGCGTTATCGCACATACATCCTCTAAATAGATACTTTATGAGTGTTTTGGCGTATTCATAATTATTGATTTAGTAAACATAGTAGCTAAATAGACCTAATATGTTACATGACCAAATATTGTATAAATTGTATAAGTGTTTGATTTTTCATAATTTTTCTACATCTATACTCATAGAAATGATTATCTATACGTAATGTTAGACCGTACTAAATATCTTTAAGTTGCAACTAATTGGTAGCAGTAGAAGTGGGAATCGCAAATGCAACATCCATAAATGGGCATCTTCATCCACAGATCATTCATCATCAAAATACAAAGTGCACCATTAAAGTATCACATTATAGCCCTTGCCTATGTTGTGTGAGTGAGTGAGTGCGAGTTGGGCTTGTGAAAGTTAGGGTGTTTCATTCCCTCTAGAATCCTCACTTATGTCCCATTATAACGAAAACTTACCACTATCAATGTTTGACGAGTTTTAGTTATTTTTTCCCTTAAAATTTCACAACTCTTGATACCTTCAAACATCCAACTTCGAGTATCGATTTAATTTCATTTTGGACTTGGTTAAGTTCGTTATTAAACTCTTACATAATGTTGAATTTAGTTTCTAAAGTAGATTAGTACTAAGAGTAGGATACAATGACTATTAGGACAAAATAAAAAAACTCATGAACGGCCCAACTTGATATCCGAAGAAACAATATCCTTGGGCCCCCAATTTTTGAGGACCATTTCAAGAAATTATATGTTTTGGAATTTGGATGCCACTATAAAAATAAGCATAAATTTTACTTGCTATAGTGGGTAAAAATACATGTTTTAACCACATTTTCTTGGTTCGATTTCCAGGAGCATTTCAATATTATTTTGCTATTATTTTTTATGTATTGGATAGTTTTATCACAATAACTAGTAAAAAGACACAATGACGAGCAAATAGACACAAAGACACACAAGAAGACCCAACGAGTAAATTTTTGTTTTAATTTAATATATAACGACACTGTACGCGTTTTAAAAATAAAAACGCTCGTTTTATGGTGTACATTTAAAAAAATATCATATGTAAAAGTTATGAAGGTTTAAAAAAATGAGAGAACTTGATAAGAATTCAACAAAAAAATGGCTATGACTAAAATGCATTTCTATTATTTTAAATCTCAACCATTAATTAGGTATTAATAACAAATCTAATGGTCATAATTCCCTCTTAAGCTTTTTAAATTAAACAAACTTCTTTGAATAACCTAATTCATAACCGTAGATACATATCGTAAGGTCCTATTATTAGTAAATACAATAAAGAACATCTTTGATATCTCACATTCTAAATCGAAGATACTGACCAGGTCGATTGACTTCACTATGGGATTGAATATATGGTGAATTAACATTATGAGTAATTGAGTAGGGTATTTCACAGAAACTTGTTCTAAATACGGGCAAGTTGTTTTTATTTGACTAACAACGTTGTCCACACAATCTGTACAACTAGTCAACTAGATGAGCTAATTAAGGCCCATTGGAAAAGGCAATAAATAACATCTTGTGATCGATCGATAGTTCCAATTTGCTAGGTATTGACCGAGTCCCCGGCATATGGACTATCGAGTTAAGATTCAACTCATCGAGACATATCGAGTCGAGACCATTGAATGGAAAGAGAGAAGTCTTATTGTACATTTGTACCATTTTTTTTAGCATTATTGATCCACAAGCATTGATGAATATACGTATAATTAAGGTATTTTGCTCCTTGTGACGACATTATTGATTAAAATATATGACGTCATGTAATGATATTATATTGATACATGGGTGCTAATATAAGTTTAGAGTTGCTATGAGTTGGGGTTGGGTCCAATTCGTAAAGTGCATGGTTGGGATTAAAATGTTGCTCCTTCCCCTTATGATTAGAGATTCAAGCTCCATAAAAAATGGGTTGATATAAAATTTAGCCGTTCAAAAATAATGTTTGGAGTCGATATATAATAATAATAATATTAAAAAGGCAAACATATATAAGACTATAAACCAGTGTGTTAAACGGAGTGAAACGTCAATAAAAAGAATATAAATATTATATTAGTTAATAAAAAATAAAGACATGCACATTTATCCATTTATGCCATCTATTAGGGGTGTTTACGGTTCGGTCTCAAATCGCAAAACCGTTTAAACCGGTCATTGGTTCGGTTTCGCAGTCAGTTTTTTATCCAAATTAATGGTCGGTCGGTTTCAAAAGTTTCAAACCGTAGTGAACGGTCTGATTTACGGTTTATACCAAAAACCAGTCGTAAAAAACCGGACCGGACTGTATACCTATAATATATATATGTATGTTTATGTATGTGTGTGTGTGTATATATATAGAGAGAGAGGGGGGAGATTACGTTAATTTGTTAGGCGCTTAAAAACTTAAAAATAAAAGTTAACTGAATAAGGGTTTTATAACTCTCGAAATTTAAAAATCTAGAACTTTAGTATATTTCACTTTGTATTTTGACCTTTAGTGCTTGGAGCATATTTTGTTTTGGAGGTTAAATGTCTAATTTCTATTTTAAGTTCAAACTTTATTATTAACAATTTAGCTGCATTCACTATTTGCAACTAGCAAGTATAGTAGAGAACCTCGTGTGATATGGTTGCTTCAATTTTTTTTAATTTTAGTTTTAATTATTCTAAACTTGTATTAAAGATGCCAAACCGTTAAACCGAACCGAAACCAAACCGGAATTAGCGGTTTGGTTTGGTTTGGTTTTAATTTTTAGCGTTCGGTTTAGGTTTTCGATTATTAAAAACCGTAACTAGCGGTTTGGTTTACGGTTTAATCCAAAAACCGTATAAACCGGACCGTAAACACCCCTACCACCTATTATACGTTGTATTTGTTACTTTGTATCAAGGTTGAAAAAAATGTTTGTCGGTAGCTCAACGGTCGACCAGTGTTAAGTGATTAATCAACAACTAATCGGGGATTAGTCGGGATTAATTGGGAATTAATCGTCCTTGACATGATTAATCAGTGATTAATCGCTAATCGGTTGAAGTCCGTTAAGCAATTAGTCGATTATTAATCGGAGGCTTGGCGGAATTTTTGCTTTGTATTAGTTAAAGGTTTGGGCCTTAGTGTAGCAGGCTTTAGCTCTTAGTTATTTTGTATTAGTATAAAGGATTGGGCCTTAGTGTAGCAGGCTTTAGCTCTTTGTATACAACCCTTCATTATAAATCCTTATAGGGTGTTCTTTGTGAGTTTATTGGAATTAGAGGTCCACAAACCGGTGTTGGTTGGTAACCGGTTCCGGTTAGGAGAATGGACCGGTCAAAACCGGTTGTTGAAAAAACCGGACCGGGTTGCAACCGGTTTGTGGAGAAAAAACATGCAACCGAATAAATCGGTTTGGCACCGGTTAGAGACCTGTTGGCAATGGGCCGGTTAGAGAAACCGGTTTTTCCGGTTATGATGGAGCTGGGCGTTTTTATGTAATTTTAACAAGAAAAAAAAACAATACCATTCTCTAAATAAACATAAAAAGGGTCCATTTTTATTAAATACTTCAATAAAAAAAGAGAAAAGAACGTACAATGGAGATTAAAATTCAAAACATGCAATAAAAACATCCGGCTAGAAGAACCGGACCTTAAGTAGTGGTTTCATCCGGCTTCATCATCGGTCATTCCCGGGGTCAATCCATTTGAAACCTCGTCTTTGTACAATTTGCCTTCATAGTCAAACTCGCCTTCAAATGTTGATACGTTTTGAATTCTTCTAGTGGCATTCAAGTAATTCTTCAAGCATATCGATATCTCCACCGATGTCGGAGTTAGTCTAGTTCTCCTCACCGATATAACCCTGCCACAGATAGAAAACGCAGATTTCGAAGTTACCAAAAATTTGGACTGTTAGTAAATCTCGACCATGACAGAAAGCAAGGGAAAAGTATCCTCCTTTGTTTTCCACCAAGCCAACAAGTCAAAGTTTTTAAATCCTTGCATCCAAATCCCCGATAAAAAAGCGGTCCCCCATACCTTTTGAGTTCGCTACTCGGAGTGTTACCCCCTTTGCCTTTTAACATTTGTGGTTGTAAACATGTTGTACAAGTCCATATTCGGATCCATGCTACTACCTGCACCCGCACCCGAATTTTGTGTTTGTTGCCTCATTGATTCGTGAATGGTTGAAGTTTGACGATATTTGGCAACATACGCATCAAACGTGCTTGCACAATCTTGGTTAAATATATTTTTCAAGTTTACATCAATGCTTGGTTCCCTAGTGTACAAATCCAAAGCGTTACTTATATTTTCAAGTAACGTTTCGGTCCCCAATATTTATGCATATTTTAAGGCGGTGACACAAGTAATAACTGTTGGCATGTCTTGAAAATATTTTATAAATTTTTCTTTCATTGGTTTGATCATGTCGGGGAAGGGTGATGACATATATGAAAAGTCATTTAATTTATTGCACATCACATATAATTGGTTTAGGACTAAAGGACTAGTTGGGTATAAACCCTCGTTAGAAAAGTTGTTGCCGTATTAAAAACATGTAGCAGCTTTGTAATTTAATGTTTTTTCTAGTATATGTAATTTTTTTTTTCTAAAGTTTTCTAGTATTTGTAATTTTCGTAATTCCGTTTAATGTTCTAATGTAGTTTTATTTAACATTTAAAAGTTTTAATTTGCATTTTATTTTTTTAAAAGTTAAAAAAATAAAGTATTAATAAATTAATAGGGGTATACCCCTTTTATATAGTAATCCTGTGTGGTTCAGTCATCGTCTACGTGACAGAAACCACACATCACGTGACAGAAACCCCATCTCTTAGATACATCAAAGTTACATATAAGAAACTGGATGAGCATGAGAGGGATACACGATAAGCCATATACTTTCATGAGAACGGAAGGACTAGGAGCAACTCAATTATTTTGAGTCCGAAGCGAACTAAATTCGAGACCCGTTTTTAAATGTCTTGTCATAAATCTCGATCGTTTATTCGGATTTAAGACTTATAAAAATAACTAAAATGGTAACATTAAGGGAGCGTTTGGTTCGCGGAATTCGTTGGAATATGAATTGGAATTGGATTTGGAATTGGAATTCAAAGGAATTGGAATTTAAATTCAAATTTCAATTCCACTGAAATCCGCGAACCAAACACACTATGGAATTCAAAGAAATTGGATTTAAATTTTGAAATTAAAATTCAATAAAAACCACGACTGGACCCGTCTCACGGACCAGTCCGACCCGACCAGACCCCCAGACCGACCGGACCCGACCAGACCCCCAGACCGACCGGACCCGACCCCCAGACCGACCAGACCCGACCCCTGGACCAGACCGACCCGACCCGACACCCGGACCGATCCCACCCGAGACCAGGACCAACCAGACCGGACCCGAACCCCGGACCCGACCCGACCCCCGGACCGGACCGGACCGACCGAACCCGACACCCGGACCGGATCCCTGGACCCGACCCCCAGACCGAACCCGACCCCCGAACGGACCGGACCAGGTCGGTTGGTCCGGTGGTCCGGTCGGGTTCGGGGGTCCGGTCGGTCCGGGGTTGGGTGGGGTTTAGTCGGTCCGGTCCGGAGGTCCGGTCGGGTTCGGGGGTCCGGTCAGTCCGGTCCGGGGTCGGGTGGGGTCCGGTCGGTCCGGTCCGGTCCGGGGGTCGGGACGGGTACGGTCGGGGGTCCGGCCGGTCCGGGAGTCCTGTCCGGGGTTCGGGTCTGGTCAGTTCGGTCTGGGGATTGGGTCCGGTCGGTTGGGTCCGGGGGTCGGGTCCGGTCAGTCCAGTTCGGGGGTCGGGTCGGTCGGTCCGGGTGTCGGGTCCGGTCAGGTCCGATCGGTTCGGTCCACGGGTCGGGTCCAGTCGGGTAGTTGTCTTCCGTGTGGAAGGAATGTAAAATCCTTTATTATTATGAAGTAATGTGAAATCCATTGAGTGAGGGAATTTGATGGAATCTAATCAAATTCCAATTCCAATTCCTTTATTAACCAAACACACTAAATATGGAATTCAAATTCCAATTCCACTGAAGTCCGCGAACTAAACACACTATGGAATGAAATTCGAATTCCAATTTCAATGAATTCCCACGAATTCCATCATACCAAACGCCCCTAAGGTGGCGTTTGGTTCACGGAATGTAATGTAATTGGAATTGTATAGTTTTCCTTTTAAAGTTGTGCTTACGTTGGGTAAAGAAGGAGTTTGAAATACGATGAATTCCTTTAATCAATGGAATTTAGAAATCCTTCACTTTAACGAAGGAAAGTTACATGACCTCAAATTCCATTGATTAAAGGAATTCATTGTATTTCAAACCCCTTCCTTACCCAACTTAAGCATAATTTTAAAAGGAAAACTTTACAATTCCAATTACATTACATTCCGTGAACCAAACGCCACCTAAGTGTTGCAGATTCAATAAAAATAAAAATATTAAAAATAAGATAGAACAGGTTGCAAAGTATATTTGGAATGGTACGTGATTGTAGCCTAAAGAAACTTGCTCAACCACCTCTCTGGATTTCGCCTTGCAGTTACATGTTGCGAAAATGATGTTTTGAACGCTTCGTTATGATTTACGGATCGTACGGCCTATCTTCCTTTCATTTCTCTGTCTCTCTTCGAGTAATTTCTCGGAGTCTTCTCCTTCCAATCCGTTGAAATCTGAAGCAATCGAAGCTCCATAGCAGGTTCTTCCACACAAATGACGGTTTCCGATCTGATACACTGCTTCTATTAACACCGGTACTCCTCACTAATGACCTCGTTGCTTTTGTATAATGTTACGGACTTTAAACACCGATTATGTGATTTGCATGATTATACTATATGGAATCCGAAATCGATATTGATTTGTTTGTTTTTAGAGGATAGCGAACGGACGAAAGCGTTTCTCCTGCATAAACAACAGTTGATGCGATTTTACTTTTGAATTGTGATTTCAATTGGAGTAATTTCATTCTGAGAATCGATTTAGATCTGATAGACTATCTTAAAACAATCTGTATACATATAGGCGTTGATTTCAGTCTGGATTTTGGTTGATGTTGTAGATATGTTTTACGTTTGATCAATTGTGATCCGGAATTATCAGGAATGGTATTTGATTGCATAAAGGACTTTCTTAGAGGTTTTAGGTTTAATCAAATTGGGGGAAATGGAACATGTTTGTTTACATCCCTTCAGAAGCAACGTAAAGTTGAGATTCTTCTGAACTGAACCAGGGGTGAGCTTTTTGGAGTCGAGCACCGTTATCGTTTCAGACCGGTTGAGGCTAAACATCACCGGTACCTAGGGCTGTAAACGAACCGAACGAGTGAACCGTTTGTGAACAAGTTCAATTCCTTAACAGATGAACACCAACAAGATTTTTCGTTCGTTATGTGTTCGTGAATCGTTCTTGAACACATTTAAGGCTTAACAAACGAACATGAATAAGACTTCGTTTAGAGTTTGGTTCGGTTCGTTTACAGCCTTACCGGTACTGGCACTAGTATCATTATTCATGTTTTCATGTTTTAGGTATTTTCATTGATACAGTTAACAGACCGATAAAATCAATACAGGACTGATCTCTTCCTGAATTGAACTCTTTGTTTTTTCAATAACCATTAGAATCCGTTACGGGAACCAATACTTTGCTAACCAAGAGCAAGGGGCGCTCAAGGGGGGTTAAACGCAAAAACCCCGTGGAACATTACCTAGATCCAAACCTGAGACCTCTGTTAGATGGACTTGAGTGATTACCATTATGTCACCCCCTTGAAATGTTAAAAAAGTTGAGTTCGGACCCTTGAGAGAAGTTTTGTGTTGAACCTATGTTCATCTGATAATAGAACAAGTCATCAAAAGTGATCTTACTAGTTACTCCTTGACTTATGTTTAGAAACAGCATACAATAAGGTTATATGAAAGAAAAATGATAACTGCAAGTCAATCAAACAAATCAGATAAACAATCTAGGAGGTTAAGTGTGAGATAGTCTGAGTCATATCCTAGAGCACTCATTTATCATCTGTTAGGAATTACATTGTTCAAAACATTGGTGCCCTACAGGGAAACCCTTTTCTTCTATTATTCCTGGAAGGTGTTAAGGTGGGTTCTTTATTTGCATTATGCAACCCATTGGCATTAACCTTAGCCCCTTCTGTGAGTTCTGTTATAGCAAAAACCTGTCAAATGTGAACAAATCGATTAAGAAAAATTACAAATAGAACTAAATAGCAATGCAGTTGTACATTATAAGAACTAAGTCTAGAATACATCTGCTTTGAAAGTTAGGACATGTGAAGAACAGGTTTGAAGACTAACCAAATTGACAAACATTACAAAATGTAGATAAAGAATTCTTTGTAACATGGAGCAAAAAAAGTGAAAGGTGTAAACGAGAATGTTGTGCTAGATGGTGAAGGATGCATGATCAGCATAGAAGGCGACTTGGTTTGAAGACTATAGAGGACACTTTAGCTAGATTGAGTAAAGACGACTGTTATCGCAGCCCATGAGTAGTCGATCTAGTGTATGAAAAATCTTGATGAGTTTTTCTGTGTGGTGAACGAACAGAAATTGGATGAACCTACATGAAATGTGGCAAGACTTTTAGTGATCCAAGGCGAAGGGTGTTGTTTCCATTAGGTAGACCGGGAATGTTCATGCTTGCTAGATCTGACATGACACGCCTATTAGCTCTAGTGGTGTAAACAAGTCAAGTCGCTAAGGAGCTACTCAGGAGCGGTTCGCAAAAAGCTTCAAACTGGCGGAGCTTAAAGTAATCCAAGAGGCCGAGCTTCACATACCAAGTTTGACTAAATTACAAGCCTAAACAGGCTTGTTATTTAAAAAAAAAATATTATTATGTGTTTTATATAATAAATACAAATGTACATAATAAATATTATTATATATAAAGTTATGATCAAAATAAGAAAATAATATGTATTTTGTTATATGTGTCTTTAAAACTCTAATATTAAATATACTAAAACAATCATACCCAATAGCAATATATAGAGTTTAGCCAATAGCCAATAGCTATATATAGAGTTTAGGGAGAGTGATTAATAAGAATAAACAAAACTAAGCCCAAGCTCAGGCTTATGTGAGCTCGCTATCTACTAGGCCCATTTACACCCATAATTAACTCTCGTGCGTGACAACCAAGTTGTGGTTGGAAATGTATTTTTGAGGTTTGTGGCAGCATTCGCAAAAGGCTGATCATGGATAGTACTATGATGTTTTATGTATTAAAAGAAAATTTGGTTGAGTTTTGACTTTTGACCCGTTTGAGATGAAACATAACCTC
The DNA here is from genome assembly GCA_039602395.1 of Deinandra increscens subsp. villosa. Classification (NCBI taxonomy): domain Eukaryota; kingdom Viridiplantae; phylum Streptophyta; class Magnoliopsida; order Asterales; family Asteraceae; genus Deinandra; species Deinandra increscens. The sequence goes on from JBCNJP010000020.1 coordinate 12,906,950, forward strand.
AATCTTATCATAGGTGAACGAGCCAAACCACCTACACGTAGAACATCAAACAACACATTTAAAGAGAGACTAGATTACCTTGCATTGAATACTGCAGTAATACGCATCAATTAATGTCTGGTTACATATATTACACCTATGATCCTTCGTGTTTTGTGGTTGTTCTTTTACTTGCTGAGTATCTTTCCTTCTCTTCAAGAACAGCACCTTGTTCTTGTTTGTTACATAACCCTGCATTCATAATCTGTAACATGCTTACTGATGAAGATGATAAAATACCTCAAGTTACTTTACTAACCTGAATGCCTGAACAATCAAAGTGTTTCTGAAAATCCGGCCGCTTTATTACATCGTTATATACATACCTACGGATCTTCATATTAGATCAAATGTTAATATAACGCGTCATCATTCAAGTAGTATAATCTACTTTGATTCAAAAGTGTGGCACTATCAGATCGAGGTGGCAAAATCTGTGAGGCTAAAGAAGCATTTTTCGTATGAATTCACTTTCTTTTTTTGTAAAAGGTGATTACCAATTAGGGTTGTTTGACGATAACTATGGCTAGAGACTATGTTAGTACGAGTCAAGTTGACTCAGCTCGTAATCTTCAAGACGGGCTAAAATTTGAGCCCGTGTAGCTTGTTCGACGAAATAATTACGAATGCGTTATGAATCATGAGCCTAAGTCACGTCACCAAGGTCTAATTTGAAAGGTTTCATGAAATATAACTCGAATTGACTCATTAAATACTTTATTTACCAATGAAATTCAACTTTAAACCGATATTTATGAACTAACGGATTATACTTCAAGCTTAAGCGGGTTATATATTACCTTGATGTGCTCATGCCCTTGATGATCCGAACTACATTGATTACAAAACGATCCTACACAATCGATGCAAAATCGATCCAACTTATTGTCCTTCGCATTCGAGTGAATCTTGCAATCTTGATACTGCATAATATCGATCATAACCTTAACCCATTGAGGCACTCCACCACATGTTTTCTGCATTAAAATCCCCACGTAAAAAACATCAAAATCCAACTTAATTATCGAAAAAAAATAAGATAAAAAAAATGCGAAGGTAAAACATGTTTTACTTGTGACGGAGGATAGAGGCGTTTGATGCCACTGCCGCCGGTGCCGGCGATGACATCACCCATCGTGATTGTTCTGGTGAAGAGTGATGAATTTTGGAGTATATCTAGTGATGGGTTTTAATTCTTTAACCTAGTTAAATTCGTGGGTAATTGAAGGATTTGTTTATGCTCGCGGGAGACGCGTATTTAGGGTTTTTGTTTTATTTTTTGCTTTATTTTTCGAGGGGAATTTATTATGGAAACTAGAGGAATATATAAATGTAAATGATTTTTTAGTTACAAAGATATTCACATTTGACTTTTTTTCTCAATATAAGTTCAACAATATTGCTCGGATATTGAATCCAAAAAATATGATTATATGACAGTTAATTGGTATTCTTTTTGTAAATTGCGTGTTTGTAAATTTAAATCTAAAAAAACGATTTTTCGTAACAAATTTATCTAAAAGTGTAGGCGCATACAATATTTATGATAAATTATAAAGAGGTAAATAAGTAATTATAGTTTTATCTTAATTTTTTAAAAATATATTTTATGTAACCAATTTATTCAAACATTTATCATGTTTAGATATGTGACATTTTTATAATATTTTCAAAACCGAACAGGTCATTGAGACTATTGAGTCAGAAATCTTCGTGGTTGAACCGGTTGGACATTGTTGGATAACGTTAAAAATAATTTAATAATTTGCTGTTAAAAAAATATACTCTAATTAACTTAAATATAGAAAAAAAATAGAAAGTATAAAATGCATAAGATTTTATCATTATAAAAAACTTCATAAATAATTCTCAATAACACGGTTACAACTCAACATGAAGTACAAGGGAGGCGGGCAACAAGCTGCGCCGCCAGCCCTTTCTGAATAGCAAAGCCTAACCGAGTGAAAGCCACATTCAAACCACTATGAACCGCCACGTTCCCATGCATAACCTTCTGGACCCTGCTTAAAGTTTCCACAGCTTCCGGGGCAAGGTAACCGAAGGTATCAAACGCGAAAGGCACAAACACATGTTGATTCGCCAGACACGCCTCCTCATGTTTGCGCACCTTCCCTGCAGCAGCATTCGTGGCAGCCTGGCCAGCCCGAAAACCAGAGCCCTTGAACCCCACGAGAGGGGAAACCCCCGTAAGGTCGACACATGCGTGCTTCCCATGTTGCCACCCAAAGACAAGGACATCTGCCGGCCGAAGGGAGGAACGCCCGTCCGCTGGGTCCGACAAGAAATTAACCGGGGCTTCCTTCTTTGCAGATATCCCGGCCCTTCTGAAAATGTCGAATAAGACGTCCCGGACCAGGTCATGTCGGTATTTGAAACCGGGTAGCTCTTTGCAATGCACCGCATGTTCCCCATAAGCGTCCAAGCATGCCTTGCTGCACACTGGGCACCTCTCATCATTCGGATACAGGGGGATCATAAGCCGATATTTAAGAATTGCCCGATACTCGACTGGCGACATGTGCTGCCCCAGCCCATCAATGGGGAGGGCCAGGAGAAAATCTTGAGCATGTGCTGCCCCAGCCCATAAAGTTAATTAAATTGTTACAATCATATCAAATGAAAATACGTACATGATGGTGATGAGTTGGTGATTTAAATTCTAATTTGTAATACGATCATAATTTTTAGGCCTAATTTCAACTATAAACGTTTATTTGTCTCACGTCACTTTAGCTTGAAGGGTTTCACACTATCATCACATTTATTCCGTATAAGTTTATTGGTGCTTTCTAATTTATAATTACTAATTTCAACTATAAACGTTTATTTTTCTCACATTACTTTAGCTTGGAGGTTTCACACTATCATCACATTAATTCCTTATAAATTTATGGGTGTTATTATTCTTACATTCTAAACTTCTTTTTTAACAGCTAACAAATGCGTTCCACACCCGCTAATAGCAGTCAGTGCTAGGAAACCCATACTCATTGGCTGTACCATTACAGGAAGAACCCCACCCATGCAAGGGCGGTGCAATAGAAGATGAAAAACTTGTGGATTCCAAGAATCAAACTCATGACCTTAAGGTCATAAGTCTCCCCATCATCATCAAATACTATGAGAATATAGAATGTGATTGATAGAGAAAAGTGAATTCTTCGTTATGATTTACAATTACATATATAGAGAGCTATACAAAAGGAAATGAGTAAATGCTAGAGTAATAAAAGGAAAGCTACAGCTAATATTGACAATACAATTGAGTACTACACATTGAATACAGTGATTTGAAATTCAAATTGATTGGTTTCTCTTAATACGTCCTCACAAGATGGAGGTTCCATCGGAGACTTCGATCTTGAAACGAAACTTTAGAAATGGCATGTGCGGGAGAGGTTTCGTGAGAACATCTGCAAGTTGATCTTTGGTGTTGATATGTGTGACTTTGAGGCACTGACCGAGACTTTCCACGAACGAAGTGGTAGTCAAGAGCCACACGTTTCATTTTGGAATGGTAGACAGGGTTTGCACAGATGTAGGTGGCACCCGTATTGTCACAGAACAATGTGGGTGTGTGAGGACGTAGGACCCCCAGTTCGGTTAGTAGGTTCCTTACCCAAGCGAGTTCAACAGCGACATTAGCAAGGGCTTTATATTCAGCTTCTGTGGATGAGCGGGAGACGGATTTTTTCCTGGTAGATTTCCAGGAGATAATGTTCGATCCCAGTTATATTAAGTATGCAGTAGTGGAGCGTCCCGAATCATTAACACCCACCCCATTCACAGTCAGGGAATGCCGAAGGAGTGTTCGAAGAATGGCGATGCAAGAAAAGGCCAAGGTGGATTGTACCCTTGAGATATCTAACAACGCATTTAAGGGCTTGCCAGTGAGCTTGTTTGGGAGAGTGCATAAATTGAGAGAGTTTGTTGATGGCAAAGGAGATGTCAGGTCGGGTAAAAGCAAGATATTGAAGGGAGCACAAGTTGGCGATAAGGAGTGGGATCCACAGACGGGGATGGATCGTTAGGTGATCGGGGGTCGGAAGTGCTGAGCGGAGTAAGAACATCTTTGGCTCCTTCCATATGAAAGGTGGTGAGGATGTCATTAATGTGAAGGTGTTGGGAGAGAAATAGGCCTGATGGCGTGGGATGACTTCGATGTCAAGAAAGTGATGGAGAAAACCGAGGTCTTTGAGTGAGAAATTTTGGCTGAGAGTAGGAATAAACTTGTCCACGAAATTGGAGTTGTTGCCGGTTAAAACTATATCATCGACATAAACCATGAAATAGCACGTGGCATCACTTTTCTGGTAGATAAACAGAGATGCATCGGGTAATGATTTTCGAAAACCAGATTTAGTGAGAAAGTTAGTCAACTCAATGACGTTGAAAGTGAATGGAGAGTGAAATTTGTAACTTTGTATACTTTGAGTTTTCTATTTAAAAAAAAAAGTCATATTCACATACTCACAGATTTGTAAAACAACTTTGGTTTTTTCAAAGATGATTTTGAAAAGATTGGTTTCTTCTAAGACGTTAGCTTTTCATGTTATACAGTTTTATCTTTTAATTTCAGGTCCTTTGGGGCAAAAGTGAAATTGCACTAATTTTAACGTTATTTTACTAATTTCGTAAAAATAATGTTAAAAGTGATGGACGGTTAATCATGCATCATGTGGTGGAGTTGATAGCCGGAAGACAAGGGGTACATGCACCAATCGGTCTTTGATCCGATTCCGAGTGTGATTTGTGTTAGGATTCGACACGAGCGAGACGCAGCGGAACACGCTATCACACACGCACACGAAAGCAATAACAATCGAACACGAGAGATTTAACGTGGTTCGGTCAGTGTGACCTACGTCCACGGGCTGCAACTAGGTATTTTCTTATTAGCTCAGAACAGTACCAGAGATTACAATACAATGAGATGGTATAAATAAAGAGAATTAGGGCAACACTAGGAACCATAACGGGCCCCTATTAAATAAAACCGGCCCAAAGGCCTTCACACCCAACAATTTGTGCCTTATGTCCAAGGTTTGATGACGGAGCCGGAGGTCTCACTGGAAGCAGCCACTCTATTCTTACGGGATAGAGGTAAGGCTGTCTACATCTTACCCTCCTCAAACCTTACCTTAGTTTTACTATTGATGAGATTTACCGAGTATGATGATGATGATATCTTTTAATTTCAGTTTAATTTCACAAACTTAACTACCTAACGTGTTGTGTTGCAGCAGGGTAACATGAATTATAAAAAGATTAATTAACGTGGCGCAGACGTTGTTAAAAGTTTATTAATAACGCTTATATTAATTAAAAAAATCAACGCATCTCCTAACCCATAACTAAAAATCAAGCAAACTGTATATATTACATCATCACTTCACGGTAAATCCGCCCAGAAAGTTTTAAATTTTGTTTGGTCACCTTTATTTTTACGGTTATAAAAAGAAGAAAAAAAATGTTTTTTTTTTAATGTGTGAAGACTCCTGCCGTCAAAACTAGAAACACACCAAAGTTGTTTTGGTGTTTTCTTCCCCTTTCTGTCGTCATACACAACACAAACAAATTGGTGGTTTTTGGTGTTCTTGATTCCGGCAAGCCGCAAAAACTAGAAGAACAAGGGTGGCTTCAACTCTTTATTTGTGCAGAATACACACAATAGAATTAGTTTCTTGGGTGTTTATTTCTAGCAAAAGGTGTATAGAGAAGCTTCAAAGATCGTGTTCTTTAGTCAAATTTAGTGGTATCTTTTACTCGTCTTGTTTTTATTCAATATATTTGATGTCACTTGTTCTAAAGATGTTCGTAATAGGCGTTAAGAAGCCTGATAAGGCCCATAGTGCCCGGGTACGCCGCCCCTCAGGGTGCTATATGGGTTCCAAATCCCTCCACGGTGTTTTTTTCAACACGTCTCTCCCGTATTTCTCTTGAAATTAATCTGATTAGTCTATAGGTTTTAGAATAGTTAAAAAAAATTAATGAGGGCGTGTTATGATCAGGGGCTTATGACTACACATCATAAGGCCCTCATAAAGCTCTTTGCTGACTGAAGTGTCATGTGTCAGTTAATTCCGCGTGTAAAGGTTTTATGAGTACACATAGTCTAAGTATATTATGATTATTGTATCCTTATATATAGTATACATACACAGGACTTGGTATTGCTGTGATTTTAATTATAGTTGATCTGAAACGGCTCTACTATTGTTCATGTGGTTTTTAAGTACTCTCATTCTGATAAGTTTTTCACGCTAAAATTCGGCTTCTTTTAATTGTTATTCATATGGTTTTCTATTACCTTGGAATACATTGTTTGTTTACATCCTCACAGATTCATTCAGATTTTGAAAGTTTTAGCGAATCAAATAACTTCCCCACTTATTGTAAGTTTGTGACGGGGTGCGTTCTTCCCATCAACTCATCTTAATTGGTTGAAATTTGTTACATATTTTCGTGTATTATTATTATTATATTTTTTTAAACGGCAGTAAATTTATAGTGACAACATGATATTTTCGTGTATTGTTTTTTCGTGTATTGTTTTTAAGTTAACCAGTCTTCTCTACTCCTCTTTTCACATGACAACATGATATCTAATAATTTTCATTGCCCAAATTGTTTATTAGTGGGTTCAATATATTTTTTTTATATATACATGATACATAGTAATATCCATTAGAAAAATAAGAAAAGAACTAACAACATTATTAGTTTTCTAATAATTATGTAAAATCTAATTAATTCAAGAAATCTTGTTTTGTTAAAGTTTGTGAAGCAAGCCTCTCAACAAAAACATCCAAAGCTTCCTTCATCCACCAACTCTGGCAAACCTCTCTTGCTTCTTCTACTTTCATCTGCAAACAAAATCATATTTTTAAATTTTATTGATTACAGACTTCACAGATGTAAATTCTAATACAGATACATTTAGCAAACTTTCACTAAATTCATCAAAAATCCTTTCCGTAGGAGTCCTTAGTGATCCATCATTAAAGGTCTCTAAACCAAATGTCACTAGAGACTTCACCGACGGATCACTAATAGCTAGCGACGAATCACTGATATAATCACATGAAATGAAACCTTGGATACATGGGTATCGAGGTGTTCATCAGTTCATGAAATAGTTAATGATTCAAGTCGCATAGTAAATAAAAACAATAACTTAAAGATAATAAAGAAAACTTATAATAATACAGTTTTTATTTTTTTTTTAAAAAGCCAATAATACAGTTTTTTATTTTTAACTATAGAGGGATGCAAGAATGATGTCGCGAAGAACACAACACTAGTACAGACACCAGACACGAGTAAAACGTATAAACAAGTAATTGATGAGAATTTAGTTTAATACAATTTGATTGTTTACATAATTGAATTTTTATTATTGAGTTACTTTATTACGCAAAAATATTTAAGGTTGTCAAGTTCATAAAAGACAATTTTACCCATTAGACTCTTAAAAATTAATATACAAAGACATCCCGTCCTTCTCAAAGTATATAATAGATTAGGACGATTAATTAGCCATCAACAATAAATACAAAATCTAAATACTTACCCAAACTCTTTGCCGGAGGTTTTTCTCCGGCCAAAATTCAAGTTGTTCGGCGACAAGCATCGGAAACATGTGTCCTTCATGATATATTCCTTGGCTTTTGCTCTTAAAACTCCAGTTTCCTAATTTACACTGCATCATAATTCATAAAATTCCACATAAATAAATCAACCCAATATACATTTTCATAAAATATAAATTTTATTTAAATTATTTAGCGCGTATCTGAGCTCAAATACGAGTATATATACAAACCTCGACTACTCCAACAACACCGGCTTCTTCAAAACACTCGCGCAAAGCAGCTTCTTCGACGGATTCATCGAGCTCCCAACCACCCTGAAATCGTCGTTTTTGGAAGAAAAAAAATTGTCAAGTTTTATTTAAATTAATACGGATGGAAAATGAAAAAATAGAAGTTTGTTATAAACTTTGAATAGTCTTTAATATATGAATATATTCAAATCAAGTGGCTTCTTGTTCCCTTTCCAACTATTTTCTATCTATATATTTAATTTAAATAAATTATTAGAAAAAAAACAATAAATATACCTTAGGAAACATCATAGCATGGCCTTTCTGCGAGCTGATAACGAGGACTTCAACCTCACCATTTTCATTTTTATATCTATATGGAATACACCTGCAATGATCGATTTCATAGAATATTAATTAAATTAAATTACATATAATTCTTGATAAATTTATAGTTCTAGACATTTAGTCATGTTTCACAATATTAGAAACTTGAGATTTATATATTTTAAATAATATTTAAGTTGAATCGTTTCTGAACTATTTGGATCGCCTCATTCTAAGTAGTTCAATTCGAGCCGAGCTTAAACAAGCTCCAAACTCTTTGTTATATACAACGAAGTTGATCATGCTCGCGAGTTCGAGTTCAAACGAGCTTTCTATTTATATATATATAACTTTAATTTTTGTAATTTGATATAGAAATAAATAATCACATTTTTTTGACCGGCAAACTTCATAATGAACAGTATTAAATATATATAGTTATGATGTTGTAGCATAAATAGTTATAATTATAAAGAGCCACATTCGAGATTCAAAAGGTATGTTCGAGTCGAACAGGTTTAGAAATAGCAGAGCTCGAGCTTTAACAAGTTAAACACGTCAAGCTCATACTTATGTGAGTTTTGCTCTCAGATCAGCTCGTTTACATTCCTAGATAGATAGAGATATGTAAAGAAAGATAAATACCCGACAACAAGTCGACGGCCCATGTCATATCGTTGCAATTCCCGTCCAGTTCTGGAAACTAAACACATCATCTTCGGTTGGTTTTTTGCCTTCGGAACGTTTGAGTCAAGAAAAAAAATGTGTTTTTATGCGTATAAAAATAAAGTTTGGAGAGTTTGTATGTATTTTGTTGAGAATAGATTTTATGTGTATGGATAAGAGAGAGAGAGAGAGAGAGAGAGTTACGAAGGTGGTATGGGGGGTGTTTGGGGTTTATATAGAGGCAAAATCGAATAATTGGTGGTGGGCGGGGGTCACAATCAAGAAACACCCACCGGCTACCGAGTTTTCAAGTTGTTACAAATTGAATATATATTTTTTGTTTTTGTTTTTCACGCACACTCTAAATTTAGTGACTTGGACCATCCAATGTGGTCTACGCATCCACGCTATCAGACTGTGTGGGTAACGTGAACCCACCCTCTCCACCCACTCGTTCTTTTTTTTTTAAGGGTCAACAAAAATTGAATTTCAAAGTATACTGTATGGGATGATCTAATAGCAAAAGGCCACCATCAGCTGGTCCAACTCAGTTGTATGGAGCCTTTAAGAGCATCAGGTTATCTCCAGTTCTGAAAAAAAAACTCGCTTGTCCGAAGGCCCACTGGTGGTAAACCCGGACGGCCTCAGGATCGAACTGGAGATCACAAGGATCCCAATCTTCCTTCATTGAGCCACCATGCCCCTTCCAAAGTGTTGTCTGTAGGATTCGAACTTATGTCTAAAATAGAGAACGCAGACTTCATACCACTATACCACAATGGAAGTTGCCCCTCCACCCACTCGATCATTCAGTCATGTAAAAATCGACCTTCGTGTGAGTAAGTCCATGCAACACCCCAAACATCATATTACATTTTCCTCTTGATAGTTACATTTTTTGATAGGTTACTAGCAACTTGTATTCGTTTATGTCAATTAACCGTACACATCATCAACTTTGCTCAAAATTCCGTGAGATAAAGAACAAAACTATAAAATTTTGCGGTATCTACAACCACTTTCTAAACAAGTGAAAAAACGGTTGGAATGATATTGGCATATTGAAGAGGGCTCAAGATTGATACTCATCTAACGAGGGGACTAACTTTTCCCATCATTAAGTTTGGCGCATTGTCAATGACTACCCAACTAGGTAACGATGCCCGAAATGCTTGAAGATGTGGGCAGCGATTCCAAACGCACAAAGAAATCGTAGGATAACGATTAAATGTTCAGTGTCCCTGACGCTTAAGCCAGCATAGACCTCAATGTCGAAGACGATGATGACCCGATCCCCTCCTCGCTCCGACAGACCCGTCTCATTGTTGGTTCATACCCCTCAAAATACACACTATATACACTCACGTATGTATATAGAGGATAAGCAAATATAAGTATGAAGAAAATATGAGGAGAAAGTCGATATAGGAAAGCTGTTGTTCTATATATATATATATATATATATATATATATATATATATATATATATATATAGATATATTGAAAATGAAAGTCAATATATTAAACTCCCTAATTCCTACGTAATGCTAGTTACATCTATTTATAATGAGCAAATAACCAAAACAAAAACCATGCTAATTAACCACGTTCTCCTTCTTTAAAGCAACAAACTTCAACGGTTTTTATTCCTCAACGTATCCTCCAAGTAACTTATAGCATGCGGTATACATGCCGTTATGGGGCGTTATCCCCCATAACGCCCCTGGAACACCGCCCCGCCCTGGGCGTTATGGGGGCGTTATGGGGGTGGCGTCGAGAAGCTAACGGGCGTGAAAAGGGAATGTTACCGTTAAACGGTAATATTTGGAGCCGTTGGAGATTTATTTTTTTTTAATCAACTAATTAACCTTTTATCCACTATATATACCACACAATTTAAACACTTCATCACACCTTCTTCTTCACTTCTCCAATTCTTCTATACTTTTTAAAAAAATTACCATGAATCCAAACACCCCAAGCACTCCAAACACTCCGAACGAAAACGAGTTGCAACAAAACGTGTGGAATTATCCAACGTTTGGTGGTCAACCGAACCCTTTGTTTACCGGTTCTTCCAACTTCAACCCCAACTTCAACCCCAATTTCAACCCCAACTTCAACCCCAACTTCAACCCAACGTTTAACAACTACGCGCAATAGGGTAATCCGCAACAATCTCAATCTCAACGACCGAACGTTAACCCCGGTATGCCCCGTGAACAAGTGGAGGAAGACGTTGAAGAGATTGTGCCGGAGACGCAACAACGACAAGCTTTCGTCAAAGTGGAAAAATTTGAAAGAGAAGGTTGAAGACGACGCTTTGTTGGAAGAAATAAGAATATTCAACCTCCTAGCTTCAGAAAAAAAGGAACAACGTGCCAAGCAAATCCGTCTCGCGGAAGAAAAAAAATCGAATGAGTCAACTACGAGTTCTCCGAATGGATACTTCGGGTTTACCCGAAGAGCATAAGGTGTTGATCGAGCGAGAAAAAGCCGATATCGTCGAGAAGTTGAGGAACCGAAACCCGTAGTTTTATTTTTTTCGCATGTCTTTCTATGTCTTTGTGGTTTTTGTTGTTTTTTATTTGCAATTTGTATTAGTTTTAATGTTTAATATATTTAGTTTTAATGTTTAATATATTTAGTTTTTATATTTTTCATTTAAATTACAAAAAAAAAAAAAACATTAAAAAATTGATAACATGAGGTGATAACATGGGAGTATACCCCTCCCATGTTATCAAGTCATGTTATCCAGTCATCGCCTACGTGACGGGATAACATGAGGTGATAACATGGAGGTATACCCCATGCTATTAGTAAAACTTGACCCGGTTATCCGTTTGACCCGTTACACGTAAACGAACCGATTAACCCAACACTCATTGGGAGGGGAGAAAGCAAAATGAGCCACCCTTAGGTTAAACAAAGTGGGATGCTTATTTTAAATTTATGTAACGTTATTCTATTTAAACCTAGTTATATAAACATAAGCAAATTACAAACATCATTAATTCCCATCGTTGTCCTTGACTAGAATATAAGTTTATACTTGTTCAATTTGTGGCGTCTTACGATCCTTTCAACCAATACATTATACATGTACGATGAAGTCTAAACGTTTTAATCTGGACCGTTTTCGAAAGATTACTTACGTACGTAACATACAAATCGATACTAAGTATGACTGGTTCAATTTTTAGTACTTGTAGCTAAAAATTATTGTGTTCATCCAGAACTAGGTCATCTTACCCGGTCATTTAGATTTTGTTGAAAGAAAAAGTTTTATTTATATAAGAAACTCACCAAAGATGTTCAACTTTTATTTTTATGTTTTCTTAAACAGTAAACATGTAGATTTATTAAGATAAAATCATCATATAGAGTACCCTTCAAGACTGGGTTATACCATACAACTAGGGATGTAAATCGTGTTGGGTTGACGGGTTGACAAGTTGTGGGCTGGCGGGAATTATTCAACCTGAACACGACTGATATTTTTTTCATGTTAAAAATATCAACTCTAACCCGTACGCGTAAAATCGGGTAACCTGAACACGACCAGTTTAAACCTATTTGTCTAAATGTTTCAAACGGGTTAACGGGTAACAATCAAGTTTTCAACTTATTGGTAAATTAAGATGGAAATACTAAGTTGTAAAAAGCATATTGCACGGGTTAGAAATGGGTCATAAACAGGTTACTAGGTCGGTTGTTTTGCTTAACGAGTTGGCAGGTTGACCTGTTTAACTAAACGAGCTAACATATCAATCCGAACATGACCAATTCTTTAAACGGATTAAATATGCTAACCCAACACATGAGTCTTTTAGTGTTGTGTTCAGGTCGTGTCGGGAACAGGCCGGCCCATGGGAGGGGTGGGGTGGGTGACGACCTAGGGTCCAGTATTTTGGGGAGCCGAAAATTTAAAAATTTGTTTATATATTTTATATAATTTTTTCAATACATATCCTTGTGAAAGCAATTTAATTCACAAATGAGTTAAGGATTATGATAAGAAAAAAGCATGTGGTAAAACTCATAAGTGTATTTGTAATGGGTTTAATGCACTTTTTCAATCACATTATTTCATAGTCACGTCATCACCTTTCACTTTCACATTTTACCTCTTTATATCTCCACCAGACTACCACCGCATGAGCCCAAAACAGTGTGGTCATCCACCCTCCTTCCTCGTGTTGGCGCACACGGCCACACGTCCTTATCTCCAACTCAGCACACCACACATTGCGGTGGATATATTACAAATGACCTAAGTCTCAAGTTTAAATCTTACATTCTCATTTATAGTTGTCTTTTTTATTATTGTTTTTCAAAAAAAAATTATTTTATTTTTATATTTGTGTTTATGTATCGCCTATTACATATTTATATTATTTGTTATTTTTGTTTAATGGCAATGCGCGCGTTTACATGTACATTAATAATTTTATTTAAATTTTATCTTCTCCTTGCTAAGATGTTGGTCATTATAATGTCATTATTTTATTTTTGTTTTGATATTTGAGTCCGTGTCATTGCCGACTCGCTACTACAACTCGTGGCTAGCACCCTTTTCATTAGTATACAATAATGCAATATTGATTTTATATTTTAGGCCCAATTTTTATACTCGTTTATAGCCTCGAATTTTAAGTGATTCATAGGAACGGCTCTGGTAGGGAATTGCCACATATACTTACAACCTCTTAGCTGAGATGTATATCACTTATCATCAAAACAAGTGAGTACCCTTCTCGCATTGCGCTAGACCAACTTGTTTTTTAACGAATGAAACTACACTATAAGCCCGAGCATGCGAAACATTGGATTATAAACATTATCCAAGTAAATCAAGTTTTGTATCACATGTAGCTTCTTGTTTACAGATCGTAAACATTATTATTTTGACCATAACCGAAGTTTCAATTAACAAAAAAGATAATAACCACTCGTTTCGGTTTATTATTAGAGGCAGTTTGGTCTCGGTCAGTTAATTATTTATTAGGATAACCAGAATAAACCCGTGATAGAACCATAAATAGATTAATAAGTTCAAAATAGGCTTGAAAACCAAGAGAAATGATTTTTTTTCACAGCAAAGAACCAGACTATCGAGATTACCCTAGCGAACAGATCACCATTCGCCCTGAATAACAGAGCGTGATGACCAACCAACTCCACCCATAATGAAACCCATAACAAGGAAAACTGTTGGCTCAACCCGGATCAATTGCTCCAGGCGAGACTCGAACTCATCACCTCTTATAGGGAAAGTCTTGAGGGTACCATTGGAGCAAACCCACACCAGTAAAAAAATGACTTCTAAAGGGAGAATCAATAGTTAATGAATCTCTCACTTGCTTCCTTCTCTTTTTATTTATAGCAGAATGTTCAAGATTTGTTTCTTCACTCAACCGATGTGAAACTGAGAAATAAAATAAATTGAAAGCTTTAAAAGATTGTACCATATATTTTAAAGGTTATAATTACTTAAAATTATATAAAAGGTTCACATTAATTATGTTAAATGTATTATTATAATATAATATAGATAGGTGAAATATAAATGATATACTTCATAATATAAAATATACCATATCGTTCATCTCAAATATATTATTATTGACCACCTTAAATGCTTTACCATGTATATCTTCATACATCTTTCTTAAGACATTTAATTTATGATGCAAAATTTTAAACATAGAACTTTTTTAAAATACAGCTGCGTGTAAAATTCTTCACATAATCCTTTATAATTTGGAGTATCTTATAAGACCCTCCGCATCAAGCGTACGTGTCACACCCCGGTCAACGGTTTCGGGTGTGAGCGAGAATGGAAATCATAGTCGAGGATACATAGAACACTTCTAATAATTTAAAAACTTCATAAAACATTAATTCGTTTCATTGCAGCGGAAAGAGTAGTGGAAACATCAATGTTTTACAATTTAAAAACATAAGTCTTAAACGATTATTAAAAGCTTAAAATAGTTAAATTGGATAGTTGGGACTATGACTCCAAGGACAGGTCCGTTAGCAGTTGTAAGCCCCATTTGCATGTCTTCAAGGAAGTCTCGTCAATTACCTAAGAAATCATGAACATAAAACGGGTCAACATAAAGTTGGTGAGGTTCACAGGTTTAGGACTCGATAGTTAAACAGTTGTAAACAGTTGTAAAACAGTTTCGGTATACTTAAATATTATCAGGGTTTATTGTTGTTGTTGTATGATCTCACCTGAACCTTGATTTCAAATACTAACAGTTTACCCACCCGGCATCTCTTGCCCAGAGATGTTAAACAGTGCAGAATAACTGACGTGTACCCCCAGACAATCCGGAGTCAGAACTGGAGCTACCAGTTAGGGTAGGGTTGTCAACCCAAATAGATCTACTCACTAGCTATCGTTTCGTACAGAACTAATTGAAATCAATTAATGATGGGATTTTCGGTTGTACAAACGTTTATAACGATAATGTACCAAGTTGGGCAATCAGTAAGAGAACAAGTAGTCATACGGCTAACAAGTAAACCATAATATTAAGTAAAAAGCATTTAATCAGTTTTCATGATTTCTCCCCCAAGTATAAAACAGTTAAAAGGAAAAGGGGCCGTGAAACTCACAGTTTTAGCAGATAAGCGGTATTTAAGCAGCAAAGGACGGTAGCACGTAACGTCCTAAATAATTAAATAGCACATGCATAAGGTCTATGATCATTTGAGTAACATAAGTCACCCAAGTGATACCGGTCAAGTCTTGACGATTTAAGTCCGTTTGTATTATTGAAAACTCGTTAACTTGTATTTATTTATTAAATACATTTATGGTTATTTATATTTATGTCCAATAAATATAAACAAATAATCATTTTCAATAATTAAATCAAGTCCTGAACATCGAGTAAAAAAAAGAAAAATAATAATGTTTATTATTATTTTCACAAGTTCGAATAATTATTTTAATTAAATAATTACTTATTCGATTTGTTAATCTTGCAAGTTATAATTATTTTAAATAATTATGATCAACAATTGTTTGGTGAATAAAACAAAGTTTAAGTCTTTTGCAAATAATTACTTGTCAAAAATAATTATTAACGTTTGTTTTATTTTATAAAACATACATCTTTAAGAAAAATCATTTAAGGTTTTTAACTTTTAATCATTTCCAAGGGTTGGTTAATATTTCAAGTTTATGAAATATTTTAATAGAAAACGTTGATAAGAATAATTACGACGACGCTTGGATTTATAACATTTGGTTTATAAACTCGTCCTTTATTTAAAATCCCCAACGAACGTCGGTTCGTTTTTGGATACTTTGTTTTTATCAAAGGAATATTAAAAGCCTTTGAAGATATTTAAACAAATGGTTTGTCTTGGTTTATTTTTATAAAAATCTTTTATGAAAACATTTATTTTCAAATGTGACTTTTTATAAAAATGTCCATTTCTAGCAAGTTTCAAGAAAGGTTAAAACTTGTAATAAATCCAAGTATTTATGTCAAATTAATCATTTGACATAAATATTATTCTTATCAAATCTAGCATTTATTTTTATTCTTTTTGTCCAATCATTTAATCATTAGTAACACATTAAATATGTTACTTGACTTATTTTAAGAAGTATATTCTTTTTGTTTTAGTCATAGGTTACATATGTAACTTTTATTTAAATAAGTCCATGATTCTTAGTTTATATATTTGTTTATTATCATTTCATGTAATAAGTTAACATAATATAACATGGTTTTATATATAGTTAGTTAACATTTTTACTAAGCATTATGAAATAATAACAATCAACCAACATATATGTGTTGGGACCAAATATATTTAAATGCAATCACTAACACATTTGTGTTAGGACAAGAAAAATAAATACAATCACTAACACATTTGTGTTAGGACATGGAAATGTAAATAACAATCACTAACACATTTGTGTTAGGACAAATAAATATAGATAACAATCACTAACACATTTGTGTTAGGACAAGTAAATATAAACATGTATAGATTTCTAGTTAACACTTAGTTTATATGAAGAGGCTTGTATTTTGTTCAACTCAACTAACTTATGAAACCAAGGTTTCATAATCAAGATTCATGGTGCACACCATATTACTTTCCTTAGATTTCATAAGTGTGTTTCACCACACTCTTTGGTTATCTTTAAGCATTTTAAATGCACCAAAGAAGTGTTTGATCTTGGAAGAAGGAGGTAAAGAAAAGAGTTTTGTTAGTTGATTTAACAAAATCCAAGCATTCTTTGATCATTTTAATTGTTTTTGTTGTCAAGACTTGAGGGATCTTATGGGTGGAATAAGATGGAGAATGAGTTAGAAAAACTCACAAGAAGAAGAGGAGAGAAATCGGTGAAGTGTGGTGGTGGTTTGCGGCGGTGGAGCGGCGGCGTAGTGGCGGCCGGAGGTGGCGCCGGTCGGCGGCAGCGGCGGAGGAGGGTGGTGGCCGGCCGGTTTGAGGGGGACAAGGGGAGGAGAGTTTGGTTGTTTGATGTTGGTGCAAGGGGAACAAATGGCCCCTAACCTCCTTTTTATAGCTTTTAATCAAGTAATTACCCAATGAATAATAATGTGTTGTCAAGCTTAGGTTAATCCCTAGCTTTTCTTAATTAGTTGATTAGTTTTATAAAAGTTTTGAAGCTTTTATAAAATATAAGGAAGTTAGGAGTTGATAAAAATCTCAACTTTTTAAAATATATTCCAAACACATTTAATCCAATTGAGTAATGATTTTTGTTTTTATAAACGTTGTGAGTCCAAGTTTTATAAAAATATTAGCGGTTAAGAATTTGGTTAAGTTTTACAAAATTTATAAAACCTTGGTGGGCTTTTAAACAAATTATTTAACTTGTTTTTGATTGGGCCGAAGCCCAATCGGAATTAAAGAAAAGGAATGGGCCGAAGCCCATTCGACTAAGAGAAGGGGACTGGGCCGAGGCCCAGTCGGGTTCGCGAGTGAGGCTGGGCCGAAGCCCAGCTGGTTCGGGCCGTGGATGGGTCGGGCCGGTCCTCGGCTTGGGCCGGTTCGTGAGTTGGGCCGCAAAGGAAAAAAAGAAACATTGGGCCGGGTTCGGCCCAATGTGTTCCGGACCTCGGGTCGGGTTTCTGAGTTTGGGGTTTTACTCGACTAGTTGTTACGAGCGTTCGGTTAAATTTTCGGGTCAATCCGGACGTTTTTGAACTTATTGGGCTTACCGGGCCCAATAGGGTAATCGGTTTGGCATTTTGGCTAAGTCTTGACAACGTAACACGTATTTTAAGTTCATGAAATGAGTTAACAGTTTTGAATCGGTTTGATAAAATATAAAATGTCAAATTTTATATTTATTTTCTTATTGTTGAAATTCCACATTTAATTATACGACGGACGTTAATATTTTACGTACGTGTATATTCTAGTTTAAACGCGGAGATTGGAGTCGGTTAATCATTTAACTATCATAGTTAATCATGTATTAAAGCAGTAAATCACATAACCAATACGTAATTTAAAAGTCAACGAAAGTCAACGGAGAGAGGTTTGACCTGATTCGGACGGGTTGTCACATTCTCCCCCAGTTAGAAGAATTTCGTCCCGAAATTCAGTCTTGGTTACTGGTGGACTGCGACGTTCTCAAACAGGCGTGGATACTTTCGGCGCATTTGATCCTCGCGTTCCCACGTATACTCTGGGCCTCGTCTAGAGTTCCATCGTACCTTTACTATGGGAATGCGGCTATGCTTCAGCTGTTTGATTTCTCGATCAAGTATCTCCACGGGTTCCTCAATGAAGTGCAAGGTTTCGTCCACTTGAATCTCATCAAGAGGAACGATGAGTGTTTCATCAGATAAGCATTTCTTAAGATTACAGACATGAAAGACATTGTGAACGCTGCTTAGCTCGGCAGGCAGGTTCAAACGATAAGCTACTGGTCCGATGGTTTCAGTGATTTCAAAGGGACCAATGTAACGAGGGTTGAGCTTTCCTCGTTTGCCGAACCGGATGACACCTTTCCAAGGTGATACCTTTAGCATGACACGATCACCCTTTTTGAAGGCCAAGGGTTTTCGTCGGTTGTCGGCGTAGCTCTTTTGCCTGTCTCGGGCAGCTCTCAGGCGATCTCGGATCCGGAAGATTAATTCAGTCGTTTCAAAGATTAGCTCGGGTCCAGTCAACTGACTGTCGCCAACCTCATTCCAGCAGAGCGGGGATCTGCACTTTCTCCCATAAAGTGCTTCGAAAGGGGCGGCTTGGATGCTGGTGTGATAACTATT
Organism: Deinandra increscens subsp. villosa; assembly: GCA_039602395.1. Classification (NCBI taxonomy): domain Eukaryota; kingdom Viridiplantae; phylum Streptophyta; class Magnoliopsida; order Asterales; family Asteraceae; genus Deinandra; species Deinandra increscens. The sequence continues at coordinate 12,926,117 of JBCNJP010000020.1, forward strand.
GTTATATGAGAATTCAGCAAGAGGGAGGTGCTCGTCCCACTTAGGTCCGAAATCTATCACACATGCTCTCAGCATATCCTCAAGCGTTTGGATCGTTCTCTCACTTTGGCCATCTGTCTGTGGATGGTAGGCAGTACTCATATCAAGTCGAGTACCCAAAGCTTTCTGTAGAGATTTCCAGAAATGTGCGGTGAATCGACTGTCTCGGTCGGATATGATGGATTTGGGCACACCGTGGCGCGAGACGACTTCCTTTATGTAAAGCTTGGCTCGCTTATCCATCTTATCCGTCTCATTGACCGGTAAGAAGTGTGCTGACTTCGTCAATCGATCGACTATCACCCAGATAGCGTCATAACCAGATCTAGATTTAGGCAACTTTGTGATGAAGTCCATGGAAATTTCTTCCCATTTCCATTCGGGGATTACTGGTTGAGTCAACAATCCAGAGGGCTTCTGGTATTCGGCTTTGACCTTCGAACATGTTAAGCATTTGCCGACATAGGTGGCTATCTCGGCTTTCATGTTAGGCCACCAGAACTGTTTCTTCAGACCGTGATACATCTTGTCTGATCCGGGATGAATGGAATATCTCGATTTGTGGGCTTCATCGAAAATCAATTGCCTTAACCCTCCATAGACAGGTACCCATAACCTATCCATGAAGACCCAGGTTCCATCAGGTTTCTCTTCTAGCTGCTTCTCCATTCCACGTAAACCTTCTTCAGTTAGGTTTTCCGGTTTCAGGGCTTCAATTTGTGCGTCGCGCACTTGAGAATTAAGGTTTGAGTGGATGGTCATGCCTAATGCTCGGACGCGGCGAGGTTTGGCATGCTCCTTCCTGCTTAAGGCATCGGCTACGACGTTAGCTTTGCCTGGATGATAACGAATCTCGCACTCGTAATCATTTAGCAGTTCCACCCATCGGCGTTGTCTCATATTCAATTCCTTCTGATTGAAAATATGTTGGAGGCTCTTATGATCGGTGAATATGGTACATTGGGTACCATAAAGATAGTGCCTCCAGATTTTGAGAGCAAAGACGACGGCTCCGAGTTCTAAGTCATGAGTGGTATAATTCTTCTCGTGAATTTTCAATTGCCGTGATGCGTATGCGATGACTTTCTCTCGTTGCATCAATACACACCCTAAACCTTGATGCGAGGCATCGCAGTAGACAACGAAGTCTTCGATTCCATCCGGTAGTGACAGAATCGGGGCATCGCAAAGCTTCTGCTTCAGTAACTGAAATGCTGCTTCAGTCTTGGCATCCCATATAAATTTCTTATCTTTCTGGGTCAGGGCGGTGAGTGGCTGGGCTATCTTCGAGAAGTTCTCGATAAATCGGCGGTAATAGCCAGCAAGACCTAAAAATTGTCGAATCTCGGTTGGAGTCGTTGGCGTGCTCCAATCCTTGATTGCCTCAATTTTTGTGGGATCCACGTGGATTCCTCGATCATTGATCACATGGCCCAGAAAGTGAACTTCGCGAATCCAAAAGTCACATTTGGAAAATTTCGCGTAGAGTTCTTCCTTCTTCAGCAATTCCAGAATAAGTCTCAGATGTTGTTCGTGTTCTTCCTTACTACGGGAGTAGATAAGGATGTCGTCAATGAACACGATAACGAACTTGTCCAGGTAGGGTTTGCATACGCGGTTCATCAGGTCCATGAACACCGCAGGTGCGTTTGTCAACCCAAATGGCATTACGAGGAACTCATAATGGCCATAGCGTGTTCTGAACGCTGTCTTCGAAACGTCTTCATCTCTAACCCTGAGTTGATGGTATCCTGATCTTAGATCGATCTTGGAGTAGAAGCTCGATCCTTGAAGTTGATCAAACAGGTCGTCGATCCTAGGAAGCGGGTAACGGTTCTTCACAGTCAGTTTGTTCAGTTCCCGGTAGTCGATGCACATCCGAAAAGTTCCATCTTTCTTCTTGACAAATAGCACGGGTGCTCCCCATGGAGAGTGGCTTGGTCGGATGAAGCCTTTATCTAGCAATTCTTGCAATTGGCTAGATAACTCCTGCATCTCAGAAGGTGCCAGACGGTACGGGGATCTGGCTACGGGGGCGGCACCTGGGGCTAAGTCAATGCGAAACTCCACTTGTCGCGTCGGCGGTAAACCTGGCAAGTCTTCGGGAAAGACTTCCGGGTATTCGCGGACAACGGGAACATCTGCTATGTTCTTCTCCTTTGGTTTCTTCTCAGTTACGTGTGCTAGGATGGCCTGACATCCTTTACGAAGGAACTTTCGTGCCTTCATACTAGATATGAGGTTTAGTTGGGTTCCACTCTTCTCGCCTTGTACGTTTAGAGTGTTGCCATCTTCGAGTGGCATCCTAACTAATTTCTCGTGGCACACGATTTCCGCACGGTTCTTAGATAACCAGTCCATGCCTATGATAACATCAAAACTTCCTAGTTCTACAGGCATCAAATCAATGCTGAAGGGATGATCGGAGAGTTCTAATGAGCAATTGGGATAGATAATGCTAGTTTCTACTAATTCTCCGTTTGCTAATTCTACTGTGAACTTAGTGTCTAAGGCAACAGGGGTAATTTCGAGTAATTGACCAAATTCGGTAGACACAAAGCTCCTATCAGCACCAGTATCGAATAAAACGGAAGCATAATGATTGTTTAGTAGAAACGTACCCGTCACCGTGTTGGGGTCACGGCGAGCCTCTCCGGCATTGATTACAAAGGCTCTTCCTCTAGCCTGATTCGGGTCCTGGTTTCCTGCCTTCGGGCAATCCTTCTTGTAGTGCCCGGTGGTTCCGCAACCGTAACAGGTGCGCTTCGGACAGTCTCGTGCTACGTGCCCTTTCGTCTTGCATATGTTGCAGTAGACGTTGCCACAATCAAGTGTGTGGTGGAGATTGCACTTGTTGCACAGAGGTGCTCCACCGTTGTATCCAGTCTTTCGGACAACATGGGCAGGGGTAGTAGCAGCAAAGACCTTCACAGTTTCAGCTTCCTTGGCAGGGGTCTTATCATCGCGGTTCCTCCAGAATCCGCGTTTCCGCTTGTTATCAGGCTTCTTGTTGGTGGGAGGAGTGGTACTGGTTTCAGGGGCCTTGTTCTCAGACTTCTTCTTGTCAAGATTCACACCTTGACGGTTGGCTTGGTAAATCAGGTTGTGTGCCAGGCGCACAGCATCCTGAAAAGTCTGAGGGTTTGAGGAAAGGACATTCCCCTGAATATGAGGCGCAAGTCCCCAGATGTACCGTTCAATCTTCTTGTAGAGAGGAGTGATCATGGTCGGACAGAGATGAGCGAGCTCACGGAACCTCTTGGTATAGCCGGCAACGTCGGCTCCGTTCATGGTGAGGTTCCAGAATTCAGCTTCGAGCTTCTGAAGCTCTTCTCTAGGGCAGTACTCATCGCGAAGCAGCTGTTTGAGCTCGTCCCAAGTCATGGCATAGGCCAAATCAGTCCCCATAGCATCGGCATGGGAGTTCCACCAGGTCAGAGCGCTATCAGTTAGAGCGCAGGTGGAATACTTGACCATGTACTGCTCGGGGCAGTTGCTTATGCGGAAGACGGACTCCATTTTCTCAAACCAGCGAACTAACCCAACAGCGCCTTCAGAACCCTTGAAATTTGAGGGTTTGCAGTTCATAAAGTCCTTGTATGAACATTCACGGGGGCCTGCAATTGTTAGATTGAAACGTTGAATACAATTTAGGAAAATTGTAATCGAGTGTCTTTCTAACATTGGTTAATTCGTACTTACCGCGCGCCCCATTGTCGTTTTGACGTTGGGCTTCCGCAGCGGCAACAGTTTCTGCTACGCGATTAGCAATCATCTCCTCGATTTCCTCGGGAGTCATAGGGGGAGGAGGTGGAGGAGGCGAAGTGTTCCTGGTGGTTCGGCGTCTCGGTGGCATGATTTTGCTTTAAGTTACAATTGTCAACATAAAGAAAAATTTAGATAATATGTAAATGGGGTTATTGCATGCTCGAGAATAACTGCCACGACATACATCAATTGCCAAAACATTTTCACGCAACACAACCAAGAACATAAGATAGGGAATGGTGAAGTGATACAACATGTCATAATGATATAACTACACAATCACAACATAACTATAACATAAACATAACATAAACATACACATATAACAAAAGATTTTTCCCATATCATAACAATCATAAGCCATACATCAAGTTTGTTTACCATATTACAGATAAAACACATCCAAAATAACAAGTTTGCATCGTGGGCTCGCAGTCCCAATCCTGACTAATGCTAACATGTTTCATCCATAAAATGGCTATCAAAAGTTTCTAGGTCTCATCTACCTAGAATGCTGGTGGGGGTGGTGGAGGTCCTGGGGGCATGAAGAAGACCGGTGGTCTCTGGGTCAAGGCCTGGAGAGTGGCGAGAAGTCGTCCGGAGACGAACTCCAAGGCAGAGACTCTCCCCTGCAATCTCTCGTGCGAGAGAAGCAGATCAGTCGTGGCCATGCTGACCCCAGTCATGTGGGCATGGAGGGACTCCATGGCGCCGTCAGTGGCGCGCATGCGCCCGGTCAGCTCAGCCATCTGGTTCCTGAGGTGAAACACCTCAGTGGCTGCAGGTAGCTGACCGATATCGGCGTTCAGCTCCCCCAGATCGGCCTCAAGGCGTCTCAAACGAGCCACCAGTAATGGGACGGTGTCAGGGATGGGCTCGTGAGTAAAGGGCGAGATACCCAGAGGCACTCGGCGGAAGGGATCAGGAAGTGAGGACTCTCCCCGATCATAACAGCTCGGGAACTCCTCGATGATCCGCCAGTGCTGGATCTGGTCGGGTATCCAGGCGAGGTGGGGTAAGTCGAACACCTGGCGCCGCTTGGGCGCGGGCTCACCAGAGGTACGTCGGACCTCCCTAGTCCGGGATGGGCCAGCTGCCCGCCCCGGGGTAAATCCCCGTCTGCCGCCACCAGGCGTGGCGACAAAGGTCTTCACAGACCGATCTCGGCCTGCGAAGGGGTCGGCGGAGCTAGTGGCATCCGCAGTGGCTGCACCGCCAGCAGTGGCGGTGGGAGCAGGGTGGTCGGGGGTGTCGTCGGAGGTCCTACGCCTGATAGGACTCAAGAAACCTGCTGGTATAGGGTTCGGGCGTATGACTCCCACAGTGGCGCCCTCTGTCTCGGGGCTGGAAGGGATGTAGTCTTCGGGTGATGGCGTGTACTCAACACTGGGCTCCTCCTCAGAATCGGCAACGCAAATGACCTCTTTCGAAGCCATCACTGCGAAAATATTCCAAAAAGGAACTGTGTCAGTAACATCATGGTAAAGTGGTAACACATAAGTAAACATAAGTAAACATATGAGGTCTTGACATGCAAATGGTCGCTTCGGAGTGGGTTATAGTCCAGGCTTGGTTCTTGTTTTGTTTTGTTTGTTTGTTTATCCTGGTTCGCTATAACCACGGCTCTGATACCAATCTGTCACACCCCGGTCAACGGTTTCGGGTGTGAGCGAGAATGGAAATCATAGTCGAGGATACATAGAACACTTCTAATAATTTAAAAACTTCATAAAACATTAATTCGTTTCATTGCAGCGGAAAGAGTAGTGGAAACATCAATGTTTTACAATTTAAAAACATAAGTCTTAAACGATTATTAAAAGCTTAAAATAGTTAAATTGGATAGTTGGGACTATGACTCCAAGGACAGGTCCGTTAGCAGTTGTAAGCCCCATTTGCATGTCTTCAAGGAAGTCTCGTCAATTACCTAAGAAATCATGAACATAAAACGGGTCAACATAAAGTTGGTGAGGTTCACAGGTTTAGGACTCGATAGTTAAACAGTTGTAAACAGTTGTAAAACAGTTTCGGTATACTTAAATATTATCAGGGTTTATTGTTGTTGTTGTATGATCTCACCTGAACCTTGATTTCAAATACTAACAGTTTACCCACCCGGCATCTCTTGCCCAGAGATGTTAAACAGTGCAGAATAACTGACGTGTACCCCCAGACAATCCGGAGTCAGAACTGGAGCTACCAGTTAGGGTAGGGTTGTCAACCCAAATAGATCTACTCACTAGCTATCGTTTCGTACAGAACTAATTGAAATCAATTAATGATGGGATTTTCGGTTGTACAAACGTTTATAACGATAATGTACCAAGTTGGGCAATCAGTAAGAGAACAAGTAGTCATACGGCTAACAAGTAAACCATAATATTAAGTAAAAAGCATTTAATCAGTTTTCATGATTTCTCCCCCAAGTATAAAACAGTTAAAAGGAAAAGGGGCCGTGAAACTCACAGTTTTAGCAGATAAGCGGTATTTAAGCAGCAAAGGACGGTAGCACGTAACGTCCTAAATAATTAAATAGCACATGCATAAGGTCTATGATCATTTGAGTAACATAAGTCACCCAAGTGATACCGGTCAAGTCTTGACGATTTAAGTCCGTTTGTATTATTGAAAACTCGTTAACTTGTATTTATTTATTAAATACATTTATGGTTATTTATATTTATGTCCAATAAATATAAACAAATAATCATTTTCAATAATTAAATCAAGTCCTGAACATCGAGTAAAAAAAAGAAAAATAATAATGTTTATTATTATTTTCACAAGTTCGAATAATTATTTTAATTAAATAATTACTTATTCGATTTGTTAATCTTGCAAGTTATAATTATTTTAAATAATTATGATCAACAATTGTTTGGTGAATAAAACAAAGTTTAAGTCTTTTGCAAATAATTACTTGTCAAAAATAATTATTAACGTTTGTTTTATTTTATAAAACATACATCTTTAAGAAAAATCATTTAAGGTTTTTAACTTTTAATCATTTCCAAGGGTTGGTTAATATTTCAAGTTTATGAAATATTTTAATAGAAAACGTTGATAAGAATAATTACGACGACGCTTGGATTTATAACATTTGGTTTATAAACTCGTCCTTTATTTAAAATCCCCAACGAACGTCGGTTCGTTTTTGGATACTTTGTTTTTATCAAAGGAATATTAAAAGCCTTTGAAGATATTTAAACAAATGGTTTGTCTTGGTTTATTTTTATAAAAATCTTTTATGAAAACATTTATTTTCAAATGTGACTTTTTATAAAAATGTCCATTTCTAGCAAGTTTCAAGAAAGGTTAAAACTTGTAATAAATCCAAGTATTTATGTCAAATTAATCATTTGACATAAATATTATTCTTATCAAATCTAGCATTTATTTTTATTCTTTTTGTCCAATCATTTAATCATTAGTAACACATTAAATATGTTACTTGACTTATTTTAAGAAGTATATTCTTTTTGTTTTAGTCATAGGTTACATATGTAACTTTTATTTAAATAAGTCCATGATTCTTAGTTTATATATTTGTTTATTATCATTTCATGTAATAAGTTAACATAATATAACATGGTTTTATATATAGTTAGTTAACATTTTTACTAAGCATTATGAAATAATAACAATCAACCAACATATATGTGTTGGGACCAAATATATTTAAATGCAATCACTAACACATTTGTGTTAGGACAAGAAAAATAAATACAATCACTAACACATTTGTGTTAGGACATGGAAATGTAAATAACAATCACTAACACATTTGTGTTAGGACAAATAAATATAGATAACAATCACTAACACATTTGTGTTAGGACAAGTAAATATAAACATGTATAGATTTCTAGTTAACACTTAGTTTATATGAAGAGGCTTGTATTTTGTTCAACTCAACTAACTTATGAAACCAAGGTTTCATAATCAAGATTCATGGTGCACACCATATTACTTTCCTTAGATTTCATAAGTGTGTTTCACCACACTCTTTGGTTATCTTTAAGCATTTTAAATGCACCAAAGAAGTGTTTGATCTTGGAAGAAGGAGGTAAAGAAAAGAGTTTTGTTAGTTGATTTAACAAAATCCAAGCATTCTTTGATCATTTTAATTGTTTTTGTTGTCAAGACTTGAGGGATCTTATGGGTGGAATAAGATGGAGAATGAGTTAGAAAAACTCACAAGAAGAAGAGGAGAGAAATCGGTGAAGTGTGGTGGTGGTTTGCGGCGGTGGAGCGGCGGCGTAGTGGCGGCCGGAGGTGGCGCCGGTCGGCGGCAGCGGCGGAGGAGGGTGGTGGCCGGCCGGTTTGAGGGGGACAAGGGGAGGAGAGTTTGGTTGTTTGATGTTGGTGCAAGGGGAACAAATGGCCCCTAACCTCCTTTTTATAGCTTTTAATCAAGTAATTACCCAATGAATAATAATGTGTTGTCAAGCTTAGGTTAATCCCTAGCTTTTCTTAATTAGTTGATTAGTTTTATAAAAGTTTTGAAGCTTTTATAAAATATAAGGAAGTTAGGAGTTGATAAAAATCTCAACTTTTTAAAATATATTCCAAACACATTTAATCCAATTGAGTAATGATTTTTGTTTTTATAAACGTTGTGAGTCCAAGTTTTATAAAAATATTAGCGGTTAAGAATTTGGTTAAGTTTTACAAAATTTATAAAACCTTGGTGGGCTTTTAAACAAATTATTTAACTTGTTTTTGATTGGGCCGAAGCCCAATCGGAATTAAAGAAAAGGAATGGGCCGAAGCCCATTCGACTAAGAGAAGGGGACTGGGCCGAGGCCCAGTCGGGTTCGCGAGTGAGGCTGGGCCGAAGCCCAGCTGGTTCGGGCCGTGGATGGGTCGGGCCGGTCCTCGGCTTGGGCCGGTTCGTGAGTTGGGCCGCAAAGGAAAAAAAGAAACATTGGGCCGGGTTCGGCCCAATGTGTTCCGGACCTCGGGTCGGGTTTCTGAGTTTGGGGTTTTACTCGACTAGTTGTTACGAGCGTTCGGTTAAATTTTCGGGTCAATCCGGACGTTTTTGAACTTATTGGGCTTACCGGGCCCAATAGGGTAATCGGTTTGGCATTTTGGCTAAGTCTTGACAACGTAACACGTATTTTAAGTTCATGAAATGAGTTAACAGTTTTGAATCGGTTTGATAAAATATAAAATGTCAAATTTTATATTTATTTTCTTATTGTTGAAATTCCACATTTAATTATACGACGGACGTTAATATTTTACGTACGTGTATATTCTAGTTTAAACGCGGAGATTGGAGTCGGTTAATCATTTAACTATCATAGTTAATCATGTATTAAAGCAGTAAATCACATAACCAATACGTAATTTAAAAGTCAACGAAAGTCAACGGAGAGAGGTTTGACCTGATTCGGACGGGTTGTCACAGTACGTAACCCACGTACGTACGGCCACGTACGTACGACCACGTACGTACGTAGCCGTTGTGGCGTACGTACGTAGCCACATACCTATACGTACCAGCTTATAGTGGGACCCACGAATTCTTTTTCTTTTTCTTTTTTACTTTAACGGCTAGATTTTTAACAATTCAAATTTTTTTGTTTTATTTTAATATTTAATAATTCAAATAAAATATAAATAAATTTTAAAAAAAATCTGAAAAAATTTCTAAAATTCATAATTAAATAAAACATTAAATTTAATAATTTAAAAAAAAAACGGCTAGTGTTTTTTTTTGTCTTATTATAACGGCTATTTTTTATCAAAAAGTCTATAAATACCACTTCATTTATTCATTTCATTCACACATCAAACTTCTCATTTCTCTCTCAAATTTTTGCAAACTCAAACTTCCAAATGGATCACAACAACTCAAACTCAAACTCAACCCCAAACAGAAACTCAAACCGAAACCCACCATCATTCATGTCTATGTTTCCAGACTATGATGCTACAAGCATGAACCAGCTTTTTCACCAATCTTCACCACATTCACAAATGTATCCACCACAACAAATGGATCCACAAACATACTTTCACATGCAACAAATGTGGATGTTCCAACAACAACAAATGGCGGGGATGCAACATCAACAGCAACAACAACAAACCCAAACTCAACAACTCCCACAAGCAACTCAATCACAAATTCACAACCACCACAGTCCGAGGATGGCCCCTCAGAGGGAAGGGTTAGGGGGAGAGGCAAAGGCAAAACTACTACCACTAAGGCTTCTCGTACTAAATGGCCACATTCAGATGAATTCCTGATGGCATAGGCCATATATGAGTGTTTGAAGAACAGTGTTATTGCCACCAACCAAAATACTCATGATTTTTGGTTCAGAGTGCACGAACACTATTCTAGTTCAAACCCCAAAGTGCCTAGAGATCAACACAACCTGAAAGCTCATTGGCACATGGTCAAATCAAAGGTGGCCAGATTCAATGAATTATACTTGAGTGTCAAGAGTTCTAACTCAAGTGGGTGGTCTGATAACATGTGGTTGCTTGAAGCAAGGAAGCTCTTTAATGCTGATCAAGAGACAGATTTCAAATATGAACATATTTGGAATAAAGTGAAAGACAAGTTAAAGTACAACAGTGCTGAAGCTTGTGCGGCCAACCAAGGCCCCAAAAGAAACAAGACCAACACAGGCGGATACACTAGTTCTCAATCGTCTACAAACTTTGGTGAGCATGAGTTCAATTTCCATCTTGATGATGATAATGCTGGGGGTATTCAAGAGGCAGGAGCCTGCTCAAAAAACTGTTCCTACACGCCCACCCGGTAGAAAAGCGTCCAAAGCAGCTGAAAAGGAAAAGAAAAATAAAGGTACTGCTGGTTCCTCAAGTACTGAGGAAAGTCGGAACCGTTTTTATTCAAACCTTAGTTTAGTAGTCGAAAGCAGGCAGGAATACCTGAATCAGTGGTTAGCTATCGAGAAAAACAAGATGAAGCTCAAGTACTACAAGCTGGTTAACATGGATACCTCTCACATGAATAAAAAAAAACTGGCAGCTCATAACCAAGTTTGTGCCCGGCTAAAGGTGGAACTGAACATCGAAGATGAGTCTGAGGAGGAAGAAGAAGATGATGAGGCTTAGGGTTTCTACTTTCGTGTGTTTAATTTCATGTTTTCAATAAGTTAAACCTTAGGATTTGTTGTGTTGTTTAAATTTGGTTTGTTTTAATAAAAGTAATGTAGGATTTGCCAGTTTAAATTTTTTTATTAAATATAAAAAATTTTAAATTTTAAATAAAATAGCCGTTAACATTTAATAATAATTTAATATTAAATTATTTTTTTAATTATAAAAATATAGCCCGTTATAAATAAATAAAGATTAAATAAAATGGTGATGTAGAAAGTAAATGATGATATGTGGGAAGTACTTGATGTGGAAAAAAAAAATGGGTTTTGTGGTATGTGGGAAGTACATGATGTGGCATGCTAACTGGACCAAAAAGGTGGTATGTGGGTAGTTGTTGATGTGGGTGGTCTAAACCATGTTTATTATACAAAAGAAGCTTAAAGGCGCGAATCTAGAATAATTTGGATTCAAATAAACGTTTCATTTGAAAATAAGATATATTCTTATTTTTTTCAAGGGTAAAAGATTGTTATATTAAGAGGGGAAGGGACAAAGAAGGTAATCCAACACCCCAAAATCCCAAAAGCAACAAATTACAAGAAAAGCATAGGGTTTTTGAAAACAACTTCATTCCTTTTTTTACTTTAAAGTGGGGTCCTGAGCATCTGCGAGATGTGTGACGAGAAAGGGCTCATCATTTTATGAGACCCATATTTTTAAAAAAAATTTATATAATTATAAGCTATGAAAACTTAATTAATCAATTTGCTATTCAAAATGCTAGAAAATCTGCATGATTTGCTGGTTAAATACTTAGAATGTCATTTTAAACTATAATTTTCTTATTTTTACTGCTATAACTTATTTTTTGTCGTATTTAAAACTTTTTCTATTTGTAATTTCATTTTCGAATAGGGCACATTCATTTAGCTCGAACAGGACGCCTAAATTTTCAGGACTGGCCCTGTTCCTTTATTGTTAAATCAAGGAAAAGAAAACCTAATAATCTAAAAAAAGGTACTCTTTTCGCAAATCGTTAGCCTTCACACAAGACACACCCCACTAAAACTTAAAAAAAAAAGATCCCTTCAAGAACTTGTTTCTTGTTTCTAGACAAAGCATGAAAATCGAGACAAGCCAAAACACCTTCCGGATCAACACTACGAGGAATAGACAAATTAAGTCACACCAAAATCTCTCCATAGCTGAAAATAAGATATATTCGATCTTGATATATATTTCTAGCTTGCTCGGGTTGTTGCGTCGACCTGCAAAACAAAACCATCATCAGACTTGTTTAAAGAAGGATCGAAATTCGCTCAGTGATCACCATCCTCTAATATGAAAATTAGTATAAAAATTGATAAATGTATGTAAGAATGAGAGTTTTTGTATAGAATGAATACGTTGTGTTTGAAGATATATAACCTTTATGTCACTAGTATTTATAATATTGTTCCCGTAGGTTCAGGGGTATATAACCGTATTGGAAAGTTACGATTGAAGATTTGATTGATGATCACTTAACAAGCATACACATTTAACAGTTTGTCTGCATGGGGAGATCGATGAAACTCGACAAATGGAAAGCTCAGATAATTCATGCCGTCATTCAAAGTTCAAACTGCCTCTTGGGTTCTCTCGCGAACTACTACTTGTGGAGTTGCGGGATCTTAAAAAAGATCAAAAACTTGAGTTACCTTAATTTGGATCTCCGGTAGATATAAATGTAGAGTTACAGATTGACAGGAATGGTGTTTTTTTATTTTCATATTGTTTCTGTCCTACTTGAGCATCTTTTGTTTGAGGTGGGTTTTCATGGGCTAGTTCTTTGCTAGCCTCTACTTTAATATTTAATAAATGGGAAAAAGACAAAATAACCCATTTGACCAAGTATGGGACGAAAATAGCCCCATGAATTTTTTTTCCCAATTTTGAGTCCTACCTTAACGGTCGTTAACGACCTCCATTTAAACCAAAAACGACCGTTCCTGATGACCAACCACTGTGCGACATGTGTCCACCACGGTCGTTAATACGTTGGAAAGGTCGTCGACGACCGTCGTTTTCCGTCAAACGACCGTGGTCGTTGGCGACCACACACATAGTCAGCGGTGGTTTGACGAAAAACGACGGTCGTCGACGACCTTTCCAACGTATTAACGACCGTGGTGGACACATGTCGCACCGTGGTTGGTCATCAGGAACGGTCGTTTTTGGTTTAAATGGAGGTCGTTAACGACCGTTAAGGTAGGGCTAAAAATTAAGAAAAGAATTTCATGTGGCTATTTTCGTCCCAAACTTGATCAAATGAGCTATTTTCGTTCTTAAAAAACTACCTTAATAAATTTTATCCTTAGAAAAAAGAAAAAAGAAAAAAGAAGAAAGATAAAACACTATAAACAAGTCTCACACAACGAAACAACTTGACCTGACACGTGAGGATGCAAGTGGTTATATATATACACTTTCTACAAAAACGATATATTATTTGTAGCAAAAATATAAAACTATTACATGACACAGAAAGTCAATTATCATATTAGAAGAAATGGTAGGTTTGAGATTAATAGAGGTTGGGATGTCAAAGTGGCATGCAACATCCATCGTGGAACATGCAATGCATTTAACGTTTTGTATTTAATTTTTTTAGTCCTTCAAAGTCATGTTATTCATTAACTATCTCATGCATGGTATTTAATTTATTTATTTTTCTTATCCAACCACGTCTAATTGTCGGGTTCTTAATATGATGAGATGAGATGATATCAATTACACACTATGACATCATTTTAACTCTACACTATTCTAAAAGAAAGCGTGCCCATACTCTACCCCGCACATAGCCTAATTGTAAACTAGATTTATAATTTGGGTATTGCGAGTGGAGTTAAGTTGTTATATAAAAACATTCGCAGTGATAAACGCAACATTAAAAAAAAAAACTAAAAATGTAAGAAGACTTATTAGCTAGTTGTCGCGTGGCAACCCGCGTGTACTTTTTTTTATTTTGTTTTTTTATTAAGGTAAAATATATAGCATATTGTATGGTGATATAATGGATAGTGATAGAATAGCAAGTGTGTCCTCTCCATTCATTTAGCAACATATATATAGATACATAAGTTATAATTCACACCCTATGCTATACATGAATGACAATGTACAAACGTAATATAATCTAGTCAAATATACCCCCTCAGTCTAAGGAGGAGGACGACGAATGCTTAGACTGGATCGAAAGTCAAAAATTAACGCCTGAGGAAGTCCCTTGGTAAACATATCTGCAAACTAGTAACGAGAAGGAACGTGTAGAACACGGATGTGACCCCGCCTGACTTGATCACGGACGAAGTGGATGTCGATCTCGATGTGTTTCGTCCTCTGATGCTGAATAGGATTACCTGCCATGTAAATGGCACTAACATTATCACAATACACCAGAGACGTTCGTATAGGGGGACGTCCCAACTCTAGTAGTAGATTACGTAGCCAGCAAACCTCCGCAACAGCGTGAGCAACCCCTCGGCACTAGAACGAGAAACGGTAGACTGACGTTTCAAGGACCAGGAGATAAGGTTATCGCCGAAATAAATACAATAGCCAGAAGTAGAATGGCGGGTCTCTAGACAACCTGTCCAGTCAGCATCCGTGTAAGCAACCAGGGTGGTGGGTGAGTGCCGAGGCATATAGAGACCCATATCTAACGTACCTTTGATGTAACGAAGAATCCTCTTTAGGGCGAGCAGGTGAGATGAACGAGGATCATACATGTGCATGCAAACTTGTTGCACAGCATAGGAGATATCAGGCCTAGTGAACGTGAGATACTACAAAGCACCTGCGAGACTATGGTAGGATATCGGATCACCAACTGGGTCCCTTGCCAGACTACTGAGTTTACCTGATGTGTCAACTGGTGTCTGAACTGGATTGCAATCCAACATTTTTGCACGCTTGAGAATGTCACCTGCGTATGTGCTCTGTGAGAGAAACATGCCATTAGGGTCCCGGCTGAGGGATATGCCGAGAAAATAAGTAAGGGGACCAAGGTCTTTCATAGCGAATTCAGAGAACAGACTGGCCATAATGCGGGACCTAAGAGTTGTGGAAGAGGCTGTAAAAATGATGTTATCTACGTACAATAAAAGATAAGATGTATCCTGACCATGTCTGTAGATGAACAAGGAGTGATCAGAGGAGCTATGTATAAAACCCAGAGTGGTCACATAATCAGTGAACCGTTGATACCATGCCCGAGACGCCTGTTTAAGACCATATAAAGACTTCTTTAATCGACATACGTGATGTGGAAAACCTGAATGACGGAAACCAGCTGGTTGATGCATAAAAACCGTCTCCTGCAGATTTCCGTGAAGAAATGAATTCTTCACGTCAAGCTGGTTAATATCCCACCCCTGGGCTAAAGCTAAACTAAGAACCATGCGGATAGTGG